>VXAY01002611.1:1259628-1465749 GCA_013399855.1 Oxyruncus cristatus
CCCGGCGGCGGGCAGAGGCTGCGGGCGGGAGCGGCCGCCCTTCGCCGTCCCTGCCCCGCAGCCCTCGGGCGGCTCGGCCCGGGGAGAGCGCGGCCGCTGAGCGGGGCCCGCGGCTTTGTTAGGTTAGAGCCGTTCCGCGGCCGGGATGGCTGCGTCCCCCCACCCCGGCCCTGCGGAAGGGGCTCAGCCCAGCCCAGCCCAGCTCGCCTCACATGACGGAGCCCGGCATAGCCCTGCCCTTAGCGGCGCCTCTCACCCCCTCAGGGCTTTGGGGCATGAACCAGCATGTCAGGGACGGCCACATGCTGGGTGATAGTGAAGGCACCGTCGAGCTTACCTGGGAAGCCAGAAGTCGAAGGAAAAAAAAAAAAAAACGATCCCGAAGAGTATTTTGAGTCTTCGGGCGTCCCAGGGGTTTTATATCTCTCGTTAGAGGCGCTGGGAAGAGAGGAGGGAGGGGAAGGAAGGGCTGAGCTGTTAAAACCCATGTGCTGAGCAAGTGATGGCTCACACCTGCGGCAGCCACCACCTGGCAGGTGGGAAATGCCCCCCTTCCCGTCTAGCTTGGCTCCCGAGCTGCGTGCACTGCTTCTGTTCCCGGTCTGTACCTTGTGATCTCTCTTGGCACCGGGAAACACTTCTGTCACTTTCATTCCCTTCCTCGCATATAGAGCAAAACTAATTTCTTCAGTGCCTCGCTAACTATGAAAATACGTTTGTGTGCAGAAAGGCAAGGCCAAGGGAGGTAGTGCAGCACCACGGGAGTTATTACGGCCGCCTCATCTACTATGCACTTCCTTCGCCTGCTCCAGCCTTTGGACTTTGGGGAATTCCTTATTCTTCCGGGATCGGCAATCCCATCGAGTGCTCAGATGCAGGGTGAAAGGTACTGTTGAATAATCAAACGGTGTGAGTTTAGCACTTCTTTTGTGTGATAATTGTCCGCTCAGTCAAGTCTGACAACCAAAACCGTGCGAGAATTACCAGGGTTAAAGTGCACAGTTCCTCTGACCCACATTCTTCCGAGGTAGGAGAGAGCTGATACACACCAGTGTGTCACCCGTATTATCGAGATTCCCTCTCTTTTCCTACGAGCAGTTTTTTAAAAAAATTGGGTTTTGGGGGTTTTTATTAAAAAAAAAAAAAAAAAGGAAGGGAGGGGTGTTTTCAGGCCTCCCCTAGCTTGCTCAGGACTACTTAGAAACCAAAGTAAAATTCAATTGAGTGTTAAAGCTGATAGAAGATGCTAGAAAAAGAATTACCTGAATTTTAGGGAGGATCTAAGTGGGGAAGGGTAGCTAGGACAGGTCATTGGATTATCAGATGGTAAGAACTAGAAGAGATCCTTTCTCCATCTCAGTAATACTGAAGTATTCTCACAAAGCACTCAGTCACATCTGAGAAAGTCCAGAGCCAATAATTAAGCTGATTCTATAAGAGATGGGAAGATGGACAGTGCAAAAGTAACTGCTAAGATTCAGCAGTGAAAATAGGAATTTCAGAGAAATTCAGCAGCTTTAGGATGTAAGGACTGTGGAATTAGGAAGGGCATTCATAGGTAAAACAAGGCTTTCTTGCAATTTAAAATAGTCTTGTAAAATGGTTAGTGTTAGCAGTTCACAGAGTAGTTGAATCGACTGTGTTCATTGTTATCATGGAGATGGTTCAAACAACTTCTGTGTCCCATTTATTTGCCTTTGACATTATCTCTGCACAGTGCTTTCACTGTGTTGCCAAGAAAATTGGGGTAAAAATCTCATCCATCACAGAAACCATTAACTAAGTGCTAGGGCAAACTGGAGGACTTTTAAAAGACAGTCAGTTCAGCAGTAAGAGTGTGTAATAATGCTGTGGGAATGAAAATGGAAAATCTGATTTTTTAGTGAACTTGCGCAGGCTGATGTTCATATATGGTTTGTCACTGCTGTTTCCGCTGACCACTGCAAAACATTTCCTGAAATTAACGAATATTCCATTATGAGGAGGAGCTGGTGGAATATGGCATGACCAGAGCTATTCACAACTGTATCTGCTCAGCATTATCATCAAACACCATTTTTCAGTGTAAAAAATTTCAGTTTACAGAGGGAGGTTTCAGGAAGTTAGAATTATAGTTGGAATTGTCATGTGGTTTTGATAATTATGAAGTTAAGAGAGAGGGGTGCGTGGGGAAAGAAAGCCCACAAAAGCCACTGAGAGACTTCAAACAGCTTCAAGTACAAAGAAATCAATAGCGGGATCTAAAAGAAAAAGCAGACGTGTTTTAGGGAAAACCTTTATAACACGTTAGAGATCGATTAGAAGAATAAAAGTTAGGCTGGAACTAGTCAGAAATCAAATGAAATTAGAGAGGATTGGGCTGAATCTGTTATCGAATTTTGCCCGCAGCCTTTCCCCACCTCCGCAGCTCCCCCTGCTGTTAAACGTGGACATTGCGCCTGTCTGCTCCGGCCCGTGGGACAGAGGAAGCCACTCTCACACCAGCGCTATCGAAAATTAGTATCACAAAAACGTAATATGTTACTTTTTGTAAGTAACACAGTGAGTCTGTTAATGTATTCCCTCCACAGTCACTTAGAAATATCTATGTGCCACAGAGTGCGTCGTTCAATAAAGTACGTCCTTCCCCCAGCTGTCTTATTCTTAAAAGGGAAAACGTCCACTCAGGTGAAGAGGTGGCAGGAGTAGATGTCTTTGCTAACAGTGGTTAGAATCTGTTATGCAAATCTTTTCCTGCAGAAAGCCCCTCGTGTTTACTGCTGACCCGCACTTCGGCTGGGGCAGCAGTGACATCCAGCGGTGCAGAGAGAAGCTTGCTCGTTGTCTTTCTACCACAGCGCATCACAGAAAATGGCAGGGATTCCCCGGCATTCCCTTCTCTTTGTGGATATTCGCAAACGGCACCAACTGCAGGCAATTTGACAGCCGTAGGAATAGATAACCCACACGGGGAAACAAAAATGCAGAACTGAGAACACCCTCTGGGGCAGACCATTTTTCTAATGACCTTCAAAGGACACTGCAGATAGGAAGTGCAATTGGTAATTCTTGAAGTTCAGATAAAAATACTTTCCTATATTACACCTACCCCATTGACTTCACAGAATTTTAATTCTTTTATTATTTTTTCCCTTTTATTAACCTTGTTTATGTGCTGGAAAAAAAAAGATTAACAGGCTGACAAGCAAAGTTGATTGAAATTACTGCAGTGGAGTTTTGTTTCTCAAGCCCTGAATAAACAAACTTTAATACTTAGAGTTTCCAGTAGCCAGCTGAGTGTTGAACTGTGATCTGATATTTGATGCACCAAGAAGTGATTTAGATTTTCAGTACAAGTCATGTTAAAAGGAAAAAAAAAAAAAATAGATCCATACAAGGAACTGGGCCAGCAGAGGCCGCTGTTAGCATAAAAAAATAATATTTTTTTTGTTTAAGAACATTTCAATTTAAAGAAAATATTTTTTCTTTTTTAAATAGTCAGACCTTGCAGTCTGCAGCATTGGAAATTCACTTAGATTTCATTTGTTTCCCCTTTACTGTTCTGCTGTGGGTTTTACTTCTTCAAGACTGCCCATTTCCAATTGTTATTAACTGTTCCTCTCTCCTAGGCACCACCTATTTTCTATCCTCCCCCTTTGTATTTTGTCAACATGAAGTTCAGAAAGGATGAGTCAACTCCCAAACAATCCTAAGGTTGGTTTGAAAAAACAAATCAGATTTTTCAAGAAGAATTCTTAAGAAAATCTTCAGATGCCGTTTTGAACTTCCATGGCTCCAAATTTTGACTTGATTTCTGAAATACAGGATATTTCAAAGAAAACTTTGCAGTGTGGGTAAGCTTACATAACTTTCAAATCAAGAAGTGTACTAACTGTTTATGGGAACTAACCCAGGTCTGACATGGTTACTGTATAAACACCTTTGCAGAACCTGACAGAGCAGAGAACTTTTAGTTTCCAAGAGTATTTTAATAAACACCCTCAACAAGACTTTGTGCGTCTAAAAATATTTTTACACTAAAGGAACACTTCAGCATGTTGTAGCATTAATGATTTATATGTTTAAACAGCCATTCTACTGCCATAAACATTTCAAACACTGGACAAGATAGCTTCCTCCTTGTTTCCAAGATCACAAAACACAGTCCCTTTGGGTGGGCTAAGAGCAGAGGGCTGTAACCCCACAGCATCGTTGCCTTCATCCAGAACTTCCTGCAGTCTGACTGCAAGAACGGGTGGCCAGCTCTGATAGAGGGGGTGGATTCAGCTGTGTGTACACAAAACTGTAAGTAGATGCTCTCCAGTTTTAGCAGGTTCTACAGGCACTTCACTTCATCTTCAATTTCTTGGAATTTATCTGGCTTCCATCCCATTCTCCAAGGACTGTTTACGCCTTTCACATTTCATGTTTACGTGAAATGCATAAAAAGCCCTTGGAACAAGGCCTGAAATGCAGGTCTAAGATCAGTACTTTCTTTGTCATTCTTTGTGAAGGATACATTCTCTGCAAATGGCAAGGCCTTCTAGTTCTCACTAGAAAGAAAACTCAGAACTCTACAGGAGCCACAATGCAGAATTCTCCTATTGTAAGATATTTGTTAGTAGTAGCATGTTACAACTGCAAGGAACAGTAGCTCACACCCATTTCTTTTAGCATCTTTTGTGTTTCCTACCACTTGCACTCCCCAGTAACCACACACCTACTGCAGACAAGTGGACACTTACACAACACTTTGAACTTTATAGGGCCTTGTGTGAGGCAAGCATGCCTGATGCCAGTACTGCCTTTCAGCAGTAAAGCCCAGGGCAAGAATCCCTCAGACACAATTCTTTATTTCATGGAGCCAACTCCTGGCAGCTGCCTGGCTGCTGTGGGTGCCATTCAGAGGAGCCCATTTCCAGTCAGGCATTTTATGTCTTTGAGAATCCAACACCATTTATGGGCATACTTAGCTAGGCAGCTCTGAACATGGACAGAGACAATACATGGTCCTCTGCACTTGTTCATGACTCTGAAGAGAGCCTTTATAGGAAGTCCATGTCATGTAGTCAGTTTGCTATAGAATTTGCTGCTCTACTCTGAGCTCCTGTACCTTCCTCCATCCCCCAAAACAGTCACATACAAATTTCAGTTGATAGTAGCATGTAAGTCCAATTTCTATTTAGTTTCCAAATGAAACGTATGAATCACTCAAAATCCTCACTGCTAGCAGTTTCAGGGAACTGTGAAGAACAGACTCGGAAGAGCATATAAATATTTCTGGTTAAAATCAGTTCTGTCCGGACATAAATATTAAAAAAGTGAGGATTTCATCCATAATGATGCAATTAAGCCTGCATAACTGATTAACACAGACCACAGCCGCACCTCAGGGTTTGTGAAATTTGAGAGGTTTTGGCCATCTAGTTTTCTATACAGTCAGCATCATGTACAACCACTGTTTTTTGCACCCAGCTCAACAAAACCCATGGATAGACATTGGTACACAGAGCAAAAATAGGCATATTACCAGCCTCAGAGATGCAAAGTATCCCTGCCCTCAGTACCAATGACACATGAAGTCTTTGTTAATTTTAACATCAGAAGAAAGCAAAATTACAATTCAGACTGATCTGCTGTCAGGACAAAAGAATCCTCCCCTTTAAATTCTTTCAATAGTTTAGTATGTTCCAGCCCACGCATTTTACTAAAGTTGCCTAGACTTTTACTTACACTAACTAATGAAGGATATGCAACACTTAATAATCCTCTCTTAACTGAAATGTTAACATTTTGCTTAAGACTTTGAAATATCAGAACTTTCAGAAAATTCATGCTGCTCTGTTCATACTGCAGTCTAGGTACGTGTATTTGGCTGTGGATGGTACTGGCTGTCCGGGATCATACTGTGCAACTCTACATCTATCCTCAGGAGTAACAGCCCAGCCAGTCTACTGCAAAACTCAAACCAGGACAGAAACTCTACCTAATCTGCTCTCTGATATTGTTCCCTTTTGTTGAAGAATCCTATACACTTGCCCTCATGCCACAATTATCTTCCTTGAAGACAATCACACAGAGCTCGAAGACTTAGAGCCAGTAGTTAACGAACAAGAAACTTCATGTGCAGACACAGTGGCATGTCTTGACTGCAAAATCCCACAGTTATTTAGACTTACAGGATTTAGTCTTCTAGATGTGTTTGCATGTTAATTAAAAAGCAAAAAGCATAGGCATTTCATTTACATAAAGTTTTATTATCCTTCAACTTCTACTCCAGGCTTAGCAGAGTTTTGCTCCCCTAGGTAGACAGGTTTTCAACCGACTGTCTCTGACTGAAGACATCTAGGCTAGGTCAGATTTTAGACCCAGCCTTTCATTAATGCAGTCAGATACAAAGGAGCAGTCGAAATTCTGACCACCTGGAAGGCTGCAAAGGAACAAAAGACAATCCAAGAGGATTTTCATTATTTTCTATCTTTGAATAGAGAACCCTTCTAGTGCAATGAACACCAAATAGTTAAGCAATTAAACTGCACATTCAAGAAACGGATGCAGTCTGCATTTCAAGCTGTAATCAGAAACATGTGCAACTGTTTTTCCGCTTATGAAGCCTGTGGTTTTATCTTCTCAGCAGCTTCAAGGACAGATGGAAGGCTGACTTTGTCTCCAAATTCTTTCTCACGATGCTCCAGTAACACACCCTAGTAAAAAACACAAGAGACAAATTCACACACTGGTCTCCTCACGGCAGATCAACTGCCCAGCAACTGAACAATTCCAGAAAACAAACTTCTGGTCTCACAGGAGGCATAAAAGCCTGCAGTACCTGTCTTCCTGCCCCAATCACATATACTCCTCCCAGGGTGAATCCTTCTCCCTCCAGGTTACCACTATATCCACTTCTCCAAGCACGGAAGAAATTTTGCCAGACTCCAATACGAAAGAAGCCTGACATCATCATCTTGCGTCTGCGTGGACCATAAAAGCCTTTCTGCAAGGAAACAGAAGATACCTCAGCACACAAAGTGAAAAAGACTTTTCCTCTAAAATTAAATTCAGGAAACCCGGGAACCCTGTATCCAAGAAAAATTTACAACACACAAAAGCTAACCAGGCATAGCTAAAAAGAAATAGCACCTGAAATAACCTCTTTAATGTGCTACCTCCACACAGCCAACTAGTGGCATTGCCACCATTCATGTGGATTTTAAGCTCATCCACAGGTATTTAAGCCCCATGTACACCTACATCCCTATATCCTTTACTGACAACAAGGGTGCTTTGTGATGAACATATTGTTTGTTTGGTTGGGTTGTTTTTTTAAAATTCAGCCTGCTTGTTTCACACAAGCAGAGTGGGGAGAGAAAATAAAGGTATCTTCTAGACAATTTTGAATATTACATAGGGTTTTTTTTCAGAAGCCAAATGATTTTTAAATGTGTCCTCTGGGTTTGGGAGAAAGCAGGGCTGTGGTTTTGTAGGACATGGAATTGGCAATACAGCATGTACCAATGTACTGGGACAAGCCATATCACTGCAATTTGGCCTGTACATCATGAATTAATTATATCTGTCACCTTCAAACCTTGACTCATACGTCATTAACATCAGCAAGTAACACAGCCAGTGGAAGAAAGGAATAAATATTAACACACCATACTGTTTACCTGTTAAAGGGGTGGAATAATCCCACAACAGCTTATTATCAGTGCATAGCAACACAGCAGTTTGTAAGCTGAGCAGGATGTGTATATATATATATATCTACATATATATAGAAAAGCAAAGCTAATTAACTTCTTAAACCACAACGCTACCAAATCCTTTTTCATTCAGTCCACATTTTACCTATATTATTTATACGAGCTCATCGAAGAGGGCATTCATAGGCTTGTTTTTAAACAAAAGGAGAACACAAACTTCACTGTACCTTTTCATCCAAAAATATTTCTCCTTTGAAATAATGCTGAAAGTCCTCCACTTCAGTCCCTATCTTCTCTTTCACAACAGCATAGAGAGGGACACCCAGCTTGGACAGCTGAGGTTGCAGAGAGGAGAGCTCAGAAGCCTCCTAAAGAAAGGAAAAAACGAACATTTCAGTCAGGAAATAGAAGTTGGAAAGCTTCACCTTGAATTTCAAGACCATCACATACATGAATCCTAGCTTGAGATGCAAACCAGAAAAAGACTTGTAAATCAGACATTTAAGCTAGCTGTACTCCTAGGCAGTTCTTCATCAGATTTACTAAAATTTTCTTTGTTAAGCATAGGGGAAGGAGATTTTTTTGAGAATTTACTGGATAAAATATTAAAAATCCTGAAGAAAACATTTTTAATTCAAAGCTGTAGATATACCTTGCCTGCACTAGGGCTTCAACTACCTTTTGAAGTATTTAAGAATAGGAAGACTGCTTGCACATCACTTAACTTTTTCAGGCCAGAAATTCCAATCCTTTTTTTCCAAATTGAAATCCATTATTATCAGTCCTTGTGCAGAGTATTTTGAAGGTTCTATGGAGGAGCAGGCTTTACAAGTCCAAAATAAGTAATGGAGTGAAGATGCACACTCTCTTTCCTAAGTTCCCCAGTAAAACTAATCAGGGATCTTTATAGACCTTCAGTATCCCAGAAGCAACGCTGCTTTTTCTGGTGTGTAAGAGTGTAAGGTGTTACCACTCATCTGCTGGGTCTTTTGCTCTGCTGAAGGAATCCCAGTTCCCAGTCTGTGCAAAGATCCCTGATGTTCTGAACAAATCAAAGTGTGCACTGAAAATGTATTTCTTCTCATCTCCAGTGGAGAAAGGTCATTTTTACTGGATAAAATTCCCATAAAAAAAACCCCACCACACTTTAAAACCAGACAAGGTTTTTGTGGGCAAATTATATTACGTNCCCCACCACACTTCAAAACCAGACAAGGTTTACACGAACACTTTCAGCCACCTAACTGAAATGCCTTAACTGAAGGGCTTGCAGGACATGTAGAGTTTACTGAGTACCGAGTAGCAGACAGATAGAGGTGAACAGACAGGAGAAAAGACATCAGAGAAAGACATCAGGAAGTACAAGGGTAAGGGCAGCTTTCCAGCTCACTACTCTGACTTTTCAGAGGAAATGAAAAAGGATGAATCAACATCACAAGCAAACACTGAGTAGTGAGCAGTGGGAGTTAAAGGATCTAGCTTACCCTTTTACCTCTTTTCTGTTTTTAAAGATCTGGGAATTTTCTCTTTTCCCCAACAAAATGTCTTGGGATCTTGCTAAAAGGGGGTTAGTAACAATTTTAGCCAGGACTTTCTATATAGATCAAAACTCTTATAACCAACACAACAACCCAAATAATAATTTGTATTGCAACCTAACATGTCTGAGAAGTTCCAGGCTAGTTCAGTGAAAAGCCAGAAATCACTGTGTCTGGAGAGACAGCAATACCATCAAACATTGATTAGCCTTGTGGAGAAAGACACCTCAGCAGTTTGGTAGAGTTTATTTTATGTCTCCTTGCTTGGCTTTTGGAAGGGGAAAGATCAGGAATGATGTAATGTAAAAGCATAATTAAGTTTTAAAAGTCACAAGAGATTAGACTTCAAGTGGCATCTTGGGAGAAGCCCAAACTGGGCTTTCTTTACTGCTATTTTGTTACAATAAGAGAAATCAAGAAGTCTACTTTTGTGGGCAAATTATATTACGTAGTATCTGTATGGCTGTGACTATTTCACCCAGTCCGTGAACCTGTTCTCTCATTTTTCTAAAACGTGGACAAGCACATCCTAGTGGAATACCTCCTCTCTCCACCAAGGCAGGCACAACCCAGAAGAACAACTCCCATTTCAGCCAGTCCCTCTGACAGATCAGCTATGGCTTTGGATGAGCTGCTGCTTTAGACTGCTTGAGTTAATATCTACATTATTTAGCATGCCCATGGCACTTTCACAACAACGGGAGGGAGGACTGGATCACTACATGGCTGGATCCAGACTATGAGATGTACAGTGCAGTCCTGTTAAAGATAGTTCATAATAACAAAAAAAAAGGAATCTAATGATTAGGATGCAGATGATAAAGACAAAAGACTCCGTATTTCTTAGGTTTACATGCCTCAGTTCTCAAGGATCCCAAGGCATCATTTCAGTAGGAGTTGTGACATCCTTTGCAGTGGGAAGCATGGAAGCATGTCCTCACCCAGTAACTTAGGACAGTGATCTGTGAGGTAGAATGACTGCTTTTCAACACCACCACTATGCCCAGGGAAGTATGTATTCCTTCTTGGTGCTGTCAAGAAGGACAAAGTTCAGCATCCTTTCCAAGGTGTAAGATAGTGGAAACCAAGGGTATCCAAGACCTACTACCTATGGATTAACAGATATGGCAATTGACCTGCACTGAATCATTTCAGTTGCTCAGAGTCAGTGACAGTGGGGAAAAAAGCAGCTTTCATGCTATGGAAGAACATTAATGGACCAAAAAACAGTAACTGAACTTAGGACAAAGGCAAGAGGCAACTCAGAAAAATGCTTTGAGTATACAAAAATCAAAATTAACTTTAGACAGTTTAGAAGCTTTTTCAAATGGTTTCATGATTAAAATACTAAACTCTTTGCCCTAATGAGCTGATCAGCAGTGTGACTACCTCTGTTAAACATGTGACATTTTGAACCAAAAATCAGAATTATAAAATTAAATTTCTTTGTCCTAAATTTTTTCCTGAAAATAAAAAAAAAAACCCCACAATTTTTTTGGAGGAGCTCTTTATTTCTACTTAAGAAGTTTGCATCAATAATAATAATAATAAAAAGATCACTCAAGGATTCCTGTCTGACTGTATGTCAAAGTCCCAATCAGGCACATAAGTGCATTCTGCTCCTGCCTACACTACACCTGTTCACAGAGCAAAGTACTTTAACCTTCCATGAATTCTACACATACTTAAAGCAGTTACTACTGATGGGAGCAGATGCCTTAATGAAGTGGTTACAATATTAATTACTCCATGTTATAGTGAGTAACAACACAATAGCCATTTTTCCCTATGGCTATGAGAAAAATTATGGCCAAGGTGCAAGTTATGGCTGTTCCCAGGTATCTGGTACACTCAAATCATATTTTAAGTGTCTCCTTCAGAGGAGCTCCACCCAAGGAGCCTAATGTCAACTTAAGGATCAAATGTGGTTTCCCAACCCACCTTATTATGGAACAGTAACTACTTATCTTCAGACTCCTTACCTTCCTGCCTCACATTTCAGCATCCAGAACAGCAAGGGACTCCCTTTATGCACACATTTTTTTATTTTTTTTTTTTACTGATGAGTGTTATCTGATGGCTTTCTGCCAATCCAGTCTTGGGCTGCTTTTGACCAGAGACTACCTGGCTCAGAGAGATTTATTTTGGATATCAGGAAAACAAGTAGCTCGCAAGACTCGTTACTAATTGGATTTTGTGCAACCTCCCTTTCCAATTACCGTGGGCTGGGTCCCTGGCAGATGTAAAAGTCATGTAACCATCACCTTCAGAAGGAAAATATTCAGGACCTGGATTATACAAACAAGCTGTAAAGGAAACTAAGTCTGCTGTTAGCTGGCAACCAATCTGAACTAGGAAACAAGGCCTTTCAGATATTTTAGATGTATTTGATGACTGCCATATTCATCCCCATTCTTTATTTAAAGGGGATCTAAAAGGATGTATTCAAGTATACCTTAACTCTTCCTATTTAATCCCCAAGCCCAGCAAGTACCTCTCTGCACAAAAATCATCCAGGTCTTCGCACAGCCATGATCACTGCACCATTCTTCTGCCATAGTTCACCTGCTTTGAATGTCCTTTGCTCTGTTTGTACAGGAGAAACAGCATCAACAATAACATCAGCCATTCTTGTTTATAATGATTAATACTTTAAGGACCAACACAAAGCACTGCAGAGAATTCCACATTCAAATACAGTTCTATCAGAAAAAAAAAAAAACCTATATGCATAACAGGATATTACTGCTTTATCGTGTCTTTTTTCATCCACAAATAACAGTTTTGGTTTGTTTTCCTTCATCAGAACTACTGGATATCAAGAACACCCAACTACATGTTATAACCACGAAAGACTAAGAAAACTGCTTCCAACCCTAGCCTTACAAAAGTTCTTCTTATAAAAGTCCAGTTATTGAAGAATGTGGTCTGAAGTATCCAGAATCTTACCTGATCCCAAAGTTTTTAGCTCTATCTCCTCTAAAAACTCCAACGTAGCCTTTTCTGGCTTGGACAAAAATAAGTCAGTGTTAGCAAGGACAATCCCTGTCACAGCTGCACCAATGGCTCCAAGGCCAACAGACCACATGCCCATGGTGAAGATCCCGAAGTCAGGCAGGAAGGACATTTCTGGAAAGAGAAAGAAGAAAGCCAGTCTAACACTAGACATCAATAATGCCAGAGAAGGAGGAATTGGACTGAAACAACAATTAAAAGCTCAGATGGATATTTTTGGTTTGACTGCAGATGATCTGTATATTTATTAACGTACTGAACTGGGTTTTAAAAGACCTAGATTACATTCCAGTTCTGTGCCTGACCCACATCAAAACTAAATATTAACAAGATATTCTTACCTTTTATTGCAATGAAGAGAAAGATGATTGAAGTGAATATGTGTAATAAAGAGCCTCTAACAAGATGACCTCAGTGTTAGTAACTTAAATTATTAGAGCAAGACAGTGGTTTCTTTCAAAAAAAGAAGCATCTGTAGATAAATGTTTTACACAAGCACTAATCTATATTAACACGTTAACTTTACAAATATACTATAGGAGATTTGGAAAAAACTAAATCTAAACCTGCTATATCTGCTTCAACATAACTGGTAACCTTTCACAGTCCTTACAATTCCCTACTAGAACCAAAGCAGACACCAAGCCAAAATTAGAACTCATGCCTGCAGACAGAAATATGTTGACTTGCGACTATTTTATTACACGCAGTGATCCAACATTACAAATGTGCCTGGGACAGCACCTTCATTCTATATGATAAGTTATTTCCACTCTTGCTAAAGCAGAAAGGACATCAGGAGCAAACAAACTCACACCCATCCGTTAGAACTGATAACACTGCAATGGGAACCATTGCATATGCATGCAAAAGTCTGAGAGTACAAACACTGCTTGTGGTTATAGTGACTCTAGTTAGGTGGCAATTTTATTTAACCACCTTTCATCCACAAATCTTGACCCGCGCACATGTTTCACAAGCCTGGAAAGGGCTGGCAGCCACCTTCCAGTGAGGCACTATCAGTTTACGAGGATGCTGGAAATCACACTTAGCCCAGTCTCATGGACAAAATTCAAGATCCAGCTCTGAGCAACAAACTAGTACGAAAGTCACTGGAGGTTTGGCAGTATAAGAAATCACTGTACACTTACGACATAAGATTTGCTGTCACCCAACAGCAGCACTACACAATATGGAGAATCAATTTTTTTTCACAGCCATCTGCAAAACCCTACTTCCTGACAGAATATTTTGGTAAATATTGCTGTCAGTATAAACATTTGTACGGGAGAGGTCCTCACTCCAATAAATATAATAAAATATTATTCTTTTGAGCTGTGATTGGCAATAAACCTGACATACACATTATCCCCACAGCTAGCCGTTGCCAGAATTAAGAATTAGGAGTAGCTCCCCACTTTTGTGCTCAGAATTTTCTGTGAGAAAACCCCTTTCCATCCTTAAAACTAGCTCCAGAATACTACTGGCAAACAAATACAACTAACTCCCTGTTTACAGAAATAGCTAGAAAACATCTGGGGAAGAAAAAAAGATTACATTGTTCTTTTAACAGCACATTTCCACAGAAGACAGTATCATGGTATCTAGAAATGTTAGTAATCCGTAAGCCCAAGCAGGGAACAAGGCCAGTTTACATAAACATAATGCAGATAAGAGAACAGATTCTACCCTATTTCACCACTTACTTCTACTCAAGGGAAAACCTCCTTGACCATATCTGCTTTCCTTACACAGTCTTGTCAAACATGAAGTCATGCTGTAATGAAAATTTTTTGACATCTGCCTCTGACACCTACCAGAGACCATCCTGATACCAGCCTTTGGAATGACCAAAATAAAACTCCAAATATATGTAATGCAGCAATATCCTTGTGTTAAGACTCAAAAATCTCTGTGGCATACCCAAAAGGCTATAGCCCTGCTCCCTCCCAGAGCCTGATTACCCAACTATTCTTTGGACTTCAATCTTGTCAGGTCAAGAACTGTTTTCCTCTTAACTCTTAGTTACAAGGAAGCACATGTGGATGTGGGGTAAAACATAAGTATTAATCCCTTGTGCACATCATTTGTGTACAAAAATGCTGCCAAATTTGTGGCAACTGATTAATGAGTAGTTTTCACAAAGCTTTTTATTTTTATTAGCATTATTATTCTAATGCCAGCATTATTAGCATCGCCAAAAGCCAGTTTCCACTCAGTAGTTGTTGACAGAGGAGATCATTCATCTTAGTCAACACACCTCTAGTTTAGGTGGACTCTCTGGTCTCCACACAGTGACAAAAAAACCCTATTCAAATATGTGATTTTTTTTTTTTGCTATTTATATAAATAGGGGAAAGAAAGATGCAGCTCTACATGGTGATACCAAAATTCCTCCTCTGCAAAGCAAACACCATAATGAGCCACTCAAAAATACGCATGGGAAGCAGCAGACAGGATTATTAAACATTTGCTAGCAAGACAGGCTGAGCCCTGATGCATCATGTCATTGAACCCCAAGCAGTTCACTGGAAAACATCTGAGCATTTGCAACTAGGCGCTTCATTTCTGTGTAGTTGCTTTTTATCAAGGAAATCTGAAGCTCAAAAGGACTTCACACTTCACCACCCACCTTAAAATACAAACACAACTGCCTGGTGACCAAACTCTGCGTTTTTAAACACCAGAGGACAATCAGCAATAGGAAGACACAACAAAGCATCCCATAAGCCCTACTCTGCGAGAAGAGACAACAGAGCATCCCGAACGCCTGTAACTCAGAGGTGCAGGCACTCACCAGAACCCATGCAGCCTGTAGGAGCATCAGCCACCAGCAGCAACCCCGAATGTGTGCGCAGGCAGGAGAGAAGACAAACTGCACTGCCACGGCTGGCGAGAGGGCAGGACTAGGCAGGAGTCCAGCTCTGAAGCCTTTGCCTTCAGGCCAGGCGCGGGCTCTCCACGTCTCTGAGCAATCCCTGCCCCAGTCACCCTGCAGCGCTTACGAAAGAGCAGCTGTCCAACCCAGGCAAGACTGTTTTAAAGGTATCAATCATTCAATCTTTTATATTTACTTTTTTTTTTAAACTGAACACATGGTTACCCTTTTTATGGGGTGGGTAGGTACATGGAACGGGAATTACAGAAAGCTTTTCTGGACTGGGAACACAGCACAAAGCTTTAAGATCTGCACATTAAACCATGCTCTTCTGTAGAGCTGTGCATTTTTACAAGTAATATTTTCTTTATGTTTCAGACTATTCTACAACTAACCCCTTCACACCATATACCAAAACAATACAAACAACTCTGGAAACAAATAAAAAAGCCATCACATTGTGCAATATTAACCCCAAATTTCTACGCTTCAGTGGCAACATCGCTTTACTAAAAAAAAAACCTATAATTTCCTCTGGAATTATCAGATCTGCAAGCTCTTGACTCTGCTAGAACTTCCAGAAAAGAACAAGCACTTTTCTTTAGAGACTAGAGGACAAAGAAAAAAGGAAAAACATCTTTTTTTTTTTTGTGGTGACCACAAGAGATCTCCAAAATGAGTTATTTTATGGTCTGTCAGTACTCAGCTAACCAGAATTTACACAAGCTTAGTCTTAATCCTGTTTTAAGCGCCAGTTGATGGTCTTCACTTTTGTCAACATCAGTTAAAACATGGCTTTCTAGATGTCTCATATCCCTCCCACCCACAATCAGAGAAAAAAAATGTCATTCAGAGGATAGCTATCCTTAAACATTTATTTTAGCAGTGTAAACAGGACCCATTGCAGCTGTGTCCAAAATTAAAAAAAAAAAAAAAAAAAAGAAGAAAGCCTATGTTTTCAAGTTGTCAGTATAACTCAGGGTAGCAAACAGATTTGCTTACATACTTTTCCCGAAAAGAAAACAGAACAAAAGTGGAAACACTCAGTGGGCACTCGCACAAGTTGGAGTACACTAGCTAATACCCTCTAGCCTAAAATGGCTTTGACCATTGCTTGTCTTTTCCTTCTCTCCCACTGCCAACTTCCCCGAGACATTCTATATCAAGCCTAAAAATGTTTCAGAGCTTTGTCAGAACTTGCGTATCCCAAACAAGTTGAGCTGATTTTTTTATGAGACATTCCCCCCTATAAATGAGTCATGATTGCAAATATCTTTGTAAGCTAACTCCTTTAAAGAAGATTTACAATTCACAATAACCTGGTAACATGCTCATCAAGATTGAATGAGCTTTTAAAATACCATTAAGGATTACAAAATACAGCATCCTGACAGACCCTCAAACTTAGCCTTGCTTTAAGTGGGGATCTGACTGGAGAAGCTTAGGAAATCCCTTCCAACCAAAATTGTCCTTTAAATGCCAAAATCAATGCACAGAAAAGCCTCCTAACATTTCTGAGGGCATGAATGTAAGTAATTTTCATGAAACGAGGTTTCTTTTCTGTTTGTTTCTTTTTGCCATTGTAAAGGCCTAACAAACCATCCCTTGTGTTGAGAATAACAGTCATCTTTTTAGGTTTCTTCCCGGTCTGCACATGGTTTGTTACTGAATTCCATTCAACACTGCTCTTGGCTCTAGGTGAAGAGAAAGTTGCTGTGTCAAGCAAGCAAACCATACTCCTTCCATTGAAATGAAGTCAGTTGCTAGACCAAATTATCTCCTCCATTCTCAGACTTTTTTAAAGAAACCCAACATCTCAACAGTTTCTTTTGAGCAAGGGAGAGCAAAGAGCTCTGGCACACTACTTTGGAAATCCTCCAGCTCTCTTTTGTATTCAGAGGGAACAGCAGCTAGATACTGGGTAGGGGAAAATTCAAATCTGAACCAAATCAGCAAATGGGGATACCATGGAAATGGGAGACAGTACCCGGAGCACAGAACTGCAGAAAGTACTTTACCTGAAGATAATACAGGCTAAACTCACTGCTTGGTCTGATGGCAATCCAGAGCAGGAAGGTTGCACTCTGTGTCAGTCTGCAGAGATGAGGGAGGAAGGGGAATACTAACAGACTAACTTATAATGAAAATCAGCAGATGCTAGGCAGCAAGTGGTCCCTCCTGTTCCAACCTAGCAGATTCAAGAATTCCAACTACTACAGATTCAAGCTGAAACAAGGAATTATTTTCCCATCTTTTGGATTCTTAGGCTTGCTTGTATTTTAACTTTCACATTCCTCACACTACATAATTCATAACAGCAAAATTACGTGTTTCTAAAAGCAAAAATGCAAGAAAATGGACACACGTTTCAACTACACCCCATAGGGCAGAGGGGTTCTGTGCATAAGTGAGACTGTAACACGTTGCTGTACATCCAGCAGAGAACAGTTTCCCCCACGACCTCATTTCCCCTGTCCATCTTCTGCTATGAACCAGGTCTGATGGGGAACACTGTCCCTGTGGTTCTAGAGAAAAAGGTGGGGAAGGCTCTAAGCCGGTCCTTCGAGCAGCCCGAAGGTGCGTTCAGCAGATTTCTTGAGTCATGCGATCGCACCGAAGACCCAACCAATGCATCAGGAACGACGTAAGAAACGAAGCAGTCTCTTCGCCCTTCAGAGATCTTACTGTGCCTACTTTATACCCGATCAAGTTACCCGAGCAAGCAGAGATCTCTCAAAACGTTAAACCACAAGGGCAGGCATAAGCAGGATTTCAGAGCTCGACACCTGGGGGGGGGAGCCGCAGAGCTCCGATAGCGAGAGCTGCGGGCCATAGGGGTGTCCAGCCCAGCCCGACCCGACCGTCGCCGCTCAGCAGCGGCAACCGCTGCCGCCTCCTGCCGCGGGCGCGCACCGCGGCGGGACCGCACACGGGCGGCGACGGCAGCACGGGGCAGCGGCCGCCGGGGACAGCCCGTGCTGGGGACAGCCCGTGCTGGGGACANCCTGGGCCCCGCACTCACAGCGCCGCCGCTCCGGCTCCGCGGCCGCCGGCACCGCCCCCGGTGCGCTCCGCGCAGGCACCGCACCGCGCCCTTCGGCCCCGCGGCTCCCAGCCCGGGGGATTATCCCCGCCGTTAGCGGCTGGAGCGGATAAAAGCTTCCTGTTCTTTCCCGGAATCCATTGTGCCCTCGCCGAGTTTCCTTCAGCTTCTGGCTAGGCAAATAAAGGACGAAATACATTATGCGATACAGTGCTTAAATATACAAGGAGATGGAAAAAAAAAAAAAAGAGCTTTAACGACTCGAGTCCAAGAATGCGGTGAGCTTATCATTCAAGTAATCTGATTAATGGGGCACTTGAAAGGTTTACATATATATTGCATTCGTGAATATACTTGCTCAGATAAGCCAGCCAATAACACGTCACAACATTCTTGAACAAACATGCTCTTCAGATGCTTGTGGTCATTAGGCACTACTCCAGCCAGAAATTCAGGGGACTCATCTTCAATATCTTGGAACTCTCTCTGGAGGTCGCCTGTTAACCTGGCGCTTAAAAAAACCAACCAAACAAAAAGAAAGGTAGCAATGACAGAACAGTCTGGTTAGTAACACATCAGCAGCTCAGGAGAATTAATGTAACCCCTCTGACGGTACTAAAGAGTCTGCATTCCAACAACTAACCAGAGCCACTGTTTTTCATCATGACCCAAACTTACCTGGACCAAATGTCCTTTTCTTATCTCTCTCTTAACTGGGAGTCGCCACCCACTCTGGTTAGACCTGCTCAGTTTATCCCTTCTTTGCAGTTTCTGTTTGTCTTTAGTGCAGAGCTTGTTTTTCTGAGCAATCTCACCACAATAGAAGTTGCCTGCTAATTAGAAGCAACACCAGCATTTCCATTCTGATCTAGCACAGGTCAAACTGCAGGCAACAACCCACATGTGCTTGGATGTGCCAAAAATGACTCTGGAGCCTGCCCAGGGACTCCAGCAGACCGCTTTGAACACAGGACCATCCTCCATGACCGCACTGCCCTGCTCCTATAAGAGGGGCACAGCAGCCTTGTGTTGCCAGAAAGCCACATGGAACAGTGGTTCTGCAAGACAGAGCCCCATTGCAACATGTTGGGTTGTACATGTCAGAATGGCATGGGCTCAGGCAGTTGCAGGGAGAAGGCTTTGGGTCTTTTTGCCCCCAAATTGTGATAGTTACGCTTTTGTCTATACACTTTTTAAGTCAAATAGGTTATAAAAAGCACTAAAGTCACTCAGTCTTAGCAGCAATTAAAAATAACCTAAGCAAACTCCATGGCAGAAAGACTGCTTGAAAGAGCTGAGGAATTTGGAAAGATTGAGAATTTAGGGCTGCCATTTTTCCTTGGAAAGACATGAAACAGTACCTCTTCTTTTTCTCCTTAATCAGTTGGGAAGATTCTCTGTCAACACGAAACTTATGCTGAAGTGGCCTTCTTATGTTTTTTAAAAGCAATCAGAATTAGAATATCTTTGCATTATCTTTGCATGGTGACACAGCAATTTTTGGAAAAACACTATGACCAAAAAAATTATCAGTAAATTTTGTCAGCCATCATCATGTAATTAAAACCCTAATTTCTGCAGGCTGTCAATGTTCCTTTCTTCTGAATTTTTTAATGGTTGCAGATCCAGCTGTCAACACTTGCCAATAGAACAGCAGCTCCATTATATTTGTTGCCATGGTAAGCACACAAACCAAACTTTTTTCTTAATAATACTTCTGCATATTACACCTCTAGCAAACCTGGTAGCTGGCCTTCACAATTCACAGGTAGCCAGAATTGCTGGGGGGGAGGAACCACCTATCACAAAATAGATCATCTTTTTATTTATTCTTTGCTCTGGATAGGAGTCCATGACAAGGCCCCAGGCAAGAACAATAAGCACTTAATCACAGAAGTGACTCTGACTACATTTGCCCCTATTGTAAGAAGGTTCTGAAAAAAAGCAGAAAAATTTGAGCTCACGCATCTCGATTCCATCCAAGAATATCTTCCTACTTTACAAAGCAGTGAAATCCTTTGAATGCATGCACACATCTAGTAGACACAAAACTCAAAGAAATATGGTGTCATAAAAATACTGGAATCTAACCTTCTCTACCTACACCTCCAGAAAGGCTACTGTGTTGCATTAAGTAGAGTTGCAATAACAATTACTTTATCTTTATTAGACTATCTTTCTCTTCATTATATCAGAAAGGTAACAAAATTTTGACAGGAAAATTGAATGGGAACTTGACTTTTGGTTTTCTCCTAATAAAATCATATTATGATTGATCTCGTTTAGTTTTTACATACACCTATTCAGATGTTATTTACACATTTTTCCGGTTAAAAAAGGACAATAATAAATTCTCTAACAAACACATATGGAAGAACATTTCCCAGAGCAACAGACACCAGCATTTAATTTTCAAGTTCTCAGGTTTTGAACAGCATTCTTAAAAACCATAGAGCCTTTCTCTTCCTGCCTTCATAATTCAGTTTTATAACAGTTAAACTGAATGAAGACTATCAGTCTGTAAAGTGCTTGTACATCAGTTAATTAAGTTTCTCTGGCATGCCTGTGCATAAGTCACCCAGAATGCACTGTATCACTACCTGTGCTAAAACATGATCTAGCATTACGAAACTTTCAATTCATGTACAGAATGACAAAGCTCTGTGTTATTTCAGAAGTTATTTCTTTGTCTTGTTGGATCATGCTTCTATAGATCAGCTTTAGACCAAGGGCATTGTTAGATAAATGGCTTATATTAAACAAACTACCTTTTCTATCAGGAAACAGGACATCTCAAAAGCAACAAGGAAAGACAGTGGTGGACTAAGACAGGATCTAGGTCCTGTGTCTGTAGAAGGATCTCCAGGCTAATTTAAGACTTTTGATACCAAGCTGATAAGATTGGATGTAGATATAAAAAAATACAGCTTGAACTTCTCACCTGTATGCTAGCAAAGGCAAATCTACACAGATGCAGAGTGACGTAGGTCTCCACCGGGCCAGGCAAAAGCCGTCTCTTTTTTGGAGCTGTAGGGTGATGTGCTCATGTGGTGGTGCTCCCAACGTTATTCTGATTCTTGGGAAACAAAAGCACCAGTCTGTTTACAGCCAGCCTAGACACAGGAACTCAGATTTATTTGAAGTAAGATTAGGGTGCAGTAGTCACACTACAGGTCTTTTGAAATTAGTTTCACCCACATGAGCAGTTCGCATCAGAACACCAAGAAGAGATTGGTGCAACACCCAATTCGTCCTGGACAAGAACAGGAAGAAAGAATCAGTAGGTCTTTTTAGGGGTATACAGATTCTTGTAACAAATCTCTTTTGCAATAGTAAATGCAAACACTGAATCACCAAAAAGCCTACCATTTACAAGACAAAAGATAACCAAAGCCTTTGGAAAGAGCAGATGAGGTCATCAGTCCTCTGATTGTTCTTCAGTCTTTAATATCTTTATGTCAAGTAAGTGTAAGCAAAATAGAATCTCTGAGGTCTGTAGTTTGTCTATCTCTCATTTACTGCAGTGCTACCCATAATGTTATTCTGATTTTTTAGTATTCTCCATCGTCCACTAGGATATTGAGGCCTAGTGAAAAACAATTATTTTTAATGACTGTTCAAGCCCCTAGAATAGCGATCAAGCTTCAGGCTCTATAAGCAAAACCAAGCTCCTGAATATCCTAAAATACCCACAAAAATAGCACTATTTAAAGGCAGTACCTGGACTGCCGCAAGATCAGGATATCAGAGGAAAACAGTCAACCTGCAGTGGTCCAGGTTAATTGCCTGCAACTACTAGTTTCTATTAAAATCCACGCACTCAACATGTTTCTAGGCTAATTATCTTTCAAGTTGTTGGGGTAACACTGACATGTTTAATTCCTTACTATAGACTTCAATAGTAGTTGTGCATCTTACAGTCTATGAAGTCATTAGCAAGGACAAGGCTGTTTGTGTTACTAATACAAGTAAATAAAGTGCCCTACATTGTCCTTAAGACAGCAAGTTTCTATACTCAAATAACATATCTCACCAAGTCAGTTGTATGTATCTAGAAAATCCAGTGTAAATATTTTTTATGCAAGTTGTAAGTTTGTTGATTTAGCTGTTACTCCGAAGTATTTGTTCAAGCTCCAAAGGGAGAAAAATGGGCTTTCTCTAACAAATTTAACCTTCTCCAATAGAAGATGAGCTGCTCTTAATATTTAAAATTTGAGATAAAAATTCCACAGCCTCTTTTGCTAAAGTAATATTCACGTTATAAAACCAAAAAACCCTGGTCTTAGAAGTGTTGATGCCAATTTGGGTCATTTTGACAGAACTTGGCTAGGAATCAAATACACATGCCAGCAAGCCTCAGCTCCAACTCCTACTGGTAAGGTTGTAATGAGTAGTTAGGCACAGTAAACTTCTAATCTAGCAGAGCTACAGCCGTACTCTAACCACAGCCTTATAGTTAAGCTCTTAATCCTCTTATTACACTGAACTATTTGTCTGTGCAACTTTCTTCTGCTAGAGCAAAATACGAATGTGTTACTATCACACAACATCAACACCATGTATCTGTACTTTCTGTTAGCATTCATTCTTTGTCATTAAAAAACATCAAGCTAGGAAGGGCCACAAACTGTGTATTTCATATTTTCTATGTGCAGTTTCCATTTAATTCTTTGTGAACTTTCTTTTTAAAAGGCTGTGCTCATCTCTGGGAATATGGACTGTGTTCATGTTGACATCAACAAGTTTCACTTAAGCTTCATCGCAACACCTTGAAAGAAAAACAATGTAACAAAGCACCCAATGCTCAATCACAGAGTATCTGAATGACTCTAAATAATGACTTAAATTGACGACCTTGAACATCACATAGAGAAACGCAACAGAAAGACATTCTACTTACTTAGCAAGGTACATTTCAAGTCCACAGCAACCCTTCTGCAAGTCCTATTTCCTGAAGTGTATGGGTTTATGTGCCTTAATAGGCAGGTGAAAGACTTCCAGTAGAAAACAATTAAATCATAACCACACTTTCTTCCTGGAAATAAGTTATACTCCATCACCCATCACATATACTTTATATACCAGTCGCCAGCATAGAACTAAAAGTTCACAAAGATATTTAGATTTTACTTGAGTATTCTGTTCATTAGATAAAGTTTGTCAAAGGTAGTAATTTGTTTGAGGAATGTTTTTGTTTGTCCAATTAAAAAAAACAATAAAAAACCCATAGAACCAAAAAATGAATATTGCCTTGTTTACTTTCAAGCATTTTTCCCCACACCCATTTTGTTCACATCCACTATCATTTTCTTCCACTGCATAAACTGTCAAACTAAAGTGTAGCCCATATGTAAAATGATTGTGTACGGGCTAAAACCCAAGAAATTTGTGGTTACACCTTTGTGCTAAATTAAAAACAACCCTAATTTTATTGCATTTTGTATTCTGTTCTTGATTTAACTAAATTTCTATTTGGGTGATCAGCAGTTGACAGTGGAACAGAATGTGTGGTATGAAACAGTGTGCTGATTATACTGAGAAGTTTCAAGGTCACCATTTGCTCCGCTGCCCTATCACAACAGTATTTTTAAAAACAGGGATTGTTCCTGTATCTTGCAGTCTAGGCTTGAAACTCACACTTCTGGCAGAGAAAGGAGGTTGCTTAGGTAAAGGGGAGTGGTAAGGCTAATTTAATTTCAAGCCACAACTCTTCAGGAAAGGATCCATCATTCCCCACTCCTGTGGTTTTACTATTTTGATCCAAGAACGTTCACAGAAAGCCATGTTAGCACCCTGAGATCATTTGGCAAATGCTTTTCTGCCTATGCCAGCTATTGTTCCAGTAACAGACAACAGCAGAGGCCCTGGATAGCTGAAATTGAAAAAAACTCTGCAGAAGAGCAGTTAGTGAAATCATTATTAATTTACAGGTTTTTATGTGTAGTAAGACATATAGACCTAAAAGGTTTATGGGATATGAATGAAAGTCACTTTACCTGGGAGATGATAGATGAAAAAAAGATAACCAAAGGTCTACCAAGCCCTAAATGAGCAATGCCCTAAATGCTAAACAGGGAGGCCAGTGAAACCAACTAGAATTCTGAACTGTAGCCATTAGACTCACCTGGAAACCATAAGAGTTGTGCTTTTGTTGAATCAGGAGAAGCCCTAGGTAAGCATTTTACAGATGACTCAGAGTGGCTCTGAATTGAAGCCATTTCTAAGTGACAGAGATGCCAAAGACAACCCTATCATCAAACTTTAGATGAAATACAGAATAAACAGGAAAAACTTTGCTTCCACTTCAATTAAGATAGTATTCAAGCTTACTCTAATTAGTCCATTTTTTTAAATTTCAACTATTGCTATCAAACTATTTAGCTTATTAAGAGAACCACAAAACATCACAGATGTAAATAACTGTCTAACAGTTGCAACACAGTTCATTAGGTACATACAGTCAAGCTTTTCTCCCATGGGAAGCAGGCACCAGTAATCACCCTTCCATTAAGTCAGGCGTCTCTTTCAGAAGAACAGTAGCAAACCATTCACATCCTAAAGTGTGATGAGAACTTTCCTTTCATAGGACAGCATCTCCTCTATATGCATGTAAGGAACTACTACACAGAAAAGCCTAATATAGCTTTTTTTTCTAAAGTGCTGATTTTGTTAAACATTACGCAAAGTTGTATGGTATTTTCATGCTGGAACTAAAGAAAATAAGTCCAGTGCCTAGAATCAAAAACCACATGGCTATTATTATGTCCTAATCACTACCTCCTTAGTACCACTAGGCAAGTTACCTTTTAGTGAAAGTGGTAAGCTCAGCGTGAGCCTATGTTTAGTCTTATCTGATCATTTGCTTTATCCACCCTATGATTTTTACATGCTACACCCTGTAATTATTTTCTGGTATTCTCTATGTGCACTTCTAGTCCCAAATTTTAATAAAATATTAAATAATCACTTCATGTGACTGTATAAATAAGAGCACCTGACCAGAATCAATGAGCCACGGGATACTTTTTGCTACCCTAACTAAAGACGTATTGTTTGAAGTTTTAATACAACTGAAAAAGCAAATATATTCTGTTTACAAAATGACCAGTTTTCTTAAAGAAGGCTTAAGTAATTACACCTCAAAACTCACGGCTAATGAAAGCTTCTAAGTATCATCTCCACATCAGTCGGAAAATTCATGAACCTGAACATAAACAGGGCTTCATAATCACAAAAGTGAGTAAAAACAAAGTTCCTAAACAAGACAAGAACAAGCTGAGTGGATAAAGAAGGGAAATGAAGAACAACCAAAGCAGAATACTTCATTTAAAAAATAGCTTTTAATATAAATCTGAATACAATAATACCAAAAACACCCTACAGTCATCGCAAACAAATCCTCAAAGTTTTCTCTCATCAGTTCCCCGACAATTTGGCAAGGGCTTGTCTTCTCTGTTCTGCAGTCATATACTCACAGGCTTCCAAAATATTTACTATAATTAAAGTCTGTTGAACTGTTTTCGCTTTTACCCATATTCTTCCATTCATTCCCAGCACCAGCTCAAATGGGTATAATTGTGACAACTCCTGAATTATTTCACATTTGGGAGCCAAGAGCCTGTAAATAAAAACAAAAAAAGTCAGGAAGAAGTGCTTACATTTGCAGACACCACATTATGATCAATAACACCAACTGCTGTTACAGCAGCTACTAAAGCAACACCAAAAGGTAAGAGGATCAAGTTGAATATACATTCAAAATAGTAATACAGCATAAATATATCCATTATATAAGAAACTCCAAACCCCTTTAATCATTTGTCAGCCAAACTTACATCCCTACTATTCCATTAAGCAGAAAAAGGACAGTAAGCATCTCCACTTTTTAAACTCCAAGGTAGTCTGTACATACCTGAAACACTATCCTGAATGTCTGATATCAGAAAATAAAGCTAATTAGGACACTACCTTTGTTTTCCATACTGCCTTGGCAACCATGTCACTTTTTTTTAAACAGGTCATGCAACACCATATAGAAAAGCATCCAAATCTCTTAAGAGGAAAAATAAATGCTGCTTCTAGTTCAATATTCATATTCAGCACAACTGGTATAAATGCACAAGAGCTACAAACACTGACTACCAAATTGCCCACACTGCTCACAGGAAACAATTGGCAAATCCTACCAACCATATTAGAGTGACTACTTACATTTCTTAGTACTTACTTTCTTATTAGACCTAAGGAAACTTTAAAGAGGAAGCCATCTTGTCCAATTATTCCCATTCCACTTGATTTTCCACTGCTGTCTATACAGACCATCTCTGGTTCCATGTCTTTATTTGCTACAAGGAACTGACCATAAATAAGATCTCCCACCTAAAAAAAGCAGTGTCAAAATGCAAAAGTAAGAGAGAAAATCATACCGTACATTTGTAACAAATACTGATTATTGATAAAGATCCTCTAGTGAAGCAACAAAATAGATTTAAAATAGTGATGATAGAAAAATAAACTGGTATATTAGGAATTTTAATTTTCTCTTCTTCTACTAAAGACAGTATTCTCCATGAACAATTATCTTGTACCACTACTGGAATTTGTAAGATAAAAGGACAATTTTATTTAAAGGAGTGAAGTAACTCTGTTCTTTTTAAATACCATATATGAATTCCTCTTTCTTCAGACTCTAATGATATTAAAAATCTAAGCAACCTGCTCTTGTAATCATTTATCAGACCAAAAATTCACACCAAGCTATTTTGTTTTTCTTTACATTTTTCTTCTATTTTGACGTTCTGGTGATGATATTTCATCAGAGTGCAGAAACTGTGGCATGCATGTGCCACACAACTGTTTATAACTGTGCCTTTAAAAAAAAAAAACAGAACAGACACAAACATTTTATACCAGCATCACATGGCATAAAAGCTTGCTTTAAAACCTTAACTTTACAGTGCCCCTTTGGATGCATGTTACTTGTGAACTGCATCTGCTGCGGGCAGAATTATGGGAAAATTAAAACGCGAGACCAAAGAAGCCTACGACCTGACAGAAACCAAACCACACCAGTTACAGTGCTCTTAAGAAACCTCTGAAAGCGCGCAGCCTAATCGTGCAAAAACCAACGAGGAGGGCCCCGGCGAAATCACTGCAAGCAGACCTGCACTCGCCCTTTCACAGACGGCTTACGAAAACACGTCTAACTAAGAGAAGCTACTAACACGCTACAGAAGCGCCACCAAACGACGCGGCTACAGCATCACCGTCAGCTCTCCAGCGCACTCACCTGCACGTTCGGCCTGTTCCTCTTCGTGGCGCCCTCGAAGGCCAGGTAGGACAGGGACGCCGGCTCGCTGCCGCCCACGTCCAGCTTGAACACGTCCCCCGCCTTGGCCGTCACGATCCCGATGACGTGGTCACCCTTCACCGGCACGTACTGGAACGGGGCAGGGGCACACACGGGTCAGGGGTTTCACACAAACATAAAGACACAAACGCATCCCCCGGTCCTCACCCGCTTCTGCTGCGAGTCCACCCAATACGCGCCGGGGCCCGTGGGCCGGTGCCGCAGGAGCCCGCACTTGGTGACCAGCAGCCCGGCCCCGCTCCGCCGCAGCCCCGGCCCGCACAGCAGCCGCCCCACGGGCGCCGCGCCCGCGTTCAGCCGCAGCCGCTCGCCCTCCGCGTCCTCGTCGTACTGCGCGGGCAGCAGCAGCAGGTCCCCGGGCAGCACCACCTGCCCCACGCAGGCCTCGGCCGCCCTGCCGCGCTCCGCTGCCATGGCCGCGCCGCCGCAGGGCTGCCTGGGCCGGGCGGCTGCGCTCTGTGTGCGCGGGGCGCCAGCGACACCGCCCGGCCGGCAGCTTCTCACCGCCCTCTGTCCCAGAACGGACGGAGCTCCACTTACCTCTCACGGAGCTCCATCGCTCCCGTGCAGCCTTTCCTTCAGGGAAGCAGTCTTTCTGCAGCCTTCCATTTCTGCCTGGGAACTGCCAAGGTAACGTGAGCGCCGTTAAGCTTGGGAATTAATAGCCGCGCTGAATTAATTCTTCCAGCTGTAGTTGTTTGCAGGGGTTTTTAATACCTGATTAGAAGTTTGCCAGTAAAGCAAACAACTAATCAAACTTGAGGTGAATGGCAACCAAGGAGAAAATACTACTCTGCCTTAAAGCTCTAAGTTCAAATTCCATAATAAAGCGTTTATTGAAAACCGCACCCTGTACTTGGATACAAAGTTCTTATTCTGTATTATCTCAGGTTCCTTTTGCTAAAATCCCAAGAATATTTTCTTCCCTATTTTGTAGTCTTTATCTACGTGTCCACATGCATTTATACACAGATGTGTATAATCCCCTAAATTAACGGAGAAGGGTCAGCGCGTTGCCAGTTGATTGCAGACAGGGCTGGCTGAAGATGCTGCCGCACATCCCTTTCTGTTGCGAGTGGAAACCGGTCACAGAGAGGGCGTCAAGCGCATTTAAGCTGGGTTTTTCCCTGGGAGACATCCCGCAGGGAGCGATGGAGGCTGTGTTGCGGGGCCCGCAGCGCTGTTGCGGGGCAACCCCGCGCGTCCGGGGCGGTGCCGGAGCGGGTGGGAGGTCGTGGCAGCCGCTGGGCCGGGACGGGCAGCCGGTGAGAGCGGGTCGGGCTGGGGCTGCTGTACCGGGCCTCCGGCAGCTGCTGTCAGGGGGCAGCAGGAGCAGGGCACTCTCCGAGGGAAGGCCAAGCAGCTACAGTGCGGCGCCTGAAGCAAAGAGGTGGCAATACCACGTCGGAGCAACGCACCGAGTCCTCGCCGGGAAATCCGCGCACCAGGCACATGAACAGGGAGCGGGCCCGCTCCACGTGTAGCGTAGGGGAAGGGTGGAGGCCCCGCCTGTGTTTAAATAGAGCCCGGGGGCGGAAGGCGTGGGTGGCGGTGCAGGTGAAAAGGGCCGGGATAATCCAGGTCTGCTCATGCCTGCAGGCCCTCACTGCTCGTCCCGGAATCGTCGCGTAAAGGCAGAGGGTGGGACGGAATTCGCATTCCTGCTGCTGTGCCCAGGGCAGTACCAAGAGTCTGGGTTCTCTACCCCACCCGGGCCAAGGCTGCGCCAAAGGGGTTGAGCATCCTTGGCAGTAAAGGAAACATCGCGTTTGCTGAAATAGGGCGAGTAAAATCTTGTGTGTGCTCACAGACTTGTGCCTTTCGTGACTATATGGAGTAGTTGCTTCAGGACGTGGTCTCGCATACGTATCTTAAAGATAGCTATGTTAGTTCAAACTAAAATCTGCCCTTAATAATTCACAGTACTTCACTGTTCCTAGAAGCCTTATATACAGATATTCAATGTCCTGGTATGCTTCTAAGGTTTTTTTGCTATCATGTAGACCTAGAATTACCAGCATATTTCCAAGTACTTTGTGAAATATATGTATCTAAACAATAAGGGGAGTAGGAATTGAGCACTTTCTTCCTGCGGTGACTAGCATAACTGACCTATCACTGGAGCTTATAAGAACTAAACCAATATTAAATTTAAGTAACTTTCTTGTATAAATTGCAAGGTTCATAAAAAGTAATGTCATATTCAGAGGTAACTGTCTGAGGCAACAATTTTTTTACCCCTGAATTTAATTCTGTTATTGATGGTTAATATCTATCTGTTTCTTGTTAGTAGATTTGGATGGAGTCTCAATATCTGAAGCAATGCCTGGGAGATTGCTTGAAAAAGGGACTGGCAGAGGTTGTAGAGCATCGACCAGCAGATCCAATAGAGTATCTTGCACATTGGATTTACCGTTACAGAAGAAACTTAGATGAAGAAAAAAAGGTGGATCCAACTTAGGCAAATAAAAAAAAATCATTACAATATACTTGATGGTATATCTCTCTCTTTTTTTTTTTAATTGGTTCTGTGTTATCTCTGAAATAGAGAATGTTGGAGAGGGCTGAGCTGGAACAAGAACGGGAGGCAGCACTAGCAGAGCTTGAAATATTAAGGAAAAGGGAAGAAGAAGAGAAAATGATCCAGCAGAAACTTGAAGAACAGCGTCAGGTTAATAATATTTAACACATAATTCTAAATAGCATATGGTGCTGTGGCATCTTGTAGCTTTTTCTATACTTCCAATCTATAATGATTTTGATAAAGTTGGCATAAAACAAGTGTTTTAATCTCACTTTTCTGAAAAACTGAAATTATTAGTCACCACGTGGGTAGGAAAGCTTATATGCAGTAACATGTTATTAAAAATTAAGGCACTTAAGGTGAAAAGAAACCAATATAAGACTTACATGAGAAGTAGCTGAAAATAAGTAGACTATCCTCTGTAATTAAATTATGAGCAAGGGCTGGTGCAAATAAAGCTAGAAATCATTGCAAAAATGCTAGGGGGTCTGAGAGTAATAATCATTATCTCAAGCTGCTTCAGTGTAATCTCAGTAATGCAAAAAAAGGTAATGAGAATGTATACACAACTAGAGAGTCCTGAAAATGGTTGGGAATCAATAAATGAAGATTGCTTATTTACGCAGTATGCTTAGCCTGATGCAGTGAGGTAGCTTTTTCTTTCCTTAGGTACCTGAGCTTTCTGTTGGCATAAAGCAGTTAGAATCCTATACTGTTGGGACTTAGGAGAAACAAATATAGCATCTCTGTTTGTAGCTATTCTTTATAAAGGAGTCATGTGAACTTCATAATTTGTAAGAACCTCATAGGTGTTGACGTGATCTGACTGGATTTTTTTACATGGCTGATATTCATGATGTTAAAAGTGTAATTTTGAATTTATGCTGCTCGTACGAAGCCCAGTTCTAGTGTAAGATGCATTCATTCTATTTCATTTGCAATTTTGAAATTTGGGATTTCCTAATTTGCAGGCCAGAAGTTACGTGCTGAAGGATTTCATGAGTGATTTTAAAAAAGTGGATAGAAATAAGAATACAAGATTGTGTCTAGAGATATTTCACAGAGAATTAAATAATCATTTCATATAAACTATGGCAAAAATATTGAACAAGACCCATGTTAAATGCATTTTTTAATGTAAAAATGTTATCTGTGGTCAAATACTCAAGTGAATTTTGATTATTTGTACTAAAAAGGAACATAAAAACTAGTTACAACAGTATGACCATATTTGTTATGACTGCCCACAAAATGCAAGAGCAAACAATATTCTCTAGTGCTGTGGGGTGTAAATACTTAGATTATGAAGTTTCTGAAGTTTTGATGCAATAGGAGTTACGCTTACAAATAATAAGCACTTTCTGTTAGATACTTCCAATTGGAAATACTAAAGGTTGCTGATGGACATGATTACTGTTAATGACATGGCTTACCAGTCTCTTCTATAGATTTGATGCTATATTAATTCATCCATCTGTTAGATACCATACAAAGTACCAAAGAGCTTAAATCAAAGTATAGGAGACAATTAATATAGACTGCTAAAGAGCATGTGGAATGAGACAGTATCCAAAGTGTGTACACTAACTTCAGTTAACTGTTTCTCCTATCTCTTGGTAGTAAAGCCTTGTTATCCATGACAGTCTAAAACCTTTGAAAATGTTGAGCCAGATGATACTGAAAGGACTTTCTTAGTAACATTGCAGTTAGGTTTTATGCTTCCTTTTTGTTTTATTTGTGATTTCAGTTATGAAATGCACTGTAAGCAATGTGGTGGAAATATGAATGTGGGTTTTTTCTCTCTAATTTGTCCTTTCTTTGACTGCAGGCTGAGTTGGAGCAAGAACGTGAGAAGTTGGAACTGCAGAGTAAGGAAGACAACGTGCAGTTGCAGCAGGAAGCTCAAAAGGTTCAAGTCAGAGCTTAGTTGGTAGTTTGAAAATACCATGAATCAGCCGTCTTTTCTGGATGCAGGCATCAATTATGAAACACAAGGCAGAAGCCCATGAGTTTTGAATTATCATATAATTTTTTTAAAAAATGTAAATGAGGGAAAATATCTAATACCTTGTTTTTGCAGTCTGGATTTTTTTATCTGAACTTTGGTCTGTTCTATTGGATTTAATTAGTATATATTCAGAACAGACCATACAAAATTTAGCATAGGGCCATTTTAGCTGATGCTTCCACGTTCCTTCACGGCATTTGTGAGAGTTATAACAACATAAGCATGTCTAACTTAAGTTTTTAGACAGTAATATTTTACAGAGTGTTAGTGTAAAGTCCATTTGCTGTACCTCGAAAAGGAACTGTGGTTTGGAATTGTGATGCCTGTTGATTCTGAGATCCTCCTGGTGTGTGGGGATTTATACTAACAGAAGAGTGTGTAAACAGATGTCTGAGTCTTTTAATATGGTCTTTTAGTGCTACTTCAGTAAAACGTAAACTGATAATTGACATGTTTATCTCAATAAAGTTTTTCAATGTGAATCTCTTAAATTTATGTGGAGCACATAATATTTTAGAAATACATAAATTTTTAGAACAGTCCGTTAAAATACTGACAGAACATAATTGTAGAACGATGAGAGTATAAAAGTGACAGAAAAAAATGAATATGTAGAAATCTGAACTAAAATTGCTGTTATTAAAAAAAAGAAAAATATTTTTAAGCATACAAAGACCTTATTCACATAGTAACCAATTTTGTAGTATTTACCTGAAGTGTTCTCCTTACATTGATACATAATGTCTTTTTAACGTACTTAAAATATTCTGTGTAGATTTCATGACATGGAGCATTTGTAACTGAAAACTGGTTTTCATTACCACAGGAAGATGAAAAGACAGCATCTGAACTTACAGATAGACCTGGAACACCTGATTTGTCCAAAGCTGAGGAGGAGCTAGATCAGAGTGGCCAGCCTGAGGTAAGTGTCTAGAAAGAGATTACAAATGAATGATTCTCACAGATTTGCTTTTCCGTCCTGATCTATCAAAGTTTTAAACTGTTACTGGTTCTCTCCTATGGCTTTAAGGAATGGTATTTTGGCCACAACCTCCAAACTGCCCGTAGCCTGTTCTCTAGTACAAGTTCAGCCATTCTAAGTTTTTAATTCCTTTTATACTTGACAGTCCAAGGAAATGAGAGAACATGAATCAGCCTTCATTTAAGCAAGGCAAGGCAGTGCTTTTAACAGATGATGCCAACTCCTGCAAAATCACCCAGCTTTGAGTATTCATTGGTCATAAAGATACTTGAGATTTTGATACTAGTTTTAGTGCATCATTAGCAGAAAGCACTTTCTTTTATTGACTTTAATAGTTTGCTCACTTTATTTCTGGTCTCAGTAGTGTAAATCTAGCTCAGAATTTGTATTGTGATATTAATATGCTATATGCTTAAATCTACTTTAATAACAGCCTGGTTTATGAGTGTTCTCTGAATATATTATTAACATACTTATGACTGTTCTTATGGTCAGGTTTTCACAGGTGTTTTTTCCACTAAGGTAAATCAGATGAATTTTCAATACCTCATATAGCCCCAATATTTATAATTTTCTGATAATTACATATGAAAAAATACTCTTGAGGCTTCAGGCATATTTTATGTGTTCTTAAATAAGCAAATTTCAAAAAGTTAAAATAAGTTGTAAACTTATCTGCTGCTTCTTACATGTACCATCTTCCAAGTTTTCATGCATAAAGTTGTTTACAGTTAGATTACATTGGCCTTTGGTAACGCTGAGTTATACGTTTGTTGAATTAAGCTACAAATTATGAACAGTCAATAAAATAAAATATATAGATCTTTACTTTTGAAACAATTCTGCCCTCAGAATCACAATGCTTCATCCAGATTTGCTGGATTTTATAGTAAGTCTGGTGATAATATTCAGTGTATTCCACTGAAGGAGAGAATACATGATTATACTGATGAGTACCAACTTGTCTGTCGTGCAGTTTTTTCCTGGTTTACTTATAACAAAGTTCAGTGAATTCTGCTAAGTGATAGAATTTTTTTGTTGTTTTTTAGAATAAAACAGATCTCACTGCAGAAGCAGAAGAAAGTTCTGAACTGACCTGAAAGCAGTAAATATATTTTCTCATCATTAATTGCTTTATCCTGAAGTGTAGTCCCTTGATTTATGTATTTTATATATAGAACTGATTTACGTACCTGTTGTTTCAGTGTGTTTGTTTTCAGGGTGTTTGTGTAAACTCTGTTAATTCTGGCATTGATTCTTCCTTTCTGTTCTTAAACCATTGTAGCTAGCTTGGCTGACTTGGAGGAAGAAAACTGCAATTGAAACGAGAGCAGCTAATAGATTTTCTGCTTACTGCCCATTGATACTTGAAGAGTAACCATAATAAATACAGATGAAATTAATGTGTTGGTATTATTTGAAGGTAGATGCTACAATATCACAATTTGAATCAATATTAAAAGAAACATTTTTGAAAAAAGATTTTCCAGGAATTTGTATGGTTTCTGATAGAAAAAGGGAATGCTCCACAGATTAGAAGACGAAGAGAGAGTTCTGCACATCAAACTAGATGTAAAAATCCAATCAGAAGATTTTTCCCATGTATTTGGAAGAGATCAGTTTAACTCTGTGACTCAGTTGATGAATGTACTAGAAGATCTTGTCCCTTAGAAATCGTTAGGTAATTTTTGTAGCTCTAGGTGTTTGCTCTAGGCTTTATAATAACCTTTTCTGGATATTGTGTGATAATAGGTGAGCTGCAAGTGTCTTCATATCAGTTTTGATTAGTCAAGTTTTTAAGTCTTTCCTGCATTTGTCTTGAATTTGTAAATCAACAAGTGAAATCTATGTTGTCTTTACTAAATACCATTATTATTTCTCCAATCTTCACTTCTAAAAAAATTAAGAACAATATTTAGCTTTATCCATAGTCATCTATAAAAATAAGTTCTATAAACCTTAAAGATGCATTGATTTTTATAAGAACAGATGTCTGTGATCAGTGATATTTTGGTAGAGGTTGTCAAGAATGTTCTGTCTGTTCATTCTAAATAGAAAAGACATCAACATTAAGAAATCCTCCAATAAAATGTACCTTTACATCTCAGTGTCTTCTAATACAGTTTAGTTGGACAATTAACAATAAGTCATTGCCAATATTCTATAGTGAAAATATCTTTCATTACAAATTCAGTGTGTAGTTAATGCATTCACAGCATTCTTCAGTTTTGGGATGAAATAGTTTTTTGTGATAATTTTGCTTCAAATTTTTTATATTATTGCTGGCTGTAAGGGTTTTGCTATCTTTGGCAAACTTAAAAATATCTATATACTGCACAGGCAAAGGTCAATTGCGTAATATTTTTTTGCTCTGCCTAACTTTTGTTCATGTAGTTCATACTAAGAATAATCCTAGCAATTTTCAAAAATGTAAGTACTAATGACTTTTAGTATAGTAGTATACTATTTTTCCCCTAAAAATAAAGTATATATTCTTTACAATTTCTTGTGCCCTCTTTTTATTGCTACATTGCTTTTTGAGTGCTTTTAACCAGTATATCTTACATGAATAACCTTAAAATCAAAAGAGAAAAATGTCACTCTGCCAGGTTTAAACACTTAGAAATGTTTGTGTAACCTTTGAAGTAATGAAAAATGGAATTACTTTTGTGACTAGGTGGTCAGGCTTTCTATCTACATTTAATCTGCATTGGTATAGGTTTGCAATTTCTATGATAGTCAAGAACCTTTTGGTGGCATGAATATGCCCTTATGGTTGACATTGTAGTAAACTGATTTTGTTACAGTTTATGATTATTCTATTTTAACTGTTACTAATAAATATAATTTTAAGGACATGCTTTAAGATACCACAGTTCTAGTTACACCTGTTAACACTGTAGGCACAGCAGCTTCCTGTACCAATTTCAAAGGGTTGGAGTAATTGGGTAAATAGATGGAGGTTCTCTTATGAGGCAGTAGGTATAACTACATCTTGTACTTTAGAGTAACACTTAAAAATTAAGTAACTCCTGCCCACTTACATTTTGTCCAATCATGTTGACTACAAAAATTCCAGCCTTCATACAGCCTTCAAATTCAAGACAGTGTTTTAAAACATGCTAGGAAATAATGTTAATAACATGTGGCCTTCATTTTTTTAATATTTTCATAGTATTTTTATCTTGGTTTGCTTTTGTTGCATGTGTGTCCACTAGAGTGCATCCTAAATAAGCACACTGGGGGCTCTGTCAGTTACGGCCCATGAAAACTGCAACTAGTGTTTGTCATTTTGTCAGTTTATTTTTAACTGACTTTTTCTTTGTAATCCTGCAGTACATATTCCCCATTTTTCTTTCAAAATAGAAGTAAATTTTTGCATGGAAAATGCCTTAGTAAGGGTCAAAAAGTGCCTGTTCCTTTGCTGTTATGTACAGAAGGTATTGCTCAAATGTTATTTGTAGGAATCCCTGTTTCTTCAAGGTTTTGTGTGTGTAAACGTAGTGCATTATTCACCTTCTGCAGCTTTATAGGAATTTCTTCATTGGATATGGTACAGGAGGGTAAACAGTTCTTGGCTCAGTGCTTTCTTGAGGTGCAAACCAGCCTGTAGGTAACTTAGAAATGTAGTTCATGACAAAGATGACTTCTGCTTGGGTGTCTAAACCTGAAGGGGAAATTAAGGCATCTTTAAATTTTTACCTTTTCTTTCTAATCTTTCACCTTCTTTGGAGTATAGTAAGCTAGAGCCTAGAACAGGAAGAGAAAAGGTGAGAAGATAACTATTCTAGTTACTGCATGGGATGTGATTTCAGAAGTGTTAATAGAGTTTAACCTCTGCATAAAATCTAAAGTTGTATATTGAATAAAAAAAAGACAATTACCTGATGTAACTTCTTCTATAGCTTACACTTCCTTTGAATACATTTTTGTGGAATGAAGATGGTATTCAGAGGCACATGTTGATAGAAACTGTCACTGAAAATGAGGTGCTAAATACTGAAAGAGGATTTATGAAACTGTCGGTTTTCCTTTCTTCAGAACAAGAGCAGTCTTATTCAAGCTGCTATCAGACCATGTACAGATCCCTCACAGAATGTGCTGATAGTGATGTGCCCATTCACAGCTGTTCTCATTCCAACAATACTGAAGCATAAGGATGAAAACAGATACGAAGCCCAGAATAGGACAAAATGATTCAGATAAACTATCAGTCTGCTCACAAGGATGGTAACCCAGCTCTGCAATGTAAGAAAGGAGAAATACATGTTGCAGCAAGCACATATTAATGTTATCTTTTAACAGAATAGGTTTTATTGAGTTTGCACTCCCCTTTCTTATTATGGATGGTTTTCGTAGTCTAAAGGAACTAACTTCTCTTTTCGTAAGCAAAAGCCTTATACAGTAATTTGCTAATGGGAATGGGAGCCAGATGAATTGGCCTGGATTAAATGTAAAATTGAATTCCTCTGAACTTTGCTAATACAGTTTACTCACATTTGAGGTCAACTATTAACTGCTTTACATCTGTTCTGTGAAGTTTTTCCTGTACTTAGGTTAGAAAAAGAACAGTGTTGTCTATTGACTACAGCTAGAAAAGAGAGTCTAAACCTGTTGTTTGCTGATAAGGGCTGATGTACTTTTTAAAATATCTTAGCAGGACACTTGTTTGCTTTTTTGGTTTTGTATTTGTGGTGGGGTTTTCGGTGCTTCTGGTTTTCTTTGGTATTTTTTTGCTTTTGTTTCACTTTTGGGGGAGTTCTAAAACTTCTGTTCGTTTTCTGGCACTACCATTATAATCCTTCATGCAGTCACTGTGCTTTATACTTGTGTATTTGTTATAACTAATACAATAGAAGAAGTTATACTATTATAAACAATTATATCAACGTATATATAGACCAACATTTATTGGTCTAACAGAGAATGGGATAAAAGGCCAGGTAGAGGACAGTGCCATTTAATTGAGCTGTCACCGTGTGACAAACTTTTTAACAAGCTAAGCAGAAGACTCGGTGCCAGAATTTGTGAGTTCTCAGATATATGTATACAACTTCAATGCTGTGGGCCTTCCCTGTTAACCTGCACCTCATTTAGTCATTCTAATTAACCAAAATCAGAGTTTAACTTAGATCAGAGATCAGATTTTTTGTAATCTATGCTATTTTGTATTTGAAATAAATTAAAAGGTGCTACATCATGAAAAAATAGGTTCATTAGGGCCTATGTGAAGATAATGAGTGTTTCCATTTTATCTTTAGTTGTAGGACATCCAGAATTAATGGCTAGAAATTGAAATTATTTTATTATTACCAGACATTTTTTTATTATCACCTGAAAGTAAATCCAAGGCATCCATTCAAATAATATACTAAGCAGAGAAGTTGCCATTTGCTTCTTTTTGATTAATCTTATTTATCTGTTACAAAGGCTGTATTGATGTCTCTGTGCTGATAAGAAATATGTACCTCACTAAAAATCCAAATTTTCCCCATTACTTTCCATCTGGTGAAATTTAAAATTTCAGTATACTTTAAATGATGATGTGAAGCTTGGGCTTGATTTAGAAAAAGAAATTGATATTTAGGCATATCATGCTAAAGTTATCTGGATAATCTTAGCCTTTCTAAGGAGTATTTAGAAGTTTTAGGAATCTTTTAATGAACTCTCCAAGGAGCTTCTGCTACTTTCTGCATGTAGTCATTCATGCATCTCAACAGAAGTTGCTACCATAAAAGTTTGGGGGCTTTTTTTCCCACAACCTTGGGAAAATAAGTGTGAGAAATGTGACTTTAGTTTCATTCAAGAACCCATTGTTGTTTTTCAGCAAATTGTTTTTTGGACAAAACAAATTTATTCAGTGGTTCCTCTATAATTTAGACATTATCTAGCAGATTCCAGATAAAGAAATTGGCTTTTCCTATGGGAGGAGGACAAAGTTTGTTTGAACTTGATCAGTTATTCTGTTTTTTTGTAATGAACTTAATATTTTCAACTCTATTACAAAGCTTGTTGTTGTTGTTTTGTTTAAAAAAAATAAAATTGAGGCAAAGCATTTTTAGTGTACTGAGGAACTAGTCTCCCAAGGACTTCAGTCTTCTCATTGAAGTCTCTGAAGAAGCTGTGGTTGAAATTATAAGAGGATTGAGCTCTCATTTACCGTGAACATGAGTTCTACCTTTGAGAAGCCATGTCCTGGTTATTAAACTTTTAATATACTTAATAGTAAAACATGAGATAATTGATTGACTCAAACTACATGCAGGGAAGATACTGCAGAAATAGAAAGAGATGAATTATTGTGGGGAGGATTGGAGGGAGGAAACATTCATATTTGTTTCCTCATTGGAGGAAACTTCCTTCCAGTTCCAGCAAAGGGACACTGCAGCTCCCTTTTGTTCAGTTTCAAGTCACATTCCTGGGAGTGTGTTGGGCTTCTCCAATCATTCTGCTTAATTTCTACTCCACCTCTTGGATGTACTTTCTTCCAGAAGTGACTGGCTGCATGTGGACACACCTGTATTTGGTTCATTATCTTAAGCAACTGCGGTTTTGCCGCTGATGTGTTTAGTAGATAAGCTTAAAAAATGCTATTTATTTAGCCGATAATTGTAACCCTGGAAACAGGATCTGTTGTTTGTTTCATTGTAAACCTAGCTGCACTGAAAAGTTACCCTTAGGCACTGACAGCTGAAAATTTCTAGGCCTGGGACTGCGATGAAGTTCTGAGACAGCTGTTCCTCAACATTTTTTTCAGTGGGCATGTGTATCTAAGTGGAACCTATAGTAAAAATGCACCACTATTTTGTTTCTCATTTGAACTTGGGTTAAGTTTTATTGTATTTACTTGTATTTGAAACCTACCAAGTCAGGTTTGAACTGTGCAAGAAATATCACTGATCATATACTAGAATGCTATACTGAGACTATTATCTCAAAAGGTCATGTTTTTATAGGCACTGATCTCTCAATATCTTTAGGATAAATGTTTTTGCCACTGCTCAGATGTAGGCCATTGTTAACTCACACATATTTTCCCCTTACCCTTATGTGACTTTTCTGGCTTTTTTTTAAACTATCACTTGGAAACGCAGCATAGTTATGATATGAGAATCTGTTCTAGAATTTGCCAGGCTTTTCTTGGTACAAACTCAGGAGAATATAGCCAGACCTATATGTCTCTATGTGTTTGTGTTTGTCCTGTCTCCTGATGTAGAGGACTGTAAAAGCAGGTTTCTTCTTTTTTCGGTGCAGTTTCTTCAAATGTCTTTCCAGCAGCTGCAGCTCTCTCACTATTCTGTGACTGCAAGAATGTTTCCAGTTGTATGTGTGGTAAGCTCATGGAGCTGGCAGTAATACACCGATATTCTTCAGGCTTCTTTAAATCAAAGGGCCATCTAACCTTTAAAAAAAAGATTGATTGGCTTGTCTGAATTTTGCTTTGTTTGGTAGGATAAGTAAATTCCTAGTGTTAAGTAAGATAAATTTTTATTGCTTATATTATTGTAAAAATGAGACCTGCAGCTTTGGATAGATTCAGATATTTGTGAAGTCAAAATATAGAAGTGAATTTCTGTGTAAAAATTGTTTTAGTTTCTGAGGAGGTCAGGTCTGTCCTTACTGAACATGTTGGCAGGAATGGTAAAACATTCATGCCAACCATGTGGGAATATCTGTATGAGTCTTAAAAATAATTGCACATTGAAATAAATTTGACCTTGCTTCTTAAGACTTACAGAATCATAGTGACATGTTTTATGGTACTGCAGAGGTGGAGAGTTAACAAAATAGAACTGATTACCCAAAACCTGTAAATGCCTTGTTCTCTGCTGCTGCTGGAATGCTAAGCCATTGGTAACATTTGGGAAGAATTTAACAATAAACTGCAGTATAAACTTTCCATTACTTTTCTCATTAGCCAATATTTCTGAAGACACAGAAAAGAGGTCTTAGAGGAGCTAGTGTATGCTAGGGTGCCAATTTCAATACTAATTTTCAAAAGCAGAAAATGGGATCTTTCACTTCACTGTCCAAACCTCCTAATATGTGTGAGTCAAATGCTTTTTCTTAGAGTTGGTAGGAGTAGTTGATAGGTTTTGGTTATGCCAGGTCTGCTCTGTTGTCTGTTTTCTGGCTGACTTCTTATCAAACTGTTGAGAGGCCAAAGGCAACACTGGTGTTTAATTACAAGCAACACGGATTGTGGACATAAGACAGAAGCAGTAGCAGGAAGCCTGTAAGCTGTCAACCTCAAACAGGAAAGAATCTCCTGCTTAGGCACAGAATTGATGACTGATATGAATGCAGGAAACTAAGGTGCTCCTTAAATTGATTAGTAGTAAAACCTGGAAGAGGGGAAAAAAGAAAAAACAACCAAAAATGAGTGAGAAAATACTGAAGTAGAAGAAAGAGCTATACTTGAAAAGCAGCTCTTGCACATGTTTAGCCATGTGCTACCTGTGGGTAGCCTATGTAGGGTAGGGTTTAAGATGGTAAAGGGAATAGTTAAAAGTTCTGACCTTCTCTTTACCTGCCTAGTAGAGGGAACTGCAGGCTTCAGTTTCCTCTTAAAGGACTAAAACTGGATTTGCTTCCTTAAGATGTTCTAGTGTTGCTGGTTCATTTCTAGAGTACTGTGATTTCTGCATAACTTGAAAACTCTGCGCTGCAAAAATGAAAAAATTATTGCTTTTAAATTATTGATCTTAAACCTTAAGAACAAAATTTTGGAATTTGTAGTCATAATTCACTGGCACCAGGTCATATTCAGGAGGATTGGTTTGTTTTGATTTTTTTTTTGGTTTTGTTAGTTTGTTTTGGTTTTTTTGTTGTTTGTTTGTTTGGGGCTTTTCCCCGTTTGTTTTTGCAGATTTTTTTGGTTAGTGTTAATCACTTTTGCATGTTTCAGTGCAATAGGTAAGGTGTGACATTCTTGGTCCTGACATTTCTCATTGCTAAAAGTGTTCTTGCTAAGGGTTGAAGTAAGATCATTACACCTCACAAGTGCTGAACTTTTTAGTTTGTTTCAGGGCGAAGGACATGGGGGGGAAAAGAGAAGAGTATCGTAATGAAACTGTGGGATGGCAACTATGTCTATAAGCCTGAAGATCTTTTGGTGAGATCCATTTTCTACTCTGTATTTCATCTCTGGATGAGTTGCAAAAAAAGTTGGTGTGTTCTGGTTGCTATATGAATTTTTGTACAGTACCATTTTTTATACTTGTGTTGGTTGATGCTACCTACCCTTCATCCATTATCTAATGTCACCCCTTTAGACAGATATCTAAGAATATTTTTGGCTGTGTTTTACGTCAGACTTGTTTATCTGAGACTGCTGAGTGACTAGCTGCGGTGAAATCTTTCAGACATAGATGAAAGATAATGATGTTTGCTGTTTGCTAATATATTTGCCCAGATGAAGTATGTGGAATTGCTACCTGAGTGTCAATTCCTTGTCTAAGTCAACTGTAGTAACAAGGTCAGGTTGGAGGATTTCTGAAAGATGTGACCAATCAGATGATTTAAAGTTTTCTGCAGACCTCAGAGCACCAGTAGTGCATTTGAGCTCTGTAGCAATGACAGTGGGAGAATTTCTGAAGTGCTGGATGCATGTTGTATCTCTTCATCCAGATAACCATACAAACCTAATTCCAGAGCTGACAACACTGTGCAGTCATTTTCAGTCATGTAAAATTCTGCTATGTATTATTTAGTAGATTAGTACCGAGTGTTTAAGTAGATGTGTTTGCCTGTATCGAACGGTTCAAGTATGTAAATATTTTCATTGCAAGCATGACAGAGGTACATCTGCAAATATTGGTTATTGTTCATGTAGACTGTGCACATAGGGGAGACTTACAAAGATTTTTGGTCCAGAAAGGTAACTATGGTCCTATACCACACGAAAGAAAAGGATCTTCTGGCATTATATCTAGAAAAAGCCAGAAGTGTCTGAATTTAACCTAATGTTCCTTGTCAGGAAGCCAGAATTTACAAATTCCAGAACACTTCTTGCAGATAGGTTTCTGAAACCTGACTTCATGTACTAGAGTCAATATTTGTTTCCAAGTCCAAAGACCACCTGTACTATAAACATCTGTGAAACTGCAGCAAAAGCTCTTGGGTAATAGCTGTTTAAATGCATCAGTCTGTTTCCTAAGGTACTGAGGAAATCTTAATGGTTTACATATATACACTAATTATGTCACAAGACACGGGAAAGCAGAAGATTGTACAGATCCCAAGCTGATGGAAGACAGCTGAAGTTCCATAGCCAAATTGTTTTTGAGATACAAATCTATGGCTGTAATAGGGTTTAGTCTGGGCAGGTGACCAGACCTGTCACTAACAACAAGGAGTCCTAAGGAACTGTGGCTGTGTGTATCTGGTGTGTGGACAGACCCCACGTGAGTGAAATTAAGTGTTGTGCTTTGTTACCTATCAGATGACAATCTTTCCCTAGCCAAACAACTGACATAGCAACTGGAGAAAACATCCGGTGAAAATGTGTAGATGGCTTTTTTAAGGTGAAAGAGAGACAATTTCTGACTGAAGACTTTTCCATGCCTGTCTGAGGCATAACTTTAACAATGAATGGGTTATTTCATTAAATTTAATATAATAGATTATAAGCAAAATCCTAAATCTGTAGGTTGTACAGTGCTACATTTGCAAATGAAAGACTTTTAACTGTGTGAGGTGAATATAGAACAGGGTTCTATTATTTTTCTTCTACCTTCTCATCAATTATGAAGAACATAGAATTTGTGATTCTCTTGTAATAGGCCTTCACATAAGGATGTAACACAAACAAATGGTTGTGCATTGCTCTGTAGAGCTTATAACTTAAAGAGGAATACTGCCAAAGACTAAGGGCAGAACTAATTATATGCCAATATGGTTTAATGCTGTTTAAATGAAGCAGTAGAAACCAATCAGTGAATGGAAAACTTTAAACTTTAACTAATCTTGCTATTTTTTCCACCGTTTCTGGAACAACAGTGCTTATTTATGAAGACTGATTAGGAAACACTTTTTAATTTATCATTATCTCAGTGCTGAGACATAAACAGCTAGGACTTTTATTAAGTGAATAAATAGAAAATTAAGTTGTATTCACTTCTACTTAATGATCCAGTTCTAAGGAACACCCAATGACATTAATACTAACGTACAGCTGATTTTAAGGAAATCAGAATTTAGCCCCCAGTGTAGCTTTAATTATTTCCTAAGAAGCAAGTTAAAAGTTTCCATTCATATATAAAGCCCTGGCACATATTACTTCATGACATGGCCATGAGCAACCTGTTCAAGTTGGTCCTGCTTTGAGCAGTCTCTAGCTCTGACTAGAGGCTGTCCAGCCTCAAATGTTCTATGATTCAGTGATGTGTTAGAATAGAGAATTTGAGGTCAAACAGATACAAAGAAGACAAGCAAGAGAGAGAACACAAGGGAGAGAAGCAATATTAATTATTTTCTTCAATGTTAGTAATGGAAGAACCTGGAAAGACTTCTCAGGGAGTGGAAGGGAGGGCAAATGGGAGATACAGCAGAGGATTTCTCTAATGCTGACGTAACTGTGGAATGAGTTACATAGAATGCACATCAATAAATTACTCTGGCTGGAATTGGTATTCATTCAAAAAGTCATAAAAACCCTCCAGAATGAAAGAGCTGAATTGCTTATGGTCATGTGCAGGGGTTGGAGGAGGTCCCACGCTCCCATCCTGAGAAGGTGAAAGGTGATATGGAAGAATAAATGCTGATGATAAACACCCATCTCAGGGCACACAATACCTTCTTTCCTTCTACAATCACAACTCTTTTTTTTCTGCTGTACAGTATTTATTTTACCCTGAATATTTATGGGCCAGTGAAATTCTACACCTGCACATCTGAGAGGCCTTGAGCCGCTCTCAGGGAATAACAAATAGAGGTGAGAGTTTTGGAGCAGGTGGGAAGCAGGTCTTGAGTTCTTGATGTTCAAACTCTATTGCTCTTGTCATTCTTCATGCAAAGGAAATAATATAAGGAAGATTTGTGAAGTTGTGTTTAACTTCAAAACCGACAGGAAACATCTACCTCTCCCAAACCAAAATGTACAGGCTAAGTCAAGGCTTTTCAGCGACAGACTGAAAAGCCCTCAAAGACATTCCCGTGAGGCTGGTGTAGTTAGTGTGTATCTCCAATAGGAAAAAACACAGACTGCAGTAACTCCTTGAAAACACATTATTTGTATTATATAAACTACAAATCGTAAATGACACAAATGAAACTAATGTTAAAGTTGTTTTTGTAAACACCTGCAAAATTGTTTTGTTTCCACAGGCATTACTTAGGAGTAAATTCCTTTCAGGAAGTGAGAATAGAACAACAAAATAAGAAATTTAGACTGTTAGACTGTTGAACAGTTAACTTTGGTAAATAATGTCTTATCTGAAGATAAAGGTGAGAGGACAAAACAGAAGTGTTTAGGAAAGCACTTTCGGATGTTATTTGTGTGCGTGAAGTATTTCTGTGTATTGCTAGACTTAAGCATGTTTGGGTTCTTTAATGATAGTGCAATTGTAACTTTGAGTTACTGTGAAGTGTGTGCTGTCTAGAGATCAAGTCACTGTCCTCAACATTTGAAAGCTGTGCTGAGAGAGACAAATTACATAGCTTAAGAAATGGTTTTCCCATGACTGATTCTAGTAATGTGTAATTTCTTCAGAGTTCTTGATACAATTTACTCCTTACTCAAAAGAAGCTACCTAAGAGTTGCCTTGGTGGCGAAACAGTAGGAGTGGAGCATAAACCTGTACTGCTTCCAGGGAAAACATGATTCTTCTGTAGCTGAAGTGAGGATAACCAAGTCTTAAAGATACCTACTTTCTTCCTTCCCCTTCTGCAGTGATAGTGGTTTATCTGGAATCTATTAGCTCAAACCTGTTTTTTCATATCTACAGACATAATTCATCCACATAGACTCCATATTCAGTCATTTGTAACCTAAATGGGACATCAGTAGTGACAGGTAAGGAAGTGGAAAGGAGTAAGTAGAAGGGAAAAAAAAAAGGGAAATCTGTTTTAACCAAATAAGCAAGAAAAAATGAGGGAAAGGGACAAAAGCAAATAAAGGGAGAAAAGGAGAAGTGAAATGATCTGATGAGAATGTCATGAGGTCTGGAACCAAGACAATTATCAGTCATATTTGTCTAGACAATCAGCAACATCAATAGCTATCACTGAGCTAATCTTTTGTCAGTTTTATCTTGTTCATTACTTTCAGGGTTTTCTCAGGACTGCATTAAACCCATACCTTCTGGCAGGTGTTAAGTGTTTGTTATATGAACTAGCAGAGGGATTGTTTTGCAGAACTGCCATGAGTAAGAGTAGCAAAACCATGGAGTGATGCTCTGCCATATAAGAAGACTCAGTTAATAAAAAGATTCAAATTCCTATTCCAGTGGTTGCAATTGACATTATACTCGATATAGAGCAATATAGAAGAGCAGTGTTGGTTTCATATCATTATTTTCCTGTCTTTAGCCTCATTTCAAAGCATGGGAGTCATGCTAATTTAGAAGATTTTACTGTTAGGTATCTTCTGAGTAAAGGTCATAGAATGTGTCAAGAGATAATACAAGGCAATGGACAATATATGAACCATAAAGAGACTTACAGAGAAGCTTTATTAGGGCTCAGTCTACAACGCTGCTGATTATGGCAAGAAAGTTAATAGAAAATTTGGAAGCCTTTAACATTGAGTGATGAGTCACTATCAATAAAATGGAATATGGAAAAATTCTGATACCAATCATTCTTTTATTATTTTTTTTTATAGGCAGAAGTGCTGTGCCAAAAAGACATGATGGTAGAGCACTATCTTACATTTTTACAAATATTTTAAACGTCAAATTGTCTGGGAAGAGAAGCCAAATTAAACATTACCTAACCCTACAGTGCTTTAGCGTTGGTCACAGATGTCCTAGAAGAGAACATGCTGAGGTGCTTCATGACCAGAAAGCAAATGTGTTACTCTTGATAGTAAAATCACAACTGGAAGAAGTTCAACCTGGAGGTTTTACACAAGTTAATGTGAAATGCAGCTGTGCAACATTTCTAGAATACTATTACTAGAGAGGATGTTTCAATGAAGGGCTGACCTCCAAAGGTCTCAAGGACCAATGCATTTTCACTAGGCAGAAGTGAGTCCAGAAAGAGGAACTGTAAAAGCAAAATAAACAGTGATTCTGCAAATTTATTTCTTGTATATGTCAAATTACTTGTCCTCTTCAACATTTTATGAGCTTGTGGGTTTTTTTATTTTTATATGTGATAAGAGAGGCCTGCTTCTGCATGCTGCTTGAGTGTTACCTTCAAAACATGAATGCTGATTCCCAAACTACAGTTTCTTTCCCTAAGTGGCATTGAAAACCAAGAAGGAGCAAAACCAGAAGCAAGAGAGGGTGGAACTCACAGACTGACAATATTTGATCTTGTCTGCCTTTATCGGATGATTGTTTGTAGAATTAGAAAGAAAACTCTTAACATGTTCCAAAAGGGTTTTTCTTAGAGTTGTTTCATCCATTTGCATTGTCTTTTGGTGCTTCCATAAGAAAAAAACCCAAAACATTTCTATTTAAGAATGAATGTTTATCACATCAAAAGGGAATATAGTCTTTGAATGTTACCCATTAACTAGGGCTAATGTAGTTAGTTATTCTTTTTCTGGGTGTGTTAATGCGTAATTTGTTCAGGCTGGGATAGTATCTTCATGTCAGTGAGGTGATGACAGTTTACTCAAGGGAAAGCCGTCCCTCATAATGTGTATCTGATGTGTGAATTGTGCATTTTTTTAAGTGCAACCAGTGCTCATCATTCCCTGAGACAAATTGTCTGCAGTGGAAAACCAAGAAAAAGTATTTGAAATGAATGATTTCATGTCAATGATAATGGGAGAGGGGCCAATGCTGCAGCAGATTACTGGTGAACATTCACAGGCACTGGTTATTGTTTTCAGGAATGTAGGTAGAAAGTGAAAATCCTAATGAATTCTTACATAACTATGTAGCAATGCAGAAATTTGAATCCAAGGAACCACATAAAGGGATTTTTGAAAATAATCAAGGATTTGAAGTAAACTAGGTTGTTTTTTAAACTGAAAAGTGATAAGGATTTCATTGCTGTCAAAATGGCAAAGGCTGTGGAACACATTCCAGTCCAAGTACCAGGTACACTTTGAATGATTTAGAGAGTATGATTCAGTGTACATTGAAGTAAAGAGAAATTTTTATTTTGATAGACCTATGCTTTGGTCTGAAATTGAGATTATAACAGTTCCTCTAAAGGAATTAAGGATAATTACACTGACTTATAATGGTGCACTAGTGCTGGCATTTTGTGGATCTGCCCCATGGTTATGTTTATTTGGTTTTTTATATTGTAACTTAAAGACACTAATACCCACAAAATGCCATCTGTCTTCATACCTGGCATACCATCAGCATATTCCAGACACGAGATGCCTGACAAGTAATTTTCCATGGCAGAACTGATCACTGAGTGCTCAGATGTGGCAGTTACAGTATTTCTAAGGATGATGGAATATAGTATGAGAATATGATATAAAAATATAATTAAAATGGATCTGGATTAATAGGAGACGGGAAAAGAAAAGCAAAGGCTGAAGGGGGAGGTCTGCGTAAATGAGAAGCAGCCGTCATGCTAGATCTTATCAGATGTTTCGTCTCTCAAATGTGCATGAAGAATGAATGAAAACGGAAAAAAAAATATTTAAGGAGAGAATTCTACTTTTTTAGAGATGAAAAAGTAAAAGGAAAATACAGTTACATGACAGAGTGAACTTCTTCCAGTCGTTTGTTAGGAAAGACATGTATTTACAGAGTTTGTGTCTATCCTGTAAAACCCCAACACACAGCTGGAAGCACAACATAGATCCCAGAATTAGGGGAGAGACAAACTGAAGAAGCAGCTGACCTGAGCTGTCACTAGTACGCCTGCCTTACTTCATGCTCAGTTGAATTGCTATGATAACCAATCTTGCACAGGTTGAATCCGGAATGTTTCCAAGAACTGAGTTAATTAGTGAAATATCCTAAAGTTAACTAACTCCCCTGCCAAGAAATGGGCTCTTCCATTTTCCTCACATGATTATCTAGGCACTTTCACTTTTCCATATATAGGAGCAGCTCAGGGACTGACAGATCAGGCTAGGTAGGGATACAGACTTCAGGCACATGCGTTCTCCTTGCATGCATGCACAGATGCGAGCACATGCTGCTTTCACACACTGAAATTCAAGTTAGCGAAAGAGGCAACAAGTGAAGACAGCGACAGTCCTGCTGATAAAGAACCTTCTCCTTAAAGAGAAGGCACTAAAGGTAGGACTCTTCAACCACTGTTTATAGTAATTCGTCAAGAAAAGCATCACAACCATGAATGGACCAGTGGATGGTTTATGTGATTACACGCTGGATGATGAAGGGGCTTTCATGTTCACATCGGAGTCAGTGGGAGAAGGACATCCAGGTAAGAAACCAGCTCTGGTAAAAGTGTAAAAAGAATAATATTTTCATTTAGGATGAATCTTTTAGAAGTCTGAAGAAGAATTCATCTGCTATTAATCTTATTATAGAAGTTACATGTAACAGGGTGCTTTTTACTTTATTTCTACTTACTGGACTTTGTCCATACAGAGTACAGAACTGCTATAACTAGTGTGCTTCCAACAGTTTCTGTGCTTTTGCAAGGTGTGTGTTAAACTGAGGAGGGCACTGAGGTTTATGGTTACTGCTCTTTCCTTTTCACCTGAATTTCTTTCAGTATTCCTGTGGAGACACTACTGTATCTCTGACAGACTCAAGTTTCACATATGGATAGGAACACATAGCTTACTTCTCAAGTTCTGTATCTTTATGGGCCCTGTGAAACTGTCCTCCCCATATGCAGTGCTCTAAAACTATCACCCCACAACAGAAATATCCCTAAGTAGGCTGTTTCAAAGCCTTTTTTTAGTGGTCCCAGCAGCTGTACAGGGCAAAATCGCTCATTTCCAACCCCGCTGCCTCCCGCCCCTTTCCATCATCTGATGCAATATATGGAATTGCTTAAGCAAATAGTGGACAATTATTTGCTAAACTTTATGTATGGTCAGCAGAGATTAGTTCAATTTTATTGAAAACAAATATTCATCCACCATAAACATGTACCTTATGTCAACAGCAACTGTTCCCTCAAGTGAGGCCGGGGGACAATAGGCTATTTGATGTCCTGAAAAGTGTATTTGTTTTAGAGGCCAATTTGGTGGCCTGTACTTTTTGCTATAATAAGGCTCTTTCAGGTCTGTGTTCCTGTTATGTGAGTAACTCATAAATGGGTGGAATGACATAGTAGAGGATAAAAAGGTTGGCAATGAGAACTCTGTGTCTAGAGTTCTGATACTCCTATGGTACAAACTTATTACTGCAGATCAAATCCATGGCTGATGCAATTGACTACATCTCCATCAATGTGGAGGCAGCTACATCAGGTTAAACCAGTTGGGGTTCTTTCTGATGTAACACAATCAGAAAATGACAGCCAGGTTTTGTCCTTGGGACAGAGGTACAATCTCAAATTTATATATAATTACATCCAGTGTCTGTAGTGCTATGTAGTTTCGTAGGAAAAATAACATTATACAATACGGTAACTTTAAATGGATGATGGTATTTCCAAAGATGACAGGTCACGGTTTATGCTACTCTAATCATTATTTTTAATCCCCTTGGGCCAATAATAGGGAACTCTCAGAGCAGAAAGAGTTCAACCTAGTCCCCAGGTTTAGCTTTGTCCCTTGATTTTTTTCCATTACCGGTTCTGTTTTTATCTTGTTTCTTGTTTTAGAATTTGGCCTATTTTTCCAGTTCTTCTTCCCATTCTCTTCCTTATTTCCAAACACTCCTTTGGCCCTCAGTAACTTCCTTTTAGGCTTCATGGACAGTATTTTTCTCCTGTATTAAACATTGGCAGGCCCTTGAGAAACACTGTTACCAGTTGTCTGGTGTGTGTACAGCCGCTTACCTGGCAGAGGGTGGTGGGTCTCTGGGTTCTCCGAGATGTGAAGAAGCCACGTGGGAGGTTCACTGTAGAGCGAGTAGAAAAGGGAAATTTACTTGGATGTTTTCAAGACTATGATGCTTGTACTTTCTTAAACAGCCTAGATCTCCATGTAGGGTACTGAAAACCCGATAGCAAAGGGAAGATACAAATTTTCCAGATCAAAGGAGGACAGGTCGGCAGTAAGTAGCTCTGGGTGGTCCAGCAAATTCTTGTTCCTGAACACAGCCCAGCAATGGATCTTAATTGTCTCAGCTGTAGCTCTTCGTTTCTGACAGCAGATTGATCTCTCTTACATCCTGGCCAACTCCCCCTTTTCCTCCTCTGGTTTTGCACAAGAGGTGTAGACATGCTGCTAGGATTTTATCACCCAGGAAAATCTTGGCTATTTCTTAAAATGGGGCCCAGTGCCTGAGGCTGTAGTTGGGCTTCTGACGTTATCTGTAGCAATAGAATTTTATTGTGAGTTTTAATTTCCTCTGTTTATACAAAATGGATAATTTGCGTGTTCCTGATTATTTCTTTTCCATATCTGATAGTATAATTTTGCTAGAGGGCACTATGTGAAGTAAAGATCCTGAACCAGATCTTTGTCTGATGGAAATTTGAATTGTTCTGATTATATTAGCTGGGGACTGAATGCTTTAATGGAGACCTTCTTCTTAATGCACAAAGCAGGAGAAATCATATGCTTATTTATTTTAGACAAAGAACTGCCTTATACCTGTGTAATGCCTAGAGCCGAGTGTCACTGAAAAGCCCAAATTCCATGGAAGTAAGTAATAGCTGCCAGTAACTGACATACAGGTATTACCTCTGCTCCCCAAAGTCATTATGGAAGACTGTTTATCCCATCTTCTCAGTCCAGATTCTTCAAAATCACTTGGGTGTAACATTTGGGAATCCCTTTCAGATCTCTAATCGTTTAGTCATTTAGCGGGGTAAATTCCATATTCTCTGAAGACCTCTTCATTTGAATAGAATAATAAAAGCACACAGAGAGTAGTAGCATGGGCAAGAGAGAGATTCTATATTTAGTGAGCTGTTTTTTGTCACTGCTCCATTTCGCTCAGTCCAGTTGTGTCTGTGCTGCACAGTGGTTTCACGGTGCTTTGAAAGGCGTTGCGTGTTTCTCTGCCCCACAATGTCTTACAGATGTCAAACCACTTAGGAATAATTCCTTCCCCTGTCTGGTGTGATTTCAGGTGGAATTTCCTGCGAACTAAATGTCATTCAGTTTTCCAGAAAGTATCAGGGAATCTTTAAAAATATAAGAGCAAACGCCTGCTAAAAGCACCCTTAGATTTTCAACCATTTTAAAAGCATATGTTTATCTCCTAGATATTCACAGGGGAGAAAAAAATCACAAAAGAAAAAAAAAAAACCCCAAAACCAGAAAATGCAGATCTTTCCAGCAACTTGATGCTTGCGTGTCTTATATCTAAGATTATTTATACTTAATGATATACATAATACTTCAGTTAACTGCACATTGAACAGAGAACAGATGTACAAGATATTTAAACAGTGTTAATAGTGCAGTATCACTGCAGCTATCAACTAGCACTCCTCAAGAGTCTTTTAAATAGGAAAAATGTGCTACATAATTAAGCTATTTGAAGTCTTTCTAGTGAAACTTTTTCGATGGAAAGCTCATTTTTTGATGAAATGCTCATGGTAAGTATCTGCATTTCTTCACTCTTTTATTTTTTTTACCAGAAAACTGAGAATTGCTCAGTTTATCATATTTTGAATATAGAATTTCATATTCTAGTTTGAAATTATATTTTTTCCTGTTGATATAAATAAAATACCATTAAAAATAATAAATTTTATTTTGATGATCACAGGTTTTGAAGAAATTCAACCTTGCCATTTAAATGTTCAGTGTTTATTTACTACACCATCACAGTCAGAGTTGTGGTTGCACCTGTTTGTGGTACTTCAAAAAGTGGAGCTTTTTAAAATTATATTTTCAGATTTTCCTGCTGTTCATAGGTTTTTTCTGTGTGTGGTGAGTCTGAGAAACTTCTTGGGAAGGTCCTGAGAACTTGTGTTAGGCTCTTAAATATTCTAGATTCATGTAAAAAACTTATGTCCAACTATATGGAAACTGTGAAGCTCCTATTTTTTGGAGATCACTTTTGTTGTTGAACACCTCCTTTACTTCATAGTATGACAACTGGACTTCTGAGGGCTGGGCTTATCATCAGTCTCCCTAGACTAATTTTATAGTTAGCAAGAGTTGATCTCTGCTGTAAGGATAGATCTGTGGGATGATTTGATTTCATGAAAAGAGCTCATGGTTATCTAATACTTTCCTGCTCAGTCAAGAAATCCTCAGCTTAGACATCCCTTTTGCAATAGTTATCCTGTTGGATAGTGCTTCACTACATGAAAGGGTGCATGAACTGGATTCTACCTCTGAAAACATTTTTTAAAGATGATAATGTCTCACCAGAGGTGGTCCATTGTGCTCTCCCTGTTTCCAAAAGGAAAGGAAAAAAAAAAAAAAAAGAAAGAAAGAAAGAAAGAGGCATATCATCTCATATTTAGCAGCTAATACGAGAAATGAGATGGTTGAGATGAGAAATTTGAATACAGAATGAAGGGTGCACAAAGCCTGCTAAGCATTACTAAAAATAGAATGCCTGGTTTTATTTTACACCTGAGACCTTTGCTAATAGATATGCCTTTAATTTAATGCATTAATCAGCCAATCGTCCAGCTAGATTTCTCTTTCCAGTCTTGATAGATAGATATCTGTATTTGTGTTTGGAGATCTAGTTGCACGAGACCTGCTGGTTGTTGCACCAACAGTCAGATATGTCATGAATTATCAAACTGATTTGCCTCAGACTATTTTAATATAAAGGTATGTTCTCAGCATAGTACACTAAATTATTCTAATTTATTATTTTCATTGATTAGAGTATCACATAGATTTTAAAGGCCAGAAGTGACCTCCAATATATAATCTGGTCTGAGCTTTATACACAGGTAATATTATTTCATGCAATAATTCTTCAGACAAGATAGTAAATTATGGTTGAATTTAATTTATACTTTCTAAAATTATATTGAATTTTCATGTAGAGATTTGAAGGAAAAAGGAATCTGGAGTGGCTCTAGATAAATGGTTTCAGTGGCTCTCACCCTTTTAAGATTTTGCTTTTTGAATCTTTGTCTCTTTTTAATTTTCATTTATCAGCTGTAGTTACAGTGTTGCCCATCAGAAAAAACCTTTTCTCTCAGTATAGTATTTCTGGGTTCTTGGAGACCGTGATCCCAGTGCCTGTCGGGATTTCCTCTGGTGGATTGTCTTTCCTTCAGCCTTTCAAAACTAGATTAGTTTGATTGATTTAATCCCATAAGGTAGATTTTCTGATTTAGGGTATCCTTCTCAGTCTGGCTTAAACCTTCCCACAGCTTCTTAACTTCATCTTTGGAATAACACCACCAAAATTTAGTATTTCTGTTGCAGTCTAATACTGCTGTATGGATATAATGTCATTTCTATGGATGACTGTCCATCTGAGTTCTATCACAATCTTTTTAGAGTAGCAGTTTTGTAAGACAAACTCTCCCTTTCTGTAAATGTGGACTATACTTTTTGTTCAGGAGTGTTTGCTGGTCTATTTCTCTGAGAAGGAAGCAAAAGAGCTGCTTTCAATATCCATTAAATACTGTAGATACTAATGATACAGTTAATTAAAAAAAAAAAAAACAACCAACAACAACCAACCTCATGAAAACATTCTGTTAAATCTTCATTTTTTGATTTCACTGGCTACTATGGCTTGTGGTCCCTTAAGACTTTTCATGGTAGTTATAGTTCAAGAATTAATTTCAGCCACAGCATGCAAAACCCACTTGAGGTTCCGTGTTCCAGATGGCATGCTTTATGTGGAGCAAGGATGGGGTAAAGGTGTTCATGGCACAGAAACTCTGGGTGATGAAAAAAAAGGCTGAAAACCAGTCCCAGCCACTTAATTCAGGGCATTGGACCTGCACTAGGAGGGCCATTCTAACCCCATTTGCTTTGTTGCCTTAACCAGGTAATCAAAAATTATATATTTTCATCAGTAATTTTTGCTTTTATGCTTGAAAATATGGCTCTATTTCCTTAAAAAATGAAAAATTTGAAGAGATCAAGCAAAGATACATTTCAATCACTCCTGCCACCTTTGTCCCCAGGTTTACTAAACAAGGGAGTCAGATGTTTAATCAGATGTCAGTTGGACATCTGATTAAATTGCAAGAATGGTATCTGATTCCTGTTTGGTAATAATTGTCCCAAATTTAGTATTCCCTGTGCAGTTCTTGCAAGGCTGAAAGTTCCAATGCAGCTGACATTTGTCAATTGTCTTTCATGTTTGTTCTTTTTGTGTTGAAGTGGTTAATCTAGGAGACAGGAGTGTAGAGTCACATTAGTTCTCCAGTCTTTGATTTGTCCCTCTTAGCTAAATGTACACCATCTTCCTTTATTTTGCCACACAGCATGTTATGGCAAAGCCTAAACACTGTATGCAATACTAGACTTTTTTTTTTTTAAGAATGATACAATTAAATTATATGAGAAAATTTACTATTTTTATGTAGAAGGCACTGCTGTGGGTGCTGCCCTTTTGTGTTCATTAGATTAGCTACATTATTTGAATATGATTCAACATTTGTGATAAAGATGAGAAAAGAAAGAAATAAAGAAAGAAAAAGATAAAAGATTATTAAGATAAACCTGAGTTGAAACCTTTGTACTTGGCAGGTAACTAAAGGTTTACTTCAGGTAAACTTGAGTTGATAAACCCTTCTTGCTTCTGTGTGTGTACTCCCTCTGCTGCCTTAGGTGCAGGCATTTTTAGGAGGCAACATTGCTGGATAGTAGGAAGCAGTGACAAAAAGCAAACCTGAAACAGGCTCTCAAGTGAGCTGTGCATTATCTGTATTAATCTAAATATTTCTTAGACTTTACCCACAGTGTCGGTCAGATACATTTTAACTTTCTGCCAGGGCAATGGAAGCTGGTGGTGAAACATCACCTTTCTGTTAGAATACCCCTGGTGTGGAGGGCATGCTACATTGGCTTGTGGTATTAGAGAAGGCTGGGAGTAAAACCTCGTCCTCTGTTCATTGTTTTACACCAAAGTGCAAAAAACTACAGGTAAAGTTATAGTCACTGTTCGTTTGCACCAGTAAGTAAATTCCCCACTCTTTGCAGGATGCTTCGTATGTCTTTCTATTTAGCTGGATTAAATATGCCAGTAATAAGCAATAAAAGAATTCCTTTCTGAAATACCTACTCGAAGTGGAGCAAGCAGTCTATGGTTTGTGTTGAGTGCTATGGTTTTGAATCACAGCTTTGATGTCTTGCAGATAAAATCTGTGATCAAATCAGCGATGCTGTACTAGACGCCCACCTCAGACAGGACCCAAATGCCAAGGTTGCTTGTGGTAAGTTGTTTACTACTTTGCTTTAAGTCATGACACATTCTTTTTTTAGGATGTTGAAAAGAGCTAGCTCATTTCACTCTCAAAAAATGACATTGGGATTTCAGTCTTGAAGAGAAGGAGAGATGAGAAGAAACGGTAAAAGTTTTTATAAAGACTGAAGCCTAAGCGGGCTGTGGAAGAATGGGGCTGTTGATTTTGTGTGTGGACTGAATTGTCCTGGGAGAAACAGCTTTGGCTTGATTAGAGTGGATTTTTGAAAGAATATTTGAATCTTTTGTTAAAAAGTTTATTTGCTATATTTAGTAAAGTACTATTTTTTCAGTCCAAGTTCCTGCTTGTTTTTTGAAATCTAATTAGAAGGAGTTGTACCATCAAATCTCAGGTTATTACTGCAGTTCATATACTATGTAACTAAACCCCATCTTCAGATTCTTCCTTCTTCTACTGGAGGCAAGTTTTCAAAATAGTTGATCACTGATTAGTTTTATTTAGTCTCAGCATATACCTTACACTGTTTAAGTGGATTTAAAAAACATGGTTTAACGCTAAATTTCTCCAAAGTTGGTGCATATCACTGAATCCTGCTCAGTGTTTTGACTTTCCCATGTGTAAATAGGACATGTTAGTCTTTTCCTTACTTTCAGGCATATGGTGAATATGAAATGAAATTGTTATAGAAGGAGATAAATAATGCTAAAAGTATGAGTAGAAAGGATTTACACAGTATACACCCAATAGATCTCTCAAAATCACAATCGTTGCAAATACAGTTATTTGTTTTAGTAGGCTGGCTTATTCTGCTCTTGTAATCTTGTTTTCGTCTCTCTTTTCAGAGACAGTATGTAAGACAGGAATGGTGTTGCTCTGTGGGGAGATCACATCTCGTGCTATTGTGGATTATCAGCGAGTTGTCAGAGATGCAATTAGACATATTGGCTATGATGATTCAGCTAAAGGTTGGTGGAAAAACTCATGAAATCCTGGAAGAGTAAGCAATAGGCAACTGCAGAACAGGTCTGTCACCAGTTCCATACGTGGGCTTTAGCAAGCCTGATAAAAACTGAATATACTGTGTGAAAGCTGCTTACACGGTGCTACGTGATACACTTCTGGCTTTATCCCAGTAAGTAAGAAACTACCACTTGTTAGTTAAAACTGAATTGTGAATAGACAGACTATATTTACAACTGTGGTATCGGGCCAGAATAGTCAACTGCAAACTGAGCCACAGAACTTACTACTCCTCCAAACCTGCAAGAACTTGACTCTTGGTTTTTCATTTGCCAAGCAGATTGATGCATCTTGGTTTGAAAGGGAGAGAAGAAACCTGGTTCATTTCATTGTACATTATATACTTTTGTACTGTGGTACCATCTGGAATTCCATATATAAAGCTGGTTCTCAGTGTGGAGGGTGATCTGTTAGCTCTGAATAACTACTTCTACAATGAGGAGGGTGCAGCACAGACCTGGTTTGTGTGACGTGCAAATGATTAAAAAGACAAAATCCTCTACGTACCAAACACATTTCACTTTCTGATTTGCAAGTGTCTGTTTATACAGTGTAAATATTCCAAGTATTCTGTTACAGTGAAGTGTATCTTTTAAGAGCTTTTGGTTAAAAAGTTGTTTACTGCAGTCCTTTAATTGCTATTGAATTTGCAGGGAAATTGTGGTGGGAGAGTATTAAAGCAGCACATCTGCAGGCTGCCTCCACTATCATGTAACAGCAGTGCTTACAGAAAACACTGGCAAATCTAGTAGGTCATAAATCTCTTGCTTATCCTAACTGCCAGAAATTACGAGGGGAGATGCAGTGACCAGTAAAAAGCAATTTCAAGAAGTAAAAAAAACCTAAACCAAACAATTGTACACAAAAATACAATTTTCTTCTCTACGTAGTTTACTTAAAAGAGGGTGAAGAGCATTCAAGTGGATCATATGCATATGGACATGTATATATGTTGTATTGGCTGAACATGAGTTTGGTCAGCAGCTGTCAGTGGCTACAGTTCTAGGAAAGGTTGGAATTGGAGAGAAGCAAATTACTATTAATATACCTAGGAACAGGTGGAAAATTTTGCCACAATCTTCTTTCAATTTCTTTTTAAAACCTTACTTTTGGTCTTTGAAAGTCATGTAAATTCCCAATTCAAGATTTGCTGTGAGACTTGAATCTGGCTTTTTTCTCCATTTGTGGTTCACACAAAGTCCCATAAGAGATTTAGGTACTGACACTACATGTATTACAAATAATGTGTTAGAAAGCAAAGTTGCTGAAAACATCAGCTTCTAGGAATTTATGTAGAAGATTTTATTACTATTTATTTGGGAGAAGTTCATTATTTGTCTTTTTGTCTAATTTTCTGAGTTGACAATTCATAATCTGAATTGGCTTGGCACAGGGAGCCAGTGCAGCAGAAAATAAGCAGTAACAAGCAATAAAGGCAACCCTATATACCCCACACCATCCTTAAAAAAAGGTTTCAAGTTGGTATTTGCAAAAAAATTACTAAAAACAGTGGAAAGGTTTTGAGTTCTGAATGTGGTATCCTATATAAAATGAAAATTTTGTCATATGGTTCCATGTTACTTTCCCTAATTGTGACAGGAAAAGCTAATTCGTTGCTATTCTTTTTTTCCAAATAGGCTTTGACTACAAGACTTGTAATGTTTTAGTGGCACTGGAACAGCAATCACCTGATATTGCCCAAGGTGTTCACCTACACAGGAATGAAGAGGATGTTGGTGCTGGAGATCAGGTAGATGTGGCATTGCATCAAAAGCATCAAAGATGTTTTAATAGAAAAAGTTTACCCCCATCTTACTGCCCTGTCAAAATATTCCCACACTTCTGTCTTGGGCTACCCCAGGATAAAACCCATATTTTTATTAAACAGTTGAAAGTTCTTTGGCAGCAGACTTTTCCTGGTGCTTGTTTTAGCACTCCGTTCAAGCAAGGAGAGCTCTGGCAGTTGGTAGTAGCTGAGGAGGTGTTCTTTAGAACTTAGCAAAAGTTTTTTTGCTTACATATTTCGTGTTTTTGCTGAGTAGATTTAGGCCCATCAGTCCATTCATCTTGCAGCCAGACTTGTCACATAAGATGGAATAAACAAAGGATCTTTTTGCTTTCACAGAGCTCTTGAGATTTTGCACAGCCAAAAATTAGGTGATGTTTCAACTGTCCTCAGCATTAGCACAAAGAATGCCAGAGTGCTTTTAATTCTCACTTATTTCCTGGAGGCAGCTGTTGTAATAGGTGTTCCACATAATTAAGGCTGTCCAAACTGCATTTCTATGAGCTAAATCACACATGTAGGAAATTATGGTATGTTCCCAAGAGAGAGATACTAACACAAGAACTCCATAATCTGACTGATGTCAGTGTGAGTGAGTTTAGCATTTACAGTAGTTACCATTAGAAGTAATGTCTAGTTTATAACAATGCTGTTGAAAACTGTAAGTGAAGGTATCAGAGTACACAAGGCAAACGAATAATGTTCAAAAAATCCCTTAAGGACTAAATTAAAATGGGTTTATACTGTCATGGAGTCATAATACTGCATAAGATGAAAAGATATCTGACTTTCTTTGGCACTTTGATGGCCTCCCTTCCCATCCCAATCAAAGTACATTCCTGTCTTTTTTTTTTTTTCTTTTTCCCCCACAGCATACAGTGGATGATATAAAAGGAAATGCTCCTAACTCTATTTAACAAATTATAATCTGGTGCAGGGAACATAAGTGAATACTGGTAGAAGCTGTGACTGGAAGCATATGGCATTGAAAAATCTGAGGCAGGTGCCTTAAATGAGTGAATGGAATGTCCTTCGTGGAGTGCTCACATCCCATTCCACTGTCATTTCAGGTGCAAGCTGCAGTGTGTATGTCTGTACTCATACACAAAAGCCTCTGCAACCTTTTCAGGCTGCTGCTAACATCTTTCCTGTGACAAAATAGTCCTTAAACTTTTTCTGCAGCGGATTTTTTTTTTCTATGAAAGAATCTTTTTTATTTTTTTCTTTCTCACAGAAACATCTCCATTTTTGTCCAGGTTTCCAGTTCAACATGTAAACCTTCAGGCTTTCAGTTGAAAAATCTAGGGACATGGTTTGTTTCTTATTACACTGTAACATGTTGGAGCTTGATCTGAGTTCAGGCTTCTTGCACTGTGATGTAAAAGAGAAGAAAGTAAACCTGAGGGTACTATTTATTCTTTGCTTCAGATGAAATCTCATTGTCTTTGGTTGTGATGCCATCAACAGTGATTGAAGTATATTTTCTCTCCCTGTAGGGTTTGATGTTTGGTTATGCAACTGATGAGACAGAAGAATGTATGCCCCTAACAATTATTCTAGCTCATAAACTAAATGCCAGGTTAGCAGAGCTGAGGCGTAATGGAGAACTTCCTTGGCTGAGACCTGACTCTAAGACACAGGTAAATACTGCTATGGTTGTCTAGATAGTTGAAAACTGAGCACATCAATTGCTGTCTTCAAAACTATTTAATATTTCTGGAAAGGAAAGGTGTTAAGTGTATCAGGATAACCTACAAGTAACACATAAAGCTTTTCCATTGCTTATGACACTGTCTCCTCCACTGTTGGAAAATGGTTAACTTGTATCAGAGCCCTTGACTGCCTACCAGTGAGGAGACATTTAACTCTGCAGACTTAAGAGATTTGCGCTCATTGAAAAAGTGACAGGACATCCAAAGGATTTATTTGTATTTAGGGATTTGGGCTGGCATTTTCAAGATGCACTGATAATGTAAATTTCAGAGGCTTGGGAGTTTTGATGGAAATCCCAACCAAAAGACAAATTTTGGATGATTTCATAGAGAATCAGATGGTCTACTAGATGATGGTACACCAGATGGTCTACCAGGTTGTTTTGTTTTGTTGTGGTTTGGTTTTTGTTTGTTTGGTTTTGGTTTGTTGTTGTTGTTTATTTCCTTATTGTAGAAAATATGAAGTGAGTAAATAGGCTTCATTTCTCATACCCTGGCAGCAATGTGAATAGTGATCTCTATAATGTATGTCAGCATTGACATTTTGCCACAGTTTTGCTTTTGGAATAGTGTACATGACATTTGATGAATACCAGGAATACATTTTATAGCAACTTTGGTGTTTTCTTCCTCCTTTTCCCTGTTCCATTCAGGTCACAGTTCAGTATATCCAGAAGAATGGAGCCGTGATCCCAGTGCGTGTGCACACCATTGTGATATCCGTGCAGCACGATGAAACCATCTCGCTGGAGAACATGCGCAGAACCCTGAAGGAACGCGTGATCCAAGATGTTGTCCCTGCAAAATACTTGGATGAGAATACTGTTTATCACCTTCAGCCTAGTGGACGTTTTGTTATTGGAGGGCCTCAGGTTTGTCTTGTGTTGTTTTGGTGCTCTTATGAGCTTGCCTTTCACTATGTGTGTGTGTCTTAAATGATCAGGTTTTTGGCATGTCTGTCCTTAGGTGTAAGGTAAAGGCTGCTTTGTGGAAGTTTTTCCTGCAGTTGTATGTGGGAGAAGGGCTTAGGATTTCATGCCAAAGTAACCTTTAAGAGCATGGTTATATTGTACATGTGTTGTGACTAGGCAGGCAGGTTGAGCTGAATCTTACATTGTATGTGGAATGCACAGCCCATCTCTGAGTTTCCTCAAACCCTCTTGAGACCATCACCGAGTCTGACATGCAGTCCTTTCTCATGGAAAGTATTTCTTACAGAGAGATGGACAAGGGAAGGTTTACTTGTCTTACAATGAACTTGATTTTCAGATCTGCATAGCTCTCACTCTTCTGCCTGACACCTGTAAGAGCTGAAGGTGTTTATCTGTCCTGAAAATCAGCCCAAATAGGCTTCTTCTGGTGAGAAAATAAATGTTCCTTTTACTTTATTTAGGCAATGCAGGAGCTGAAATTCATAATTTGATTCTGCACTCACAGAAGTCAGGCAGAACTTCCACTCTCTGAGATTTAGTTTTTGAAAACCAATTCGCCATTACCAATGGTTTAGTCTTTAGATCCCTTCAGAACTACCATAGCAAAATTTAAGAGCTCCTTCCTGAAATTAGGTTCAATTTTACAATAAATCCAAGTAGACATCTTTTTTCCTTTGTTGTTCAAATTCATTCACTTACTGGAATTTGCCAGAACTATTTTTAAGGTGCTGTGTCTTTTTTACATTAGTGCCATGTAACACATAAGAAGGCGTTGAGATTAATCATTATAATAATAATCCTATAAAAAAATGTATTCTTCTGCAGCTGAATTGGTTGTATCACTGTAATTTTGTGTATCATGGACATCCTAGACTATGACCAAATTGAGAGTCAAACTTGAGCTGTAACTTGAAGTGAATGAACCAATGCAGCAATCATAGCTACATACAAAAAGAAGGCTACGTATATGACAATTTTTATGTGTGCAGTGAGCTGCACCCATTAAAAATGTAAATCTTTAGATATGTACTGAACTGGATCCATTTAAAAACATAATATAATTACATATGATAAACCACCCAGGAATATCCTTTCTACCCTTGTGCTAGAGCTCCATTGCATATGTTTGCACATACAAACAGAGGCATGTCAAAGTGTCTGTTTACAGCTTTTTAAACCTGGGCTAAGTTTACTTAGTATGGGTCAACCAGCCTGTGTGTCCGTGACCTTACAACTGCTATCATCACTTGTGCAATTTACAATAGCATTGCAGCAACCAGAAAATAACTATTTCTTTTCTTGTCTTGAACATCTTGAACTTTCTGGTTACTTTTCAGAGAAGTGTTACTCAGCTATATTTTTAACAAGGCTAGCTATAGAAAGCTGCCTTAACTTCCAGCTCATTTCATCTAATGAAGGCACATGTATTTCACTCAGGATTTTCACTTTATGTCTTTGAGTGCAGTGGTGCCTTGAATTCTGGCTATGGCAAAATCATTAGTTTTGCTGCTGTCACTGTTTTCCCAACAGCCAAACCCTCTGGTGCAGGGAGGACATTACAGCTCATCACAATAATGACTCCCACATGCTTTACAGGTGCATTTGTGCTTGTTCAGCACCTTTGAAACACCCTTTCACGTGCCCATTTATTTCTCTCCCTCTCACTCTGTTCTGCTGTCAAGTCATGATGGTACACAGGGTGTTCTCATTGCAACTGTCCGTGCCATCAAAAATAAGGGTGAGTCAAGCAGAAGAACCTGAGTACAGGTTCCTTTAGACAGCCTCAGTTATCTGAAATTCAGGTTTACATCTTTCTGCTTTCTTAGCAGAATGAAACAAACAGTGCCAAAGGTTTTCTTCCATGTATGTGCATAATCTTCCTAAGAAAAACTTTGACTCTCCACTTGTGTTTGCCGTGCAAACGTTCCAGCAGTGGAATTTTAGTGACATGATGTTTTGAGACAAAGAATTTCAAATCTGCCTGCACAGGTGGTGACTGAATTTCAAATTTGAACACATTTCCATTCACACCAAAAGCTTAAGGATTTAGTAAATTGCAGGGGTCAGACAATTAGTCAGCTCTTGATCAGCTAACCCAGATCAAATAAAATATAAAGTTCTTGTAAGGAGCAGTCAGGATAGCTGTGTAGGCAGCTATCTGGTTATCTGCACTTCATAGAATCATAGAATCATAGAATCAGACGGGTTGGAAAGGACCTCAGAGATCATCAAGTCCAACCCTTGATCCAACCCCACTGTGGTTACTAGACTATGGCATTAAGTGCCACGTCCAGCCTCGTCTTGAAAACCTCCAGGGATGGAGAATCCACCACTTCCCTGGGCAGCCCATTCCAATGGCTGATTACTCTCTCTGTAAAGAATTTCTTTCTGATATCTAACCTAAACCTCCCCTGGCACAGCTTAAGGCCATGCCCTCTTGTCTTACTGCTGGTTGCCTGGGAGAAGAGACCAACCCCCACCTGGCTACAACCTCCTTTCAGATAGTTGTAGAGAGCAATGNTCATCTGTAAGTATCTGTTCTTAGAAATAATCCTTCCTTCTCAATTACCTATTACTGCCTAGTACTCCATATCTGTTGTATACACTTTAAATTATAGTATAAATGCTTTGGGGTTGGAAATGTGTTTTTTAGTACATATTTGTATGATAGTCTCTGACACTGCACTGGAAGTGCTGGCTGCCAGCATCCATATAATGATGTATAAGGTACCACTGACATACCTTTTGATGGTAAATAAAAAAACCCTCATTTACTATTTAATATTCACACAACTTCAGATTTTGACCAAAAGATATGAAAGCATGGGGTTTTATTGTGGGGGTTTTTTTTGGTTTTGGTGGGTTTGGTGGTTTTTTTTGTGTTTTTTTTTTGGTTTGTTTTGCGTTTTTTTTTGTTTGGCTGGTTGGTTGGTTGGGTTTTCTTTAGACAGTGTGAAATCTCTCAATGGTTTCTATATGGCACATAGTTTTCTAGCAATATTCTGTGATTGGTTTGGGTATCATAGGTACATCATTTCTAAATCAAAGTTTCCATACTGTGAGGAATATTCACTTTTAAAACAGGCAGTGCATACTCTACCTATCTGTGTGTAAACCTGTTTGCTTGACAAATTCATGAATGGCTTGTCTTGTGGATCTGGGTTTAAAGAACAATTATATCCACTGTTGCAGCTTGGTGAGCCAAGTTCATTCCTTCAGCTACTCCCCAGCATTCCCTGTGTGGTGAGCTAATTTACACATTGTTGTAGTCTTCTGAAGGAATGCAAAGCCTCGTTTGAGACTCACAATAGGGCGGATTGTAAAATGGAGGAATTGTGTTGCTGATTTAGGGTGATGCTGGTGTTACTGGGCGGAAGATCATAGTGGATACTTACGGTGGCTGGGGAGCGCACGGAGGTGGTGCCTTTTCCGGCAAGGACTACACCAAGGTGGACCGGTCGGCTGCGTACGCAGCCCGCTGGGTGGCCAAGTCTCTTGTGAAAGCTGGGCTCTGCCGCCGTGTCCTGGTCCAGGTATGGTTTGCCAAGAATGGTGCTCTTCTCAAAAAGGGCGTTTCCTTTTCATGTTTGCTTTGAATACGCATCGTACAAGACACTGTAGTAGAAGTGGTCCTGGTGATGGTTTGGGGCTGAAGAAAGGAGAACTTGATGTGCTTGGTTGAAAACCACTGTAATGTCACTAATATCAGCTTCTTGAAGCTGGAACTGTTCATTTAGCTTTTGTTTTATGGGCTGTTTCTCTGGATTTTTATTGAGCCCTCAACACTCTGACACTTACTGTTATGAAAATGAGCATGGGGTGCCTGGGTAAGGGGGAAGAAATTCATCCAGAGACCTCAGCATTTTCAAAGTATTCTCTTTTTTTTTTTTTTTTTTCTATAAATATAGATTGTGCAAATATGAGAAGTGAGGGAGCCTTAGTTTGCATAAGGAGAAACATAAATGAATGCTTCCCTTGGCTGCCTACTGCTGTCCCCTGAGGTGCTGTGTTTAGTGGCTAACTATGGCACCTTTTTTCACCCAGGTTTCTTATGCCATTGGGGTTGCTCATCCACTGTCCATTTCACTGTTCACTTATGGAACTTCCAAAAAAACAGAGAAAGAGCTACTGGACATTGTACACAAAAACTTTGATCTTCGGCCTGGAGTCATTGTCAGGTATAGAAACACACATTCTCCCCATGTGCCATATGTTTTAAGATTACAGATACATTTTACAAGTTTCATACGCAGCATATACTTTCAGCATTTGGCCTTCAATGCTATATGGAATTTAAATAAAACAACATTTCTATTCCAAGAATTTTATATTCCTTTGCTGTGAAAATAAAGAAATGTTTTGTTTTACAAAATTAATTGAAGATTATTTGGTGTTTTCACCTACAATTAATAATTCTCAGTAATAAGGCCTACAGTCCTAAAGTACTTGACATTTAAATTCTGTTGTCACTTTTATTGTCCTCATTGGACATGTTCACTGGTATACTTGCACCTCCAGAATATGCTTGTTCAACTAAGGGTGTGAAATGGCTATCAAATCAGGATTTTAATAGTAGTTATCAGAAAGTATCTTAATATGACAAATTTTAACTTCTGTTTATTATACACACAGGGATTTGGATCTGAAAAAGCCCATTTACCAGAAGACTGCATGTTATGGTCACTTTGGAAGAAAGGAATTCCCATGGGAAGTGCCTAAAAAACTTGTGTTTTGACACTAGCAGTCACCTTTTAAAAACAGAAAGGAAGTCCACTAATGACGAAGGTGCTTCTGAAAATCAAACTTAACAGCTTTGCATTCAACAAAAGGAATTTTAGATTTTAAATGGAAAGAAAGAAAAGGATATTTTATTGGAAATTGATTTTTTTTTTAGCCCTCAGTATCTTTCATTATCCAAGATAATGAAACAGATAATAAAAAAGAGACAGAGTCTCTTTTTTTAATCAGCATAAGACAACAAAATACAGTTTACTCTTAACTGCTGCTCTGTTGGTTCTTTTGATAAAGACAAGTGTGACTCAGGTACTCAAACCAATAGCTGAACCTCAAACCTTTGATGGGCAAAGGTGAAGACAGCTTTCCCAACTCTGACTAAGGATCAGCAGATCTCTTGCTTCTAATTAGATGACGGGAAATTCTGGGGTCCAATTTCCTTACTGGAGTTAGCATTGCATACAGCTGGGGGTTGCTTTGATGGGAGAAGGCTGAATATCTATCTCGGCCTCTTTTATAAAAGATGTTATCCTATATGTAATATTTAAAACACCTTCACTGTATATGTGCTGTTATGGTTGTGTTTCAATTACCTGTGTTTTTGAAACATAAGTGCTCTCCTATGAAACAACAATCATAGAATAAAAAGCTTTTTCCTACCCTGAATGTAAAGGGGTCTCTTTTTCTATGTTTTTTGGGGTTTTTTAATGTTGCAGTATAATGGTTCATCTCAGCTCAGCCTCTTGTGGGATTTTAGTTCACCAACATAATTGATTTTTTATTAGATTTTGAAATTGTATATGAATTTGTCTTTTAATACATGTGTGATCACTCTTAATTCCTTGTGATTAGTAGAACCTCGGCGAATAAGTATTTTTACTTGCGACTCTTGGGTTGGTGTTATTCAGTATCCTTTCATAATTTTTGCTCCCAAATGTTAGGTTTATTGCGTGGCTTTCTGTGTTGGATGTAATTTGGGAGTAAAGTAAAGCACAGATGAATAACTGCAAAATAACAGAGGGCATGAGGTTAAAATTTGGCCAAAGAGCTGACTGTGCGTGCCCCACGTGCACAGAACGACATCCTTGCCTGTGCTAGTACCTGGCTGTGGGGTTTGGGTATTGTGGTGTGCCCCCTCACTCCTGCTGGAGCCAGTGACAACCTCTGCTCCTGACAGGTCAGGGTTGCAGCTGTGCATGTGTGCTGGATGTGGTCCAGACCGTGGGCAAGGACGTTTCTCTGCCCATGAGTTGCATTCTCCTAGACAGCAAGAAACTACTTTTTGCAAAGGACTGTGGGTTAATCATGGGTTTGTTTAAATTTGGAGGCTGTGAGATCTTCTGTGATCGGTTTTGTTTGTCAGCAGGCAACAAGAGGAACTTAATCCTGAAATACAAGGGTTATCTGTGTATGGCCCCCAAGAGGGACTTTGTGGTTTACCCAGCATTCTGTTAAATCTTCTACGCTGGAGAAATGCTGCCACCCCGTGTTTATCTCCTAACTTTGTACAGTGCCTCCCAAATAGATGTGGGGGAGAGTGCCTGGCTGTGATGAACGCTAAAGGAAAAGCTGCCTTTTATTCTCTCAAGTATGTGATAAACACAACGTCTATCTGGTCAAGCCAGGGATTGCTCCACTTTATTAATTATGCTAATGTTCCTGAGATGGCATAAGAAGACACTTCTTTGTGAATGCACTGGATGCCTTGCTATTGGCTTAACTTCTTCAGGATCTCCTGGTCATAATATATTACACTACAAGCAACAGAAGCAAGGGAATGAAAAATTAAAAAAAAAGAAACCTGAGAAAGTAAGTGCTTTATAAGCAAATGTGGTGCGTAACATGACACGGAAGCAGAATGTCCATGTCTCAACAAAAAAACCCACCTGCAGACAGAACGAACAGTTCTGCTCTGGTAGTGACAGTAAGAACCATTAGAGGTTTGTTGGAGAGGAGGGGTGGGTGGGGGTTATGTCTGTAGCTGGTTGGTTGCCTGGCAAGGCTTGGCAGTGTGTGTATGGGGGGATGTGACAGGCTGTCAGATGAAAGGCTGTGACTGTGAACCCTGGATTTTACAGATGGGGTCAGTACACCCCTATCATGTTAGCAGTAGCTGGCTATTTAGATGAATCTGCTAGTAAATGTGTAGGGTAAATGATCAAACTTCTGTGGCAATTCTGCTAGTTATTCAGCTTTTCCTGTAAGTAGATACAAGCATATGAGGTTCATGGCTCCATGAAAAAAAAAAAAAAGTAGCTAAACTCTGGATGCCACAGAATGCAAAGTATATCCCCTTGGTTCAAGTCAGTTGTCATTTGATGTTCTGAGCTTTCTCTTGGAGCATAAGATGCGAGGGGGAGCCCTGTAGGTAAGGCATTCCTCTGTCTTCTGTAAAAGTATGTGTGTGACAGAGACAAACAAACAGACAGATGGGAAGGTAGATAGAGAGCACGAGCACACAAGAATGTGCATACACAAAACATGTTTACAGTAAACCAGTTAATCTGAAAATTTCCCAGTGGAGTTGGTAGCAGCAGAGAAGCCGATCCACGTCAGCACCCTGACGAGAATGCCCCTTTGCCCTCTCTAAACTGTGCTGGCAAGCTCTCCTTGGGCTTCCAGGCAAATGAGGCAACGTGTTCATCCCCCTAATCCCTTATCACAGCTCTGCCTCAGAGCCAGGCTCACTGTAAACAACCAGTGACCCACAGACAGGCAGCTTTGTGCCTGACTCCGGTGCTTTCGCTCCTGGGCACCACAAGCAACAAGTAATTAGCCCCTGGTCTCCTGCAGAAAAAAATGTTGTTCTCCTCCTGCCCACTCGGGAAAACACTGGTTTTCCTAAGTTCAGCACTGCTTCTTGCAGGTAAGATATTGCCATTCTTGAATATGATTAACAATTATTATTATTAATAATAATAATTAGTATTATAAATTATAAAGTAATATTATAAATATTAGTGGTTTTGTATTATTAATAATTATTAGTGGCTGTCTTACAGAAATGAAGGACCCTGCTCGGGAACCCAGCCCCAGGTGACCACAAAGGGTGTTCAGATTGCTAACTGCTTCAAATAAATCAATATTTGTACAGCTTATTCACATTTGAGCCCTGATCACCCCAGGTATACAAGGACCACGAAATAGTGGCACAATTCCTATAAAGAAGCACTGTGATGTGGTACTTGGGGTTTGTCGATGTGTCGGGAAGGGTTATTACATTGCTAAGTACCTGCTTCTGCTTGTCTTTCAGATTTTACTGAAATCAGAGCTTTGGCCAGTCCAAGTGAATGCAAAAGTGCAACCATAGATGATGTGAATGAGAGCCTTGAGGTAAGAGCTTGGCTGCACTGGCCACGCCAGGGCCTGCTCTGCACCCCTCTGCTGCGCTGGTGGGCTACTGTCGCCTTTGCCTGTGCTGGCTGGGCAAGCATGACTCCTGTACTGCTTTGGCAAAGTACCTGCTGGGGAGGGAGGGGAGGACACGTGGGAGCAGAAAAATATCAGTGTCATTTGCCTTGCCATGTCTTTGGTCCTGCTACTGCTAGACCAAAAAATGTCCTTGTCAATTTATTTTCCAGTTTTGCTTTACTCTGGATATATAAAGTGGCTTTAACATAAACAAAATAGCTATATATAAATAACAATAGCTAGCTAAGAATTCATTAACTTCTTTGAACACATTCACAAATAGATTTTTTTTTTTTTTACACACACAAACATACGGAGTCTGTGAGGTGCCAACATTCAGAAGACAAGCATAACAAACCATTGTTTTATATAGAAATAAGGTATATACAGTTGTTTACAAAGGCATCTTTTCACATACAGGAGGAAAACCACCAAACCCATACCAGTCCTCCTCTCAAGCTCAATGTGATGGAAAAAGCCTATCCAGCCAGAGTTTTAAAAAACAGCTGCCAGATTTCTTCCAAAACATTGTGGGGAGATTAGTATTACTTAAAGCTATACAGTTTTCCAGGTAGTTCTTGTTATGCATTAAGAAAAAAAAGAAAAGGAAAATCATGTGACCACTTTGATTAATTAACTCCAAAGATCCAAGGTTTTCCACTTCAACTTAGGCTTTTTTCTCCCTTATCTCCTTAGAAATATTCAAAATGCCTTCCTGAAATGATTGCCAAGGGTGAGAAAGCTTCAATCAATTCCCTTGTCTGGATACTGCAAGAAACACTTGATCTTCTGCGCCCTGTTCAAGAGAAATGTGAGTCCCTTCCCGAACCCACACTGCCCTTTGCTGGTTGTTAAGTGGCACTGGAGAAACACTACGAAAATTTTTTCTCCCTGCAGTCATAGTAAACCAAATGTCTGCATTTCTTTGGGGTAATAAGCAACAGAAAGTACGGATGCTTAACCACTGGGCTGGCAGGGATTGGGGAGGCACAGCAGCACAAACATGAGCAGTCCCTCTGTTCCTGCAGCTCAGGCACCAGTGCTGAGCAGCAGTGCAGAGTCACAGGGGCAGCAGGGCCTTCTCTGCCCTCCAGCCAGAGCCTCCTTGGTGTCCGGGAGCTGGCGTGCCAGTCATATTTTTCCAAGAAATATTTGGATAGTTTTGGCCATCACAGTACTGAACGTCAGTTCTGTGAATGCAAATGCCCCTTTGAGCTGCCTCTAAAGTGTAACTGGGGCTGACACTGTTGTTGGGGGAAAGTGATGGGAAAATTGGGTGTTGTCAAAAAGATAAAAAGGGAAAAAAAATCTTCAAACAAGCAAAAATGCTTACTTTGACGAAGTCAGCTAGTGGGGGCAGTTATCAATCATACACAGGTCAATGAGGTTGCTTGGGAAGGGGAGACTTTTATAATCACTTTCACTCTGATATATCCTTTTCTTACTTTTTTTTGTTTGTTTGTTTGTTTTGTTGTTGGGGGGGGTTGTGGGTTTTTTTGTTTGTTTTTATTCCACTCAAAAGTCTGCAAGCAGCTACCTCCGTGTCCTCTCCCACTGGCCCCAAGCAACGGTGGGTTGGTGTGTGTCACCATCGACAGTGCTCAGTACTGCAAACCCATGTGCAACAAGGTAATAGTCATGGCTTACTGCTGCTAAATGGCTGCATCCATGCATTAATTTACATCTGTTTATTGTGTAATGCATAATTTTCCTTGCTTTACCTTTCTGTATTCCTTAGAGGGAGAGGTTGTAGTGTTTGCATTGGTCTTCACTGGCTGAATGTTTCTTCATCTTACAGTTACCATGACATATCCTGGGACACTGTTTGTTTATTTGCTCCCTGTCATTGTTTCCCAAGGGTTATGACTTTCAGTTCCTCAGAAGGAGCAGACTGTATGAAGTATGTGGCAACGCCACTGGGTTTTCCTGGACCACACAGCTCATTGGGGGAAAGGAACTGGCTGTTTGCAACCGTGAGTGTTTCTCAGACATATCTGTTCATGAGGACAGGAAGCTCTGTCTCTTGTTTAAATAAAAAGGAGGAAAGAGAAGGTTTTCTTTCTTGGCATGTGTGACAACCTTGGCATGTGTGACATTTTGAGAGCTAGTTCTGGGCTGGCAAATTTCTGAATGAGAAATCACGATAGCTTTAAAGCTATCACACAGGCCTGAGCACTGCCATTTCAGCTTGGGGTAGCAGACATGACACGTATGCCATGTTTGTGGGAAGATACGCCTTTTTTTTTTTTTTAGACAGGAAATTGGTATTACTTTAACACAAACCCCCTGTTGCACAAGGGCTGTGTGACCCACGGGACAGACAGCAGTAGAACATAAAACTGTTTATCTTGCAACAGTACTTGAAGAATCTCAATAAAATTGGCCAACACCTGCACTATTCCCTGTATGTACAAACAATAAACCCCAGCAGCTCGTCCCCAGCCAGCATCTCCATACAACAGCCCAAGGGTTTTAAGACTGCTCCCATTGTGTCCATTGAGCAATCTGTGACCCTGGCTTTCTGACTCTGTTGTTATTGCCTTAATTTAAAAGTAAATGTGCATATAGATACACAAATGGACTACCCTATCTCTCCTATGGTTAGTGGAAAAAATATTTTGCTCTTGATAGTGCATTGTTGCTAGAGCAGTTGTTTCCTAAGGCTTACCAAAAACAATCATGTTTTATTCCAAGTTTAAGACTAGTCTAGAAAATGGGAATTCCAGCACTTGTTTAAAGATCACAACAAGTCTAAGCTAAGTAATTCAGCTGCCTTTTTTTTATTACTATTTTTATTTTGTTCATCTTTTATCTTTCCAGCCTCTGAGGTGGCCATCAGTGGAGCTAAATCTGCCTATTTCCCCAGCAACAGCACCTGTCTGCACACACTAGCCTTCCCTGAAACTCAGAGAGAGCAGCTAAACATCTTCCTCAAAGAGCTTGCTGAGCAAGGCATCGACAGCTCCAAATGGGATGACGAGGCTGATTGTATCATCTGTGGTTACTAGCACCAAAAAGTTGTGCCGCAGACCAGCCAGCTGCCTGCAGTCTGACACGGGTATTTTGACAAGAGAAGCAGAGCAGTGAAACCATTTCTAAGACATGTAAGCACACAGCTTTTATTTAGTTAAAGGACTAGAGACCATAGTCATAATATGACCTCAGCTTTGGCATATAGAGATATAGGCTAAATCTAATTACAGAGATCATGGTAGAAGAGTTTCAAAGAAAGAAGTTAACTTTTATGGCTTAAATTTGTCCAGCTGGAATTAAATAAGGATTACAGTTGTTTAATGGGTGGAGTCATTAGTTAAACACACTAATTCTTATCAGAAATTGTTCTCTGTCAGTGGTCAACTTTGATGAGAAAGGGCCATACTTCTACTTGCTTTTATAGTTTCCAATTAATCACTATTGTTGCTCTGATGAACATTAAAACAATGAAAGTCATAACAGTTACTGGCTGTAGGAATGTGATTCTTTATTCATGTGCCTGCTTGACTGGGGTTTAGAACACGAGCAGAAAGCCTGTCCATGGTCCATCTGGCATTTGGGGTAAGTGAAGACCAAAGGCAACTTAGCCCTGGTAATCCAGTTTATTTGTGGAGCTGTAGCTACCAAACAGATGTGCATGTGAATTATTATGAAATGTAAACAAGGAGCTTACTTATTGCTTGGTTTTCAGTGGAATCTGTGCTTGGAGTTATATTTTAATTTTCTTCTGTTGAGCAAATACTGAAGCTGTAGATCTGAAGACAGACAGCTCATCTGCTTGTGTTTCCTTTCCCTTCTTTACCTTTTCCCTATTCTTGCAAATCTCTCAGACACAGACAGCATAGTTTTGTGGTACATGATGTATAACTGACCTTTACATCATTAATTGGATAAATGATTCATATATATTTACATGTTTTTATTTTAGACTCAAAATCCAGTCGTTACAAGCAAAAGCAAACATCAGCTGCTTTTGGGCCCAGAAGCAGACAGTCATATGACAATGAACAGAGCAGACAATTACACCAGCAAAGGGATGATTTGGCTGCTTTGCCTGCTTATAAACCATGCGGCAGTAACTTAAGTCATTGTGTCAGGGACAAAAGTGCTGTAGTCTTAAAGAAAAGCAATGGCTTTTGCATCACTGGTGGGTTTGTTTATTTCTGTCAAATGAAAATATAATGAAATTATAATGGGTTTGAGTCTTTTCAGCCAATTCATTAACAGCTGATGCTCAACTAAAATATTTGGAGCACTTTCCAGTATAATTTTTCTACTGGTGTTAAAAAACATTTTTTCTCTCAATTATATTAGTCTATTCCAGTGACTTTCTAAACCAACCAAAAAAAGAAAACTAATATTGTATTTCATAAGGAAATCAAACCCATTTCTTTTGTAAACTAACAGAAACTATTAAATCTGTTTAATTAAATTAATTGTTAAATTAATTCTGTGTGTCAGAAATCCTGATAATGAGCATCACATAATGTGGAGGAATTAGGCTGGAAAGCTTTAATATGATGTGTCACAAATTTGATATTAAGCTGGAGATTGGGTTGCTGGTTTTTTGTGAGTTTTGTTTGTTTTTTTTTTCTTTTTCAAAAACTTGCAGAGAAACAGTTTTGTTCTAAGCCCACCATCCAAGTTATTATTTATATATGAGAAAGGGAAGTTGACTCAATAAGCCTCTATGAGACAGTTAAAAACTAAAGTAAACTTAATAACATTATTTCCCAGAGTAAATACGCATAATTTATTTAAGGTAAACAGTTGCTGTATGTTTGCTTTAACTTCTCCTTGGTGTCTGGCCAGGCATGCCTGAGCATTGGGCCATCCCTCATGCTCTTACTCCAGGATGGAGGGGGGGTGGGTTGTGTTCTGGCACTTGGATATTGCAGAGCGAAGAAAACTCATATACAAGGAAAGACATTAAGGATGTTTTAGGCGAGTAAGTTTTCAGATCAGACAAAAGAAAACAAGATGTTTATTTATTACGTTTATTATACCATTCTCTGACTAGTTATTTTTTTTAGGTTCTGCAATACAACCAGACTAAAGTACTACCTCCCCAGAGTATCCTGCATGCTTTTGATAAGTCCACTTGCATAACTGTCAGTCATCTCAGCTAGAAGGCTTTGGTAATATTTACAGTGTAACTTTAAAGAGGGAGGCTTTCCTGATATTAATTAAGCAAATACAGTGCTGCATTATGCTTGCTTCTCTTTCAGGCCATTATAACACAAGAGAAGAACTCAGTCTAGGAACTGAGCCAACAGTAATTAAAATATAGCCAAAAAATGAAAGGCAAAGTGCCGAGAACTGTAGTTCATGACGACAAAATGACACTCAATCTCTACTCTCAGGAACTAAGCAGCAATAGACCTGTAAATCTACTGCTTTTGGGTGGCTCTTAGGCAGAAAGAGTGATTCTGAGAGATGGGATCATTCTGAACCATCCTCTGCAGGGATCGGTGGTGTTACAGCTGTTTCCAGGGCTGGCTCACACCGAGCCATGCAGTGAGATCTGCGGCACACGCTTCATCCTCCAGACCACCACGGCAGCAGGGGGCAGAAGCATGAGGAAACTCATAGTCAGCACTGCGGCAAGGATGACCAGCAGTATTTGCCACGGGGCCAGGATTGTTTCCACCGTTATTTCCTCCATTTCAAGAGTCCGAGGCTGTAAAGCAAAGAGGGACACTGCATTATTTTCTTCCAAATGGGACTTACGATCTGTATACACACGTTTGCTTTAGCCAGCCTGGGCTCTTGCCCTCATGGTGGGTTTTCCTTCTGGCCTTGGGAACGACTCCCTTTCCTAGGCTGCTGGTCCAGGACGACTTGTTCCTTTTCCTTTCCCATTTTCCTTTTCTTTTTCCTTTTCATTTTCCTTTCCCATTTTCCTTTTTTCTTTTTCCTTTTCATTTTCCTTTCCCATTTTCCTTTTTTCTTTCCTTTTCCTTTCCTTTTTCCTTTCTATTTTCTTTCCTTTTCCTTTCCGTGTCCTTTCCTTCAACTGATTCTACAATCTTTGATATCTTAGTAGCTCACCAATTCCACTAAATTATGCTAATTAAGAATATTAAATAAAACCAGATATTTACTGTTGAAATTCCAATATCTTCTACAAACAGGGCTTATAGCTCTTTATGTGGGGAGGGCTTTTATTATCTACATATGAGAGCTACTCAGTGAGATACAAAGATGAACTCTCAGGTGCTTTAGCACAACTGGAGCTGCAGAACACTTCTTATTTTGAAGAAGTGTGAACATTCTTCTCCCAGGCACATTATTATTTTAATGGAAAAGCAAGTCAAGAGGGATAAACAAGCAACAGCGATGACTTGTTCTGCTTAATTTTTCACACCGTCAGTGATTTAAATATTTAGCCTTCAAGTGGGAAAAACAAGTGCTGCTGTGTACCTGTTCTCTAACTTAAAAAAAGACTTCCTATTAATAGTTAGAGATAATTACACAAGATTTGTTTTCTTTGGAGAGGTCATTGCTGCTGCAATGTCCATCGTGTGCCTTGTAATCATGTGCACCTGCAGAAAGGTGAATTCCGCTGCCACCTGTGTTACAAGCAGAGGTAGGAAATGGTAGGAACATGAAAAGTTTTGAGACATGGACTTGAAATGAGGGTGATGATCAAGAGATAACTATACTGCAAGGCAAAAGTGTCACTTAAAACTCTCCTATAAGAACCAGAAATCAAATTAATGTTTCGTACCTAAGAGAAAAGGCTGCATTTTAACTATGTAAAACCTTAGAAAGATCTAATGATGCTGCTTTGATCTCCAGAGAGCTAAACCTTTCAAACCAAGAGTGTATGAAAATGCTCAGAATCATTAAAATATTAAAAGACATTTCATTGAAATTGTTTGTTATGAATATCTCCCTCTACAAATAACAGTTTGATTCAGTGCTAATTGTAAATGTTTCCGTATTAATTTATACAGGATTTCAGCCTTTATAAAGCATGCTGCAGTTTAGTCTGATTTTCTTTAAGTAAAATCTGTGTATATTTAGCTTCCTGTGAGTAAAGTCACTGCAGGACAAAAACCTAGCTTAAAATACTTTAAAGACAATATGAAATTTGGGTGAAGAAATCAAATATGTGAAACCTGGGAGAAGATTTTGAAAGAGAAAGACATGATGAAGACAGAGAATATTTAATAAGGTAAAAGTAGTATAGCACACTGTTTGGATTATGCTGATCATGCCTTTAGTTTCACCTCACTTCCAAAGGAAGCAGGTGATTACAAGAAAAGTTAAAATGCAAGAGAATTTTCTCAGCTGTTATTTAAATGAATCATCAATCACACTTCTCTGGACAAAAAGATTTTGACTTTCGTATTTTGTCTAATAAGATGGCTTTGTGTTATCTCAGATAACACATTCTGACATATGTCTATTATTTTCCTGATTATTGCATGTGTAGCAGAGACAAGTTACCTACATCTGAGTCAAACAGACTTTTCCTGTTCTGAAATATTTAGACTTTAAACACTTTTGAATAAACTTATGCAAACGGAATGTCTGCTAACTTTAAAAGGAGAGGAAAGGATTGCCCTGTGCAATTCACTTGCAGACATAATTCTAACCTTTTAGCAAACTATTTTGATATTAGTGAACTTAAAATAAATTATATGAATAGCAACTCTGTATTTTCTTCTTCATATCTTCCCTGCTGACAACCTTTCAACCAAATGAGAAATAATTTAACTATCCCTTTATTTTTGCAGGAAGGCCATGAAGCAGTTGAATTTGTGTTGAATTTTTTCACCTTTCTCAACTTGACTACCTGAAATAAGTTCTGGCTTTCTCTAAAACTTGCGTGGCCCTGTAGGTATTCAGACCTTTTCTGTCTACTCTTACCTTCTCAGTGTCCTCAAGGTGTCTTGCAACTCTTGCGCATAAAATCGTGTTGCTTCGTTTGGGTGTCCATCCTCCACTGTCAAGCAGCAGGAGCGTGTGTGAGAGGTGTTCAACCTGCAGAACGAACGAGGGAGGGTGAGGGCAGCGTCCCCTCAGCTCTGTGAGGCTCAGGTGAGCACAGCAGTGCACACAGGTACTTGTTTGTTCAGCGGTGCTTGTATTGCCTCCCAGTTGCTGTTCTTAAAGTGGCACAGTCATTTCCAGAGAACTGATGAAGCCGATGTGGCTTGACCGTGGTTTGCTCGGAATCAGCAAAACAATAGCTGGCTCTTCACACATGCACAAGCTGCTTTAGGAGACAGTCACCTGTAGTGAAAATTGATGGCCCATTTTTTTGCCAGGAAACCACTTGGGCTTTCCTTGTAAATCATTTTATATACTCAGAAGTAAGTAATCTGATTAACTCACATTCTGACTGATTATTATTATTATTATTACGAATAGCACATGCAGCCTTCAGAGATGAAGGTCACTGCAAATTCAAGGCATTCATACACCCAGCTCCCTTCCAACTATGCATGTTCTACAACCCACTTTGCTACTTACAAGCTTAGCTATACTTAAATTTATTTAAATATCTGAAAAATCAGTTATGCTCAGGCTGCTGCAGTATCTGTTGTACAGAGTAAAGAGCACATAGAAAGCTTTTCAGAGGCTTTGCTAAGCCAGCTCTGGCTCTGGTCCATGCTGTTGTGGAGGTGACATTACACAGTCCCTGAGAACAGGCCCTCCTGCCTGAACACAGTACTGCGTCTGGCTCTTGTCTGTTGACAAGGGAAGGTGTGAAGACCAAACTGCAGTCTGAGTCTCTCTACAAATCAGAGGATGCTGTACTTCCCTCTCATTCAGATTTAGGAAATAAATTCAGTGACCAAATCTTGAACAAATCTGTTTTTCAGGCCAAGACTGCTGTTTCCAGTCCTGTCTGCTGTCAGCAGGGTTGCTGGAGGTGGCAGTGTCAGGCAGAATGACAAATATTTGCTTTGAGGTTTTTGTGTCCTCACCTAGAACCACAGGCAGCTACAGTGTCTGAACAGGGTTAGCATCTGTAGCTGTGCATTAACACAGAAAGTCCTTTACCCTCTTCCCTGGGAGTCTATGGGAAAAATGGCCAAAGATGGGGTGGTGGTGGAACATTTCTTCAGTGGCACATATTCATTAGACTAAAACTGAAGGCAGCCACTTTTTCAGACACCAGCAAATATCTCTAATTTTGAGATAACTCTGTAACTATCTGGAGATAAGCAGGATAAAATAAAAAAACTTACCTTGGCTTTAAATGTTTGGTGGCGGTGGGGTGTGTGTCCAACTTCATTCTCAGGCTGATGTTAATCATTGTGAACTTCCTATGCTTTATTGGAATATGATGAGTGGAAAACTACTATACGAGGCGACGCTCACGATCCCGTTTCCTTGTGCTCGTGGCAGAGTTGGTTTCACAACAGGAGTCACGCAAGGCTGAGGACGAGGGCAGGTGAGCTGGTGGGTGCGGGCAGGTACCGGTGAGCTGTAAAACATTTGTAAGAATAGAGTTTGAAAGTGACAGTGCCTATGGATTCCTGAGTCCTCACTTCCCCTCTATGCACCTTTCAGCTGGATTAATACAGCAGCCTACCTAGACCTCAGATGATATGGGGTTCAGTAGTTTATGTTTTGGCTATGTTGTCCAGAAACATCTTGCAGATCTCCTTACATACTAAACACATGCAGGGATGAACTGAGAACTTTGCTCACCTAAGTTTTATCTTTGCATATGTTGAGATAACTTTACAGCTCATGGAAACATGGTCCTTTTTAGTATACATTGTGAAGAAGGATTTGAATGCTGCTGGAGTGAATAATTATGTAACCTGCGGAGGTAGACCACCTGCAGGCACCAAATTGTTCAAGCAGAAAGGTGTCTTGGTTTGAAGTTGGTCTTGTTGTATAAATCATCCTAAGTAAATACCTGCAAGATAAACTGCTTAGCTTGCAGAGAATAACAGCAAGAGTGATTTGCAGGCCCTGACATCAAACACAGGGCTGAATTGGGGCCAGGAAGAGCCATGCCCTGTCACAGAGCAGGTGGCAAGACCTTGTGCTCAAAATAATTCGGTAATTGAATTTAAGCCAGAGCAGGAATGTTGTGCATGGCAAGTTGCTGCTCTGGAATTCCAGTGATGTGCAGAGCTACGAGGCTCCAAGCAGCCCCTTTGCTGGCCCTGGGTTCACACCAGCTGTGAGCATGCCTTCCCTCCCCAGTTACCTTCATACTTTGACTGTTCTGTCTCCCTGTCATACAGAGGGGAATGTTGCCTTGCTCAGCTGTCCATGACCAAGCTGGATCTCACACAGTGCGAGTGAGTGTGACTGATGGCCAGGCATTTGGATTTATGTGTAAGGAGGCCTGCCCAGACACTCAACCAGCCTTTGTGCCATGTCATGGAGCTTATGCAGAGCCTTTAGCCTGAGTTGGAAAGTGCAGGTTCTGAGCAGCTTCTGCAATGAGTGCGGAGTATCGGCTGCTTCAGCAGGGTAGGCATCCACCAAGCTTAGCCTTGTGGGGGTCTCAGTGAGGCTCTCAAAAGCAGCTCTGTGGTGCCCAAAATTAGTTGTCCCTGAATCTTGCTACAATCTAGCTTAAAAAAATTGGCTTTGTCGTGGCTCTACTGATCCATACCGCATGTTAACTCCTGTTAGCTCCTGTGTGTTCCCTTCCACACACATCCCATGTGGCATGGAACCTTGGGTTTATTGTGCTGCTACCCCTTTGAGTCAAAAAGGCATTAGGAGTTGCTGAAGGGGCTGAGTACTGGTGGCCACCACTTTTGCGGTATATGAAAGTTAAAGACCTGCTGACTCCAAAGTTTCCCATGGGAAATGTAAGGTGGGTGAGTCCCCTGTGTGCTCATGGCTCTGTGTCACCCTCTCAGCAGTGCTCATGTCTTCCTTCAAGGGAGCTGTTGTGGGTGAGGGTGGCCAAGGAAACACGGACTGAGCAACAGTAGTGGTAGCAGGAGTGTCTGTTACAGGTAGTTTTGGTAAGGGAAACTTACAGAAAGGGACCAAAATACACACAGCTTTGAGGCTCATGAGTCAAGAGGTGCTGGAAGATCTTATGGCCGCAAGTCACTTTAGGTATGTGCCCAAGAAATCTACTTTTTGGTCTTGTAATAAATTAGCAGGCTAACAGCAGTAGAAACCCATAGGCAGTAGTATTAACAGACTCAGTGGGCAATGGATAACAAAACAGGCAAAATGGCCACTGGTTTTGTTATAAACGATTTCCTCTTTATAGCTGGCATTTGTTTAAAAGATAAATCAGGCTGGGAAAGACTGAATTTTATTTTTTCATGCTGTATTATCTGAGTTCCCTAGCTACAGATGAAGAGAAAACCGAGCAAAGCATATTCCAGAAAGCCTGCCAGGGAGCAGCAAGGGAAGCACTAAAACTGGCAGACAATAAGGCGATTCTGGTTGCACCTTTTGTCGTTCCAAGTGCCATCAGTGTACATCTCCACACATCCCTCTTCCCCTTTGCCAGAGGGTTCATTTAAATGCCAGTTAGTATAGCTCAGCTCTGTACCATCCAGGAACTGGAATTTGCCTGGAATAAGAGATTCCTTTACCCCTAGGTAGGCGTAGGTGTTGTAAGTTTTCACAAAGTACTGAATGGCATCATTCTCGCCCGGGTTCCTCGGAGCAGCAATAGACCCTCCAGCCTCTTTGCATTTTTGCAGTGTAGCGTTGAAATCAGCCTTTTTCCCATTGGTAGCAAATATTTTTCCTCCAGATTCTGTTATCGTCTTTTCCAAGCGGAGGACTGCAAGATGAGGTGAAAGCTGTTAAACTTTTATGCATTGATTTGTGGTCACTTCATTGCCAATTTTAACTCCTGCTATTTTCCTCTATAACTTTAGATTTAATTCAGGAAAAGGCAAAGGAAAGGAGAACTTGAAATCAAAGCTAAAAAAAGGAAGGAAAAAATATAACCCCAAAAAGCCAGAAGAAATCTGAAAATGAGGAGAGGGGAAAAAGGGAAGAAGCACATAAATACACAGGAGAAGCATAGGTTGGAAAAGGAGGGAAGGAAGTGAGGAATTTGACATTTGGAAGAAGTATATGACTTTCTTTAAGACTCTAAGATGGTTTGCAGTACACAGATGTCCTTGACATTTGGTGTTATGTGCTTGAGTGAGTAGGATCTTAGATATGATCTAATCGTGATTGTTTTGGTATGTTTTCAGTGTTCAGTTTATTTGCCTGTTGGGAGCATGAGGTGCCCATGGAGCAGTTCAGCATAGGCAGGGGTTTTAATCTGGTTCATTTCTGACTTGCTTGCACTTCTACTTCTGAACCGTTACCCAGGCATCTCCCACTAACTATGAAAATCTTATTCCTGTCCCCCCATCTGAGACTTATCATGCATGATATAAACAGGATATAAATAGAATGCAACAAAACTGCAGAAAATTCTGCCTTTTTCCTAAGAAGCCATTTTTGCTCGTCTTGTCTATCCCCACTGATCCAGTTACAGCAGAAAGAAAAGGCAGATAAAATACCTCCTTCCAGTCTGGAAATCCGATGTTCCAATTGATGATTAATGTCTCTCACTTCATCATCAGCCACCGGTATGAAAGCTATGAACAAAAGCAGCTATTATGTACTTTGTGTTACAGTTTGAGTCTTGGCTTTCAAGATAAAGCACAGGTTAATCATGAAAAATGAATATGAACTTTTAAAATGTTTGACATGGTTTAGTTTATTGCTGTATTTTAAATAGCGGATATCTTTGTACATTGATCTTTGTAAGGAAAGGGAATATGTTCCTGGAAATTACCTGCAGAGCAGTGATGTTTATGGAAAACTGGAATTGGTAAACTGAGTTAGTCTTCCCTCTAAGTGATTGAGCCATTCCATGCAAAACACTGGCACTTGTGAAGTAGGTTTAGCTGATTTTTAACTGTCTTGACAGAATTCTTTAAGCTGTTCAAGCACTTGCTTGCAGCTCCAGCCTAGCACTCAGCAGCAAGTTCCTTCTGCTATGGAAAGTTATAATCTTTTCTTTGTGAATTGAACCACTGCATCATTAAAATGGAGAGATTTAGACATCTTACTTCATACAAAGAATTAGTTAAGATCTGATTATTTTCTCTCAAGTAGAACTCACATCAGATTATGCAAGATAGCACTGAGTTTACAAAGCATAAAAATGGAACACAACAGATAAAAATAGAGATGGTAACTTCATGTACCTGGTATAAATCCTTCATCTGGTACAAATCCTTCATCTCCTCCGTCTTCAGTCAAATGCTTCAAAATATATGAAAGAAATCCTGCAGGTTTACCTTGAGCGCATAATGGGAGCAGGAGAAAAGCTACTCCTAAGATTTTGTGGAACAACTGTGGAGACAGCATCATTTAAAGCCAAAGGTAAAGCAGACTGGTTTTCTCTCCAGTATAGAGTCCTGCATTAAAAAAAAAAAAAAAAAAGAAGAAAAATTTTTTTCAGAATTTTGCTGTCTGGGTGTGAGGTTTTCTGTATGTTAAGCTTAGCTCAGACTGACATGAATGACATTAATGTAGCTGCAAAGTTACCTTATTTCAAACCATTAAAATATTTTTCCAAAAGACAGTCTGCTGCTCTACAAAAGTTCACAGAGCAAAAACCCAAAACATCCCCTTCAGAGCTCTTCTTTGTACAGCAGATTCAACTATATACCATTTTGGCCCATGGAAAAAGCTATAGTTTCAGTTTTAATTTTACAGGAGAGCAATAGACACATGGTTGCTTTAGCAAGAGAAAGTTGGTTTAGGACAAACTGGATCAAGCTGTCTTTATCGACTGGTTTAAGAACAAAACAATTGTTAGTGCTCATTATTCCATTGCAGCATCCATTTTTAACATATCTTCACAGTAGGTGACATGGTCTATAAAAATAGATGAAAGTGATAATAAAAATGTTGATACAGAAATCAGAAATGGAAAAATTTTTAATAGTTTAATAGATTCAATGTAATTTAAGCAAAAACCTATTAAAAGATGTTCAACTCACCTAGAAGCTCCAATACGAATTAAGAAAGGCTTATTAAATGGTCTAATTTATACGGCATGTAACTTGAGATTCATCTTCTTACTTACAGGAAATACAAAGAACATGTCATATGATATGAATTTGCATATGATTTTCTTCAAGAAGCAAACATACTTAAAATGTGAGGAAAACACTTGAAGGTACTTTTTTAATTTGTAGAAACACTTTCACACGTTTTAGAACACCAAACCTAGAGCAGAACAAAGCAGTTTCTCAATACATATTTGAAATACCTGATGTTTCCACAGAATAGCTGTGTAAATGTTAAATTGGAAATGTCACTGAAGATAAGCCAAAACAAATTCACCTGGAAATAATATGCACCATCATTCTCATTACTGACTGAGGAGTAACCAGTGATAATGACTAAAGCAGAACCTCAGAATTGGAGCGGCAAAGGCAAAAGTCATGGGTATGTCTGCAGTGTGCACAGAGGAGACAGCTACAGAAGCACATACTTAAATATCTTATAGAAAACTCCAGGGGAAGTTTATAGATCATAAATAACAGTTTTCTCCAACAGAAAAACAACCTTTCAGTGAAGGAAAAAGCTGCTCTACACCAGTCTTGTGAGTACAGAGGCCTCAAGATGAGCAACATCACTGAAATGCAGATGCCTTGCCAAGCATTTTAGAGTTATTCCCAGCTGAGAGTTGGTTCTATTTAATGGAGACTTTCAGGAAAGTTGTTTGAGGCTGTGCTCCAGTTCAAACAAGTAAGATGTGGTAGCATCATCCTTGTGGTGTCAGGCCAGTATCCTGATGTTGCAGCAAGGCCAACAGCCAAGACAGTTGAGGAATAAAGTGCTTTGAGACTAGAGGGGGAACATAAGCAGCATCCATATTAGTCTGGATCTGGATCACCTCCACAGGCACTCTGCACTGTGCCCTGCACGTTCATATTTACCTCAATGACTGATGTAGAGTCCTTTGTCCTCTGCGGTGTGCCCACAGATGCCTGGCTGGTTCCTGCACCACTGTTTATTGAGTGCCCTAGAAAAGGCACCAGTCCTGTGAAAAATAAATAAGCAGTTCCCAGTTGTACCTACGTTGACAGAAGAGGGATGTTTTAAATTTGTATGAGTAACCTTTGCTTAAAGTTTTGAGTTAAATTTCAAGTTTCTTAGCTTTTGAGTGCTTGATGTAATGCTTTTAATAACCTTTTGGCAGAGTTTTTCTTATTGTTTTTTTTGAAAAAACCCCACCAAAGCCAAACAGAGAACATGAGACAAAACATTACCTGGGTTCTAAATGAGTCCTGGAAAAGGTCAGTGGCAGAACCTGGGCCTTTGCATCCATGATGAGAACAACTTTAGCACTTCAACTGCACCTGGAAGAAACCACAAGTTAGGCAAATGAGAGAAAAGAATGAGGTTTGGCCTTCATTAGTGGATTTCCCATCCTGACTCATGGCCTGGGAAACCTGGAGGGAGACAGAATTTTTCTTGTGATAGACTCCTGAGAGAAATTGCTGTAGTTTTGATAAATTATAAACTCTTCTTCTCTGGATTTTCATCAGCATATTAATAAGATGGAGGAAGCTAAAATGGATATTTAAATATACCTATATTTTTACTATGCTTGTTTATGATTTTCTAATAGAATATTTTATATAACCATCATAGCTTGTAAACTATTTTCTGATCTTGCTCTGAGCCACATGTCACAGAAGCCCAGCAGGATTCAAGGACACAGATCTGATAAAGAACAAAAAATTTTTGAGTAGTGAAGCAACTTTTCTTCTATGTTTCTACATCTATTTTAAAGGAATTTATGATTTCAGCGTTAGTGAAGCAAATGAAGGATATTCCGAGAGTAGGTTGTGTTGCACAATGTAGGCAGGTTGAGTGCAAAACATGCTAAGGACAAACGTTGTCCTTAGCAAACATTAGTCAATGCTGCTTTCTTAGCTGGCTCAAGAAATAAAGGCACTAGAGTTGAATTTCAGTTGATGAAAATGGCTGTGTGTTCCTTCCAGTAAGCCTTTCCTTTGTATACTTAGCTTCCTAAAAGTTAGTTCTTTTCCTCCACAGTGTTAGTCACACCTCAGATAACTTTAAAAATTCTTTCCTTTTATTCTGTTTGTATTGAAATGTCCCCAGTCGCATCCATATTTTCTGATACATTGATTTTTTTGCTGTTCTGCTGTTGTTTCCACCCTGTCTAGTTACCACCTTGTCCCATGTTTCCAGCATTTCATTTTCTTTTCCAAATCAACACTAGACTGTCCCCAGCAGCTCCCTTCTATCTGGAAATATCAGGAAGAGCACAGAGTATGTAAGACCTGGTGTCTCCCCTTCTCAGAGGACAGCTGAGGCTACTTTTGCTAAGCATTAAAAACAGGAAGCAAATAATTCAGCAAGACACGGACACCTGGGATGGAAAACTTCAACATGGGGTTTTTGTTTTGGTTTTGCTGTTTGTAAAGGTGGAAGCAGCATTTTAGAGCAGAAAGTCTTCATCTTACCTGGAGACACTGTGATCAGTGCACATAAATGCTCCTGTCATCTTGCTCAGCTGACTTAAGTTATGTATGAAGGATCCAAGTAGAGGTCACTAGGTGTCTCTGTCCCTCAGTGCAGCTCAGCTGGAAAACACAGAAAGAAATCAAGGTTTGTCCTTACAGCAAATAGAAAGCAAGACAATATCTCATGTCTTCAATAGTTGTTGATGGCAAAACAGGATTCTAATGGGAAAAAACACAAAACCTCATGGTTATGAACCAGATGAAGCTATTATTTCATATAATTTGTGGTTGTCCTCCGTTATCTGCAGAAAGATAAATTCACTCAAGTTTTAGTACCATAATTACCACTGCCACAGGCTCCTCAAGGGTTAAGGTTCCCTTGCTCTCCAGTACTGTTCACCTCCTGAGCAAAAGGGCACAAATGAGTGAAAGTTTCATTCCAGGTTTCACCTGGCATCACACCTGGATTATCACCCTTGAGCCAAATTCTGCCAAACCCTGGTTTCCTAACGGGCACTTCAAATAAAATCCAGGTCCCCTTATCATTTTTAAGGTGCTACTATAATTTCCAGGTATCCTGTATCTATTGTACTTTAAAATCAGGTATGTTTGTATACGTGGAGGTTAATAGGATTTTATAACACTGTGTTTCAACTTCTGGTAATCACTTGCAATCAGATACTCTGAGGTCCAGACAAACATGTGTCATGTACCATTACACAATACTCCCAAGAATATTGTTTTCCTCTGGTTCATAGCCATGGTAATAAGGCCATTAGTCTTTCTACCACTTCTCAGTGCGGTTTCAAAACCAGCTAACAAATTTCCTGGTGGCAAATATTTCTTCTCCTACCTGCACTTACTGTTCTTCTAAAGGAAAGCTGCAAATAAATGTAAAGCACAGATGAATCTTTACCCTTTTTTGTGTTTGTGGCACTACTAGGATAGTGCAGCAGCAAGCAGTGTTGTTTTCCACCATATAAGTTCTTTTTTTTTCTGGAAAAGAACAGAACAATAATGCAATTATTCTTTAAACTTGGCTTAAAAAAAATTGCAGGAGACACAGCTCACAATTTCTACGAGATAAGGTAAGTCTGCCAGCCTGAGTCACATCCTTGTGTTATGTTCACATAAGGCTGAGTATGAACTCAATTTTCTGAAGAACCATGGGGTTTGCTTTTTTTTTTGAGTTTTATTTTTTTTAATCCAATTTCTACAAAAATCAGGAAGTCATAGAAAAATTCTCATTTGCTATAATCAAAGGTTAATTTCTTCACATGTAGTAGGGATTGATGGGGGCTGGGGTGAGTTTTTTAAGTGCTCATAATTGCTAATAGTATTCCTAAGCTAAAACAACTAAATAAATTATACTATTGTAAAAGAAGATATAACTCTGGACCAAAGTGAATTCTCTCTGAAATAAATATCCATAATTTTTATGGCCATGGCCTCTCTGTTAAATATACTGTAATAACAATTGCATTCAATTTATCTTATGTGAGACACAAACCATTTGCTTCAAAAGGAGCTGAATTTTTGCCTTTTACTTATACTGAGATCTTAATTCTTAAAATTGGCTTCTATAGCCAATGAGTAACTTATTTTCTGATTATTATAAACTAAGAAAAAAAGACTAACCTGGATTTTTCCTGGCGTTGTCATTATAAATCAAGGATTATTGTTGCTCTTTGCACTTCTAAAAAAAAGATTTTATCAAAATTATTTATACTGCCATAACAGAACACAGAAACAATTTATTCTGTTTCTTCTTGTGCCCAAACTCTCCATCCATTAAAAAAATCCATTAACACATATATGGAAAATTCAGATCTTTCACAAAAAATAGATCAAAATGCTGGGGTTTTAAACAGCATTTTAGGGTATAAATTGATAGGGTTATACACAAACACAAAAAAGCTATCTAAGAGAACAAAACAACCATTTCTGGATAATTTTCCTCTGTGGAACTGCAAAGAATAAGCAAAATTCTACTGAGTATGTACCTACACTAGGATTTTAATTGCCATGGTATGAAACCCATGAGATACAAACACATTCCAGACTTGTCTGTAGAATATTGCTTTTATTAGGCAATTTTATTTCCTCCACATATGGTGGTTGACACTGGAATTTTTTTTTATTTTTTTTCTCTGAAGTTCATAAAAGTTAGGAGATGAAAGTCCATGCAAAAGAACGTGGACATAATTTTTTATGAAGAACGCAGGGAACTGGCAGAAGTCCCTTTGATATCTTCAGTTTTATGTATGGGGCGTAGTCAAGACTTTGGGCACAGAACAAGGAGGTGCTTCAGAGTGGCAAAAGGGGAAGGCCAGACCGTAGCAGGAGAAGAGCTCAGCACAATGTTTTATGGGGATATTTTATGAAAATAACTAAGGTGTTTCATTCAATTACCCGAAATGCTACAGATCAAGTGTGAACCATAAAAGGGAAAGTGCTGCCTAGAAGTTCTTAAATAAAAACACCACATCTGAGGTGTTTTTATTTTTAAACAGCATATATGTGCTTGATTCGGTTTTATCCTTTTTTTCAATAGTAATGGCTAAAGCAGAAAAAAATTGGAATCTCAGAGCTAGCCTAGGTAGTTTTCTTATTGATGTAATAAATACCAGCTGTCGACTGAAAAAAAAATATCCTTTTTTCCTTAACTGGATTAAACCCCCCCAAGTGTTTTGAAGTCTAAATCTGTTTAGATATAGATGATATATTGTGTTAAGCCATTTTTAAGATTTTACACATTAAGGATTTTAACAAGAGATTTCTATAGTCAGCTTGAAAACACCAATGTGGTAGAAAAAAACTGCTCATTAAGCAAAGGAATAGGATACTCCACAACTACTTGGAGATCTACGTAAATGACTGTGCTTATTTGGTTCAGATAGTAAAAGACCATGTTGGTAGTGACTTTTTTTTTTCATGGGCGGGGCTCTCTAACATGATGCCTTTTTGTGACAGGTACTCACCTTGCTCTAACAAAGAACCTGCATGAGTAGAAGACTCAAAAATTGCTAGCAAGGTTTACTTACTTAAATACTAATTATTACAATTTAAGTGGTAGTTTTAAGTAGACCTTCCACTCTTTCCAGGAGCTTTAGTGCAGCCGGTCAGAGCTAAGCCCAGGAAAATTAAAAGGTATTAATTTAGCCTTACTTTTTCTCAATGTAACCCAAAAGTCAGAATTTTCATCATGGCATTATCTATTCCCTTCCCACTTGAAGCTTTTGGCTAAAATGGTATCATGGTCATAAGTCCCAAAGCAAGCTACTTTGTAAAGCAGGTTCAGACTTTGGAATCTGTCCAACATGGCACTGGGTGTACTTTTTCCATTTCAGAATCCCTGTCTGCTCCCTGGTCAGTTGGAGTGCTGCATGCAACCCAGACATGGATCATGCATTGCCATAACTGCCTGAAGATCCTAAACCTTTCCTACTTGTCAGGGCTTGTAAATAGATCCCATGTCTCTCCTCCTGTTGTTCCCGCCAGGGAACAACACTGCCCAGAGTCAAGTCCAGCTTCCCTGGGGCTCCCTGCACAGAGGCCAAATGTGGGGGAGGAGCAGGATATGAAGTGTTTATGGATGTATTTTTAACTCTATCGTTTGCTTTTTTTTCCCCCTCAGGTGGTATGAAAATGATAATGGGTTGGCCCAGGACCCCTCACTGCAAGGTATGTTAGAATTTGCTGCTCATGGTACTCTACTGAGCTGCCCCTGCTCACCAGCTACCCAAGCTGAGTAAGCAGTGAAAATATTTTGTAAAAGATAAATATTTTGTAAAAGATAAATATTTTGTAAAAGATAGTTTTCTGAGGGAATGTGCTGCTTTAGCAACAAAATGCGATCTTTAGCATTTTATACACTTATCTTTGTCTACTTGGATCTAATGCAATATTTATCTTAGTGTTTTATAGAGATTAGCTTCTGAAACTAAGATAGTTAGTTGTAACTGGTACTGTTAACATTTTCATAAAACAAAAATTAAGTGTGGATGCTGAATGAGTCAGTGTGTGCTTAAACATGACACAAGCTCTATAATCGAAAGTGAGGTACAAAACCTGAGACCATAAATGCTCCAGTGAAGTCAGCTCTGGGCATCTCTCTTAAGGCAGAAACCATTAAGTACTTGGAAATGCTTCCACTATGAAGCTATGGGCAATTTTAACTGCAGACTTTTCCAATATCCCAGGTCAAACCTTGCAATTCTCCTCTAATCTTCACAAAGGCACAGAGACAGTCTGCCATGAAAAATGGGTTCTGAGGTATTCCCAACCCTCCAAAAGAGAGAACCACATCAGATTAAGCACATTTTAATTATGTTAATCACCTACCACATTTAGCATTTTCTTAAGGATAAAAAATTACCTAAATATGATCCATTTTAGATTTTAAGATACAGAAAATTTGCAGAAATTTTATAAATCTAAGACACAGCATATTTCATTGTCTCCACACTCTGAGGCCATTCTTCAAAATTCACAGATAGTAAGACGATACACGTTGCACTTTTTGTCATTCCAGCTCCCATCTGTGTACATCTCTACACATTTTTCTTTCCCTTTGCCATTAGGCTCATATTGGTGCCACTTGGTATAGCTCAGGGGCACGCCAGTTATATATGTAAACTGGCCTGAACTCTCACACTCTTTAATGCCCAAGTAAGCATATTGCTTGTACTGTTTCACAATGTCCATAACAGCTTTATTCTCCTCCTCATTCATGGGAGTTGCAAGAGTTCCTCCAGCCTCTTCACAGGATCGTAGTGCAGATGCAAAATCCGCTTTCTTTCCATTGGTAGCAAACACTTTCTCTCCCACTTTCCTTATTTTCCCATTCAAAGCAAGTGCTGAAACGTGAAAAGAAAAAAACCTACTTAGCTTTTCAAATTTTCTATGGCCTATTGAAGAAAAAGCAAGGAAAGAGAAATCAAGAGATGATGAGAAAATTAAAAGTGGTAAGAGGAAGAGAAGGCAAAAATGAGAGAGTAAAGGATGAAGAGAAAAAAAGATCTTAAATTTTACCAAGCCACTAGTTTTTCCCTGAGATTATTGCTGTTCTCCTTGTGACCATCTGTCCTTGTCTCCAAGGCAAGGATACCCCACTCACATTTTTTGCATACTCTGTGAGCCACGTTATATTGAGTATGCTTTCTAAAGAGGACCAGTTTACTTCAAATTTGAGCAAGTGAAATAGAGGAGTGGTATTTTTTTGTGAATTCTTTCTCAGTAAGAAACAATTTACCACCCTCAACAGTCTGGTTGCTGATAGATGGAAATATGTTGTACAAAACTGAGGAGTACCCATGAATCTGTGTGGAAAGCGCAACATCAGTTGGAATATTTTTCAAATAAATCAAATTTTAATAAATGTGCATTACTGTTGCTAAAAGAAATCTGCTACTCCAGGGAAACAGAGTCTTGGTTTCCCAAACTTTGGATGAGAAAATGGAGTTTTGGAATGCATTACCATTTTCAAATGCAATTTCTTTCCTGCAAGTCATGAGTCTATAATTAACTTTGCCTACTGCGCTTAAAAACTGTTTGTGAGCTGAAAAAGTAACAAGGGGAAGAATTACCAGCTTCAAGTTGTAAAAGTCGGTGTTCCAAATTTACTAAAACATTGTGGCATTCAGTGTCCAGAGAACCAGGTAGACCTATACAGATAAAAATGAAAGTTATACAATCAAGCAAAACTAGGCTCTGCTGATAGGAACAATTCCCTTGGTAAAACTAATATTTTTCCAGAACTAACTAGCATGTAATGTTACTTTTTTTTTTACATCATCAGGTCTAAAATAAATATTTTCCCATTAATTTTTTCATGTTGTTGTTATTTTATATTAAAGCAGACTAACAAAAACCTCCAACCCTCTAAAATGCTACTAATTGCCCTCTGCACAGAAGCAATTTTTCTAGGGTGAAGAATTTTGTTTGTTATATCTGTGAAACTGGCTTTGCAAAAAAGAATTTGTTTCATTCCACTAAATGGTGGTGAACAAGCACAAGGGAGACTTTGGAGAGGGAACAGTTCCTATGACACCCTACCATTTTATTTTTTTTAATGTACAGGGTGGATGCTTTGTGTTTTTACAGTGGGATTTTATTTTAATGAAGGCATAAACACCAGTAGAGGAAAGTTTCTGCATAGATAGTGTGAAATAGAGTCCATCCAGCAGTGCTTGCTAAAGGGGTACTTTAGCAGTACTGTAAAGCACTTTAAAGGTAGATTCCTTTTTCATACCCATTTCCATGGGTAATAAAGGTCCTACATGTAGAATAAAGTCACTAATGTGCTCCCATGATCATGTTCCAATTATTCACAACTGAAACAAATAGCAATGTACAATGAAAAAATATTGCTGCATCTTGAAGTTGCAATTTTGCAACACTTACTGCACTTCACAATCCATTAAAAAAACCCCATATTTTACCCAATAAAGAGAGTCTATGAATAATTTTGATAGTGCTTTAGCCTTGTCAACAGACTTGGAGAAAGCATTTCTACTAAGAAGGAAAATTACACAGTGCAAAGTGTGTTCCCTAGCAGTCTACTTTTGCACATACCATCTCTGAACTCTAGAGAAACATGCCAGAACCCTTTTAAATATTGGATAACATTGCCTTCATACTTAAAAGAAAAAAAAATTAAAAACAAGATAACTTCTCCTGTGAAAGAAGCAATTTCCTTTGGAAAGTCAATGGAAAAAGCACTGCAAACACACATATATATATATATATATTTATCTCTATCTATCTATCTGTCTGTCTATCTATATAACTATCTATCTTGAAGTATTTATAACCTGATCATTTCCCCTCTTCTCCCAGAAGAGAGAGGAGGCCTGTCTTTTTGGGGAAAAAAAAAAAAAAAAAATTAAACTGCCTGTTTCCTCCATTCGGTTTTCCTTCCTCTGCTTAACACAGCTGCTTCCATGAGAGCACATGTCCTTCTTTGTCATGCTGCCTTCATGACAAGGATCTGCTGCAATAAAAGGGAAGTTTACTTACCTGGTACACGTGGCAGTCCTTTCAGAACATCTCTCCCAGGCATATCAGGTAGCCCAGAAATTTCTGGACATTTACTCAATGCGTGGCAAGTCACTAACAAAGCAGCTACTGCTGTGAGTATGTAGGATGAGTAAGAAAACATGATTGCTCAGGCCAGCTGTAAGAAAACCCACACATTTGTCAGGCAATGATTTTGTAAGAAATTGTTGGCATTGGCTTATATAATTGCAAATTCTTGAAACTTACACTATTTCCTTGTTTAAATACAGTCTACAGTTCAGGTGTAAGAGATTTCCCAGATTTATTTTATAGCATTGTGCAGTTTATACATGAAACTCTGTTTAGTCTGATTCAGCTTGATGTGCTCATTACAGAATGATAGCAACACATGTGGGAGTAGTGAAGATAAATTATCCCTTTTGCTATCACTGACTATTTGTTGGATTAATCCTCGAGAAATTATGGTCTTGGATGTAACTGATCACACTTAAGCCATTAGTTGGCTATAAGGACTATAATCACTCAATGATGCTTATGATACCAACCTGAAAGGCACAATCTGTTACAGTGGTTATTGCAATGTTTTGGAGCTAGTTAGCAATCTCTTTAACCACAATGCTATTTAAGCCCATTTGTTTGACATAAACAGACTGATAGTGTTTTACACACGGGCAAAATGTTATAGCTCAATTGACATTACTATCTTGTTTTGAACAAAATTCCACAAACCTGAAAATGTCAGAGTTATTCTTGTGGAAAATGCATTTTGCTGGTTGGCAATAGGCCTATCCATCTTGTTTTATCCTTTCTGATATACCCTTAAGTAGGGTTATAATCCTAGTGCTCAGATATCATGACTAAAAAGCACTCAAATTATATACATCATGGGTTTACAACATAGCGAGTGGATATGCTGTGCAGTTTCATAACTGAAAGAGAAGGACTATAAGTTACTGTGGCATGGAGATACCCAGTTATTGGCATCATTCAGTTAAAATAATAAGAGATATAAAAAAAGTTTCAAGAGACCAGAATTGGTATCCATTTCTAATGAGGTGATCCTATTGGGTTGATTCTCATACAAAATATGTAACTTAATACCCATCCTTCACTTTTCTATTGGCATGAATTAGAGAGGATCCTGTACTACTCTGTCTCAAAAACTTCCATCCTTAAAAAAAAAAAAAATCAGAGTTGACACATAATATGTTCTGAATCCAGCACCACTCAAAATTGAAAATAAAACCTTGGTTGGCTTGAATGCTGCAAGATTATTAAGATCTGGGTTCATTGGTTATAACAAGGTATTTGTTTCAAAGTGTATATGCCAAGCAGAATCAAAATATCAGTTTATTACCATTTGTTAAATGGGCTGAGATTTTTACAAAGAGAAGTATTGTTTATATCTTCCAGATTGGTTCTGTCATAGAAGACTTTTGAGATTATTCTTAATCTGCATCATAACCAACTTGTTCTTCTAGGGGAATGTCTCATCAAAATCAATTCACCCTTGAACATAATATTCACTTATGTCATAAATTTGTAGCATATGGTATCTGTTTAATTAATAGCAGTATCTATTCCTCATGGTCAAGAATTTCCACTTTAAAGAGTGGGAACACACGAGCAGTGTTAAAAGTGTCTTGAGCTGTTTAGTCTTTACTATACTGAAGGCTAGCAGACACCTCTGAAAATGCTGGCCAGTGACTTAGAGCAGATTATTAAACCTACCTTAGGTGGCTAGAAAAACTTACATCCCCGAGATAAGGAAATGCAATTACAAGATGTACCCTTTGCCTGACGATCATCATTCAGGGAATTACATTTGAATGGACTACTGCATCCAGCTCATAATTAGATTATGATGCAGAGTCAAAGTCTTGATCAATTATAAAGCAAAATGGAAAAAACCCCAGCTCTTCAGTTTTAATCCACTTTTAATGACCTTCATCAGTCATTACTATCTAGTGTCCTTCAGGCGTGTCCTCATCTACTAAAATTGCTAGTATAAGCAAAGTAAAAAATGACTAATAAAGGAAAATTTAATTTTAAAATATAAGTATGACCACAGAAATAAAAAGAAATGGGTTTGCCTTCTAGCTGAAATTCCTTGTGATTTATGAAGAGGAAATTCAACTTACCCTTCTGCTTCAAAGTGAAGTGAAAGCACAGTGCACACAAGTCCCCTTTATATGGTGTCATGTTTGTTGAATGACACCACTGAAGTGGAGACTGGATGCTAAGGGCACAAAGGAGCTTTTTCAGTTTCACTCACACATTTGTTATGCAAATACTGAGATCAGTTTTAACGCTTGAGCAATTTCTTATTCTTTTATAACAATAGAAAGCCAAAGTTGTAGAAAATACAATCTAGAACTAAGAGATAACTCCAGATTTGTAGACGCAGACAAAATGTATGAAAACCTGAAGTAACTTTCTGTGATTCTAGGTCATATTGTAAAAATTGTTTCTTGTTTTACAAAAGCAAAAATGTCATATGACTTCCAGTGGCTTTTGTAAAAGGAAAGGTACTCTTGTGAATTGAGGAAGCATGATACCTCCCAGACAGTCTGATCTGGAAGTCAGAATTCTAAACTTTGCTTCCCATCCCTGTATATGATGTACTTGCCTTACCTTAATTTAATTTTCTAGCTGTATGTTATGCTCAACGTTTCCATGAGCTTCTGGTCTGTCTTGCATGTAGAGTACCATAGATCCTTTCTTGGCCCGAGACGGATCTTGGAAAAACCTATATATATGCACAAAATTCTCAAATGGGCAACATTTTCAAGAAAACAAGAAACCAGAGTTTTCGTTCCTCTGGTTTCCCAGGAATAAATATTGTGATCTTGTGAGTAACTTCCTTCTGGTTCTGATGTCTTCTATTGTAGGATGTTTGATCCTAGATGAGGTTTGTTTCACAAAGCTCAGCAAGTCAACACATCAGTCCCTCACCTGTGAGACAGAAATAGCTCTGTTTTACAGCTTTTCTCTGCTTTCTCAGTTTATACTGTGGTCTGTTAAGGATAGGATGTTTTTTACTTATCATTTGTATTTTACTAGAACTATTAAAGTTTCATCATGGTCCCTAACTATGGTGTCTTTCTACCCAGCAGAACTGACAGCTGTGAGCTAACATCTTTAGGCTTCATGTTCAGCAACTAAAAAAATATTTAATATTAACTAGCTGACCCAGCTTAGAGAAAATTCCAAAGGAGGAGATATGTGAGAGATCCCCTTTAGAAGCAGTGCAGTTACTTAAATCCACTCCCATCCACAACTGTAAACTTCGCCTTGCAGTTAAAAGTGCATTACTCAGCATGGTCTGTCCTTTCTGTGAAAAAAAAAACCCACAAAGAGCAAACTGAGGACAAACTGAGTGTCCTTTTTAACCAATTATCAATTAATACTCACAGATGTATGTTATAAAACGATCTATCTGCAGTCTTTCCTCTACCTGATACGCAGCAAAGCTTTGAATGCAGGTTAGTCATTTGACAAAACCTCTCACCTCACCTCACCAGTGGAAAATATTCCCCTCTGTAGTCCAGAAGAGGTAGATGAAAGGAACTGATATTGAGTGTGTGAGACATGGATTAGACAGTACCCAACAGACAAAATACTTTTTTTTCTTCTGAATCCCGTTGCAGTTTGGGAATAGCACGGACACCAGGCAATTCAGCACCATTGAGACACAGGTAATTCTGTTTCTGAAGGGTAGCAGAACTCTGGGGTATTTAGGAAATTTCTTTCATTGCAGGATAAGATGAAACTTAATGGATCTGGACTTTGAGAAGTAGTATTTTAAATTACTAGGTGCCCAAGTTCTTGGAAATCTAACTTGCCAGAACACAATCTCATACAGATCCAGTTATCCAGTTTCTAGGCAGCTCTGCAACAGTTGTAAGGGTTAATTTTTCCGCTGTATCAGCGCCCCCATATATTCTCCCCATGTAGATATATTCAACTTTAATACATGAACATTATATAAATCATTTCAGATTTGTACTGTTTTCTCCACCTAACACAGTCTGTAATTATAAAAAAATTAAATAAAGAACTGAAAACATTAAACAAGGAAATCAGTAAAGCCCTACCAGCTGTTATCTCTGTCCATTCAGGAAAGTGTGGCATGAGCAAAGTATGGCTTATAATGTAGGAAAACCTTATGAATTATTATCTTTTACCAAAACTTTCAAAGAAACATACATTTGATAACAGTTGTGCTCCCATGAGTCAGACTGTACTTACACAATGGATGCTGATAAGAAATCTAAAACGTAACCCAATGTGAGAGATTACTTAGCCATTAGATTTACTTTCCTTAGTTATGTGGCAGAGAATGAGGGAAAACAAATATACTAAAATAAGGAAGAAAGAAAGTAAATATTTTTTTTTCTGCAACCTAGCACCCCTGCAGAATACAAGGTATTCTGAAATTTGCAGGTAAACCTGTGTGGTAATGGCTGAAGGTCTTTAGCTGTGAAACACCCACAAAACCAAGTCAGGGAACTTTATTGGTTTCAGGGGGCCCCAGGTACTGCATACCTCTTTCTATCATTAAAAAGAACAATAAGAATTTTAAATATGCTGTGTTGTTAATCCCAGTGAATTAAACCCAAACCCTGCAATGGCCTCCTCAACCACCACCAAAGGAGAACTTGGGGAAAAAAAGGAACCCAATTTTCAAAGATGGTATGTACCCAGAAAGACTACTTCTTTATTTAACAGCTGTGCATGTTACCCTCAAAAACTGACTGCCAAGGGGGGTTAAAAAACAGAACTAATTTTTTATAGCCTTCACACCTATCACTTTCAGAATACAAGGCAAACTCTTCATTTTGGTCACACTGTTTTGAAGCGAGCTGATTACTAACTGATCATGATAACTTATCAGCATAAAGTTATGCCACACTCACATGAAGCACAGCACTGTACAGCCTTGCTAGTTTACTTTAGCAATTTGTGAGACATTAATCTTAAATGTGTCACTCTGCTGCAAGTTCCTGATACCGGCTCTCTGAGCTTGTCCTTGGCACAACATCTGTGTGGCACGTAGGTGTGGTCAATTCTCCACATTTACCTTGTTCAAAACGACAGTCGTTCTTAATATTTGTCTATTATTTCCACTGTAATCTATTTGCTGTGCTGCTACAGAGCTTTAAATCATACAGAGTTAAGTGCCTATAGTTAGTTTTAAGAATTCTCATTGGCATCAGCTTAAGACCTCATGAGAAATATGGAGCGCTAAAAATATTTCACCTCTTACATCATGAAACAATCCAATGGCTGAAGTCCTACCTCCTCTCCACCTGCAGTTTAACTTTACTGAGACAATATGGGAAGGCAAACAGTCCCCCACCTTTGGAAAATAACAAGCACTGATAAAATAATTTGTATGCTAATTTACAGTACACTGATGCAGGACTAGGATGAAAAAAAATGTAGAGAATATGGTACCTTACTACACTGCTAATACTGAAAGACAAGAAATTCTGCTGCAGGTAGGTCTTAAAATTTGTATTAGTGCTGTGTGTACCCTAGACTTGTGCCACTTTAATCTGAGGATAAGAATCTTACAGGAAGAATGTGATTGCTGATGAGGCATATTTATATTTATGAAAAAACATGGCATCAGTGACATGCTGTCAGCTTAACAGCACACTTATTTTGGACAATGATTCCCAAGGCAGAGATTTCTAAGTTTAAAGGTAGATGGAGAAAACAAAGGAATGCTGAATATAGATCATGAGGTTCCCAAAAAGAGGATAGTGGAGGTAGGGAACAGAGCTTGGACTAGTGGATTTTAAAGAACTGGCTCCACTAGACTGTACTGAATAGCCCTCTCATAGCATTGCTCTTGCAAAATACAGAAAGCATAAGTTTAAGACAAAAAAAAAAAAAAAAAAAAAAAAAAAAAGGCTTCAAGGAAAACAGATACCCCTTTCAATCCATTTTCATTCCAGGAAAAACAATTCAAACTATGCTATCAAGAAAAGAGACGACCAGGCTTTCAGAGCTTTTGTTAAAAAAACAGTGGTTATCTCCAGCCAAAAAACTTACAACTTAAACCTATGTTAACAGAAGAACTACTTGTCCTTTGCTTTTAGATTATATCAGATTCCTTTATCATATGATTAAAGCAATTGATTTAAACTAGACATTCAGTCAGCAAAATACGGGACATCAGAAAAGCAGCTTCTGGAGATATATGAAGATGGTAGGCAAGTTGCTAGAAAAGTCATTTTTACTGAACCATTATTTCTAAGCCTTGAAAAAAGAAAGAGAGAAAATCAACCAGAGCACACGAGCAAAGGCACCGAGCAGCTCTTGCTTTGACAATAATATGGCAGATTTTCAGACACAGGCTTCTTCCTTCAGACAGGACAAGTACTCTCCCCTTCTCCCTTCCCATATTCTTTGTCCAGGTTTATTAAAAATTTACCCATACTGGAATCAGCTTCTGTCTCGTCCTTTTATAAACAAACAGAAACTCACAAATAATCTCATTCTAACTTCACAACCTGATAATGATTTTCAGGTCTGTCTCTTCACTGTTTCACAGGTAAACTTTGGAGAGATGGTATTCCTATGATCCTTGAGGAATCACATTTTTTTTTCCAAAGCATCAATTAACTTTTGTATCCTGTAGGTCATGTTATCAGCTCTATAATTCCTCCTTGCATCTTCCACACCACGTAAGTAGCCCTCTATGGGAATACTAAATTACCGTATGGAAGATGATTCCTGATCTGTATTCAACAACACAACAAAATTACTCAGTGCAGTATCAATTAGGGGTGTCATGATGGAGCAAATATTGCCTTTTTTTACTGGGAGCAGTGGAAAGAGTAATGATGGAAGTGTCCTGCCACATTGTGTTCCCATAGAGGTGAACTGGGCCACGTCCCTCCTATCAAAAGTGCTAATAGGAAGCAATTTATGCTTGAACTGCCACTGGCCAACACTGCCTTGGAAACATACACTTGCAATTCATATCTTGCCCTTACGAATAGCCACCTGGCCCCTGTTATCAATTTAAAATAATCTCGCCTCCAGACAGAAAAAAAAATAAATCCTGCCAAGCTCTTATTATGTTGTTATTGCTGGGAAATGGCCTGTATAATGTCTCACTGATAAGTGTTAGAACATATATATCCAAAAACACTGTCAATATTTTATTTGCCATTGAAATTCAAAGTCCCTGGGAGAAACTTGTTATTGAAAACACATGGCAGAAAACACAGAGTTGCAGATGAAAATAATAAACTCATCAAGCTGCTGTTAAGGTCTGATGGTCAAAGTGAAATAAAGCTGCTTTGCACCTTACTGAAGGGACACTAAATGGTCATGAATTCCCAGGAAACAGCACCTATCATCTTTTGTATTGCTGTTATGAGCTGCAAATTAAGACAACAGGTATTATAGAATTCCATTTTGCACAGAATTTTTCAGGAGACTGAACACAAAATTCTCTGTTTTAGCTGACTGAGTTGTTTGAAGCATATAGACCTTAATATACTGAATCTGCTTCTTTTGTAATGGCCCATTTTTAGATTCTAATCAGTGCAAAAGCATAGAGGAACACTTTACAGATCTTTGGTAGCACACAGCTAGTAAGGCACTTCATTACTTCATTTTCCATGAGAAGCAGAGATACTGAGCGTCTGAGCGGTTGGTGAAGCCCAGCCCTGCATCCATCCAGCTCCTGCAATTCCACATGGCGGCTTTGTGCTTCAGCTGCAGAGGAGCAGATCTTGGTTCCCAGGGCTGGGGGATCAGGCAGCAGCAGCAGCAAGTGGTGCTTCAGGGCCCCAGCCCTTGCCAGGCCGAGCTGCTGCACTGTGCTCTGCCTCGCAGCAACAGTGTCACATAGCAAAAACTTCTGCCTGTAAACCCCTGGCAGCTCCAAACTAGCCATGCTGAGCATTACTGGGGGGATAGCTGGAGTGCTGAGATGCGAGGGAAAGGCCATAGACTGAAGTGCCCAAAAAAGAAGATTATCTCCTTACCTTTTATTGATACACCTCAGCTGACTTGAAACTATATGAGGCAGAGATATTGCGGAGACTTCAGGGCAGAAATGTTCTTGGAAGATCCCTGTAAGGGAAAATGAGAAAAGCTCTATTTAAACCCCCTGGAAGTTCATCTAGTAGATAAAAAACAAGGAACAGATGAAGACTCAAAGAAATAGAAATAAAGCAAATGGGAAAGAACAGAGTTCTACAACCTCAGCTTCTCTCTGGAGAGATGGGGACATCTTGAATATTGCTTGAGGCCAAAATGATTCAAACTGAAACTGTTTAGTAGGTTACAAAAACACAGCAGACTTAACTTGAATGACAAATCAAAGAGAATATTTAATAACTCTGAGAAATGTAATAACCATGAATGTCAACTACTTAACTAATAAAATATCATTTTGTTATTCCATGGGGGTCACTCCTTACAGCCTTTATAACAGCTTTGTGTGTAGTTTTGAAGATTTAACACTATTTTTCTCAATAAGACAAAAGAAACTTTACGGAATTGCTATTAATACTTTCAGCCACCTATTGAAATCTAATAATTATATTTATTTATAAATTTGTTTTAGCATTCACTGCTCTGATTTGAGGAATGATTCTAAGAGGTTGGCATGCAGCAATCTAGCCCCTGTGTGCTCCAGCAGCCCACTGCCTGGTTTAAGAGCAGTTATCCTATTCTTAGTGAGGCAATGTGAGCTACAGCCTGGCCTGAGATTTCATATCCATTCTGCTAAGCATGACAAATACATGCACATCTGCGCAATGGTTTATGTGTTTCCCCACACTTTTCCCATCTGAAATGTAAAATCACAAGCAGCATCTTCAGTTCATTCTGTCTTGGATCCCAGTGTATGTGTGCACCATGCAACTACACAGCCATTACCTCATTCCACTCTTATCTCCACAGCAGCGACTATGAAACGTGAAGTAGATTGCTGGCCTGTCCATACTGTTGTGGAAATACAAACAGCAGCACAACTATGGGCACTCTTCCTGTTAATTCTGTCAGAGACGTGAGCTTCCAAAAAAGTGCTGAACAAAAACAAGTCTTTTGCCATTGGTGAGGCTCACAAACACCACAAGCACAGTGAAGTCTACTTAAAGGTCTCAACCAATATCATCCTATAAGTCTGCTAAATCACTGGAGCAGCTGTTGTCCTGCGAATAATATTTTCCTTTTCCTGCCTTTCTCCCATCTCCTGAAATCCTGAGTGTTTTGTGATGTCTGTCACCAGTCATGTCCTTGCCCATTCTATGAAATATTATTGTTCACATTCATGAGAGGTTGTAGCTTTCCCTCTATAAAAGCAGGCTGCGATATCTTAGAACCTCTAGTCTATGAGGGAATGGACTGCAGCAGGGACACATGCAAACATCTGCAGCTGGCACACAGGAATATGCTTGTTTCTCAGGAGTGAGAATCTACATAAGAACGCTTCTAATATGCTTGTTTTTCAAGCAGTCTCATTCCTTGTGTGCCTTTTCAGACCACCTCAGGGATTCAAGCTCAAAAATAAGTGTAGCATAGTTTTTTCCTAACTGTGTCTTTTCAGACCTGTGTTCAACCCTGTGCAGAGCCCAGCCTGCTGGGTACACCGAGTGCCTCTTTCACAAGGGCAGGCCATTTCCATTGTTCCCATGGACAATCCTCTAAAGTTGAAGTGGGTTTTAAGTATTAACTTATAAAATTTAATGTTCAAAACCTGGAAAGCAACTGTGCTCCTGAATGTTTTGGTATCAGTGTTACCATGCCAATGGTACATTGCATTTCTCTAGCATCTATTTTTCCACACAAATGGAGCTCAGCTGTCTAATAACTCCCATCTTTTATGTTCTTTTACCTTTCCAGAGGAACACATTGTGCCACTGTAACAGACATAAGTGATGTAAACTATTATACTTTTCAACAACTCAAACGATTTGCCAGAATAAAGACCAAATTCAGAACTATTCAGAGAGTATTTGACAAAGACAAATCACAGGACTGCAGCATTCAAAACCTCTGGAGAGCTCCCAGTAACTCGAAACAGTGTGTAATATACAATTTTCAGTAAAGTGATATATAATACACTTAAGCACTGTAGACAACATGTGAAACATTTCTTCAGTAGCTTTTACAATTGCTATTGTGTTATGAGCTGGCAGGTTTTCTTGCCATACAAAGTCCTGCGATACTGTTGCTGGCACTTAATCCCAATTTATTAAAAATACAGTTTCTGATTTAAGATAGACTTTAAAACATGAAATTAAAAACAAATGGACATTTTTACTTTGCTTGTAGAACTTTTCCATTTAAAGGCTTTTAACTTTTTTTCATCATTAGTCATGAAACTAGAAATGCACTTCAGTCATGACAAGGGAAGCTGAGATTCTCCAGATGCTGGCAATTGCAGCTTTAGGATAAATACCAGGAAAAGGAGAATAACAGCACATAGAGAACAATCTGAGGCTTCAAGATAATACTTCCTTTACTAGCTTTTGTTGCACAAATAAAAGATCTACTTAGCAGACTTAGGAAGTACCAATAACCCCCAATTTTCAGTTTAGCTGCAGATCTCTGGAATAAAAAGCTAAACAGGTTAAAGTGTTTAAAAATGCATCACTTCCTCCTGCCTTTACCTTTCTTCTGTGAACACATACTGTTGCTTAGGCAGGGTGGAGGGGGCATAAGGTGACAGAGGAGTTAAAAGGCTGTGACCTGTAAGCAACATATATTGATCACACCACTTCTGAGTGGGACACCCTTACAAAGGTGTCACTGGATCTATAAAGTGCAAGGTGGGAGATAATCACGAGAGTAACCAATGTACACACTACGATGTTGCTTAAGAGATTTCAGGATTTCTACCTAAGTTTGGTGAAATGCTGTGCCCATCTCAGCTAAAGCAGCTTGCAGTAACTTAGCTTCTCTTGTATCAAAGCAAAAGTTTGAATCATAAACATGCTTGGGAGTAAGTCTTGGGGCAGGATGGAAAGTTGCACAGAGTCTTTTTTTTTTGTACATATCTGAAGTAGAAGGCAAAGGTGGCCAAGAGTTGTAGCCCAACAGTGCAGATGGGAGGAAGGGGAAGAGATTCTGTCCAGAGCTCTCCCAAGTGAGCACAGAAAGCCTGATGGGGGTGCCATGAAACAAAAATTCAGTCCACTGCACCACTGAGCTAATGCAGGACATTTCCATGAAGCCCAGCGTAGCACACTCAGACTCTCTGAAATCAGACACCTAAATGTGTGTTGATTTCTGCTCTCACATTCTCTATACCTAGTCCAGCTGCTTGAAGTTTGATCTGAATTTAAACACCCCAGAAAGAGGACGCCAACAGTTAGACACTGTAGAGTCGTCCTCCCACTGCAAAGCTCCCAGAAGTTCCTTGAAGGATTAACACACAAGCTCAGATCTGAAGGACAACCTGTGCCACTACTTAAAGACATAAACAAGCCTGAACACACAGAAAGCCAGGAAAAGGCTCTCACAACTGTCTGCCCTGAAGCACTGATATAAAAAGCCCAAGCTACTGATGTCTGAATCATCACCAGGGTCACAAGGCATAAAAAGAGATGTTAGTTGCAGGTACCTCAGGATAAATTCTCTCTCCCTAGAGACAACAGAGTATCCAGTCATGCTGCTAATGCTGAGAGGTTTGGCAGAGAGCTTAGAAGAGGTATGAGACTGTACCTAGGTTTCCAGGCTGTACTGCATTATTTATTCTCCTAAGCATTATTGGCCAAACTACAATCCAGGAATTATTTGTCATCCTTACATTTCCAGATGCTAAGCCTAGGAGTAGAGCCATTTGGTAGCACCGAAGTCACAGACCCCTGCACAACACTTCTCCTCTGCATGTTTCACACCAAAGTTTGATGCCTTCACGACAGGAAACAAGCCAGAACAAAGAACATGCTTTTTCTCTGCTCTGAGCATGTTAACTGCCCCTTCCCCATACTGATGTGTTAAAAGAAAATGAAGCAGTAAATACAAGTTGCTACTGACTGCACAGCTTCCTTGTTTGCACCTTGTACTTTCCATTGAAAATTGCCACTTGAAAAATTAAGAGAAGGAAAAGAGCTTTTCAAAGATTGTTTTTTTCACATGTGACAGGATAGCTCTTCCCAAGCCTGTACTTAACCTGAAATTGTGTTTTAGCAAGATAAGCCCAGCAGCTGATTAACAAATGCTGCTTTCATCCTGAATTACTCAGAAGCTCTGCAGAGGTCATATTAGAACCAAATGAGATGGTTTTAATCAGGGGTATAACAGCAAACACAGATTAGTTTAAATTAATGCAAAATTAAGTGGTCATCAGGGATGCTAATTTAAACCCCTTGGAAGATAATAGAACACAATTTCAAACTCCTTTTTAGCACATAATGAAGAAAGGTGTCCCTGAAGAAAGAAAAGGTGTCCCTAATACATATTGCGAGAAAGGTCAGAACTTAGGGCACATCTGATATATAACCTTGCCGAGTTTAAAAGTTTCAAGTAATATGACTTAATAAAGGCTCATTTACTATTTCCAGGTCTGGTTCCTGCCTTGTGGAATTTTGTCCAGCCTGAGAAGTTCAGTCTGCTCCCACACAATTGCCTTCAAAGCTCTCAGATTTCAGCACTGCTATTCTGCTCCTCCGAACACTGGTCCGGCACAGGACAGTTTACTGGAAAAGCCTGGATTAATAGAGCTATAATTTCAATTGCACAGCTGCATTTCTAAGGAAACTCCACCAGAGATGGATTTTCACCACTGTAATACAGAGCAGAGTTTGGTGTTCTTGAAAGGAAGGGAAGCAGCTTCACATCTGCGCAGGAGGTATAACAGGTGGGGAACCCTTTCCCTTGAGATGGTTTACACCAGGATAAACCTACAAGACAGGGGATACTGGAAACAGGAGAAGTGAAACCAGGCTGAAGCCTAAAGGCTTAAGGACTGGGTGTTTACTTTAAGAAGATTCAAGAAGTGCAGCTCAGATTCACCATATACACCATCCCTGCTGGGGCCAAACAAACCCTTCGCGTACACAGCCTGGTAGAAAAGTTAGTTGTCTGATAACTTTAGACCATATGAAAGTGGGTATGCAATAGGAATGTCCTCCCATTCTGTTTCTGTGAATTTCCAATATTTTTAGCATAAGAATATTTTTGCACATACCTGCAAGCTCTTTTGAGGTTTGTAGAGATCCCATTTGAACGGAGCATATTGCCCTCTGAATATAAACAACATAAATGTAAGGTTACAAGAAGTTTCTTAAATTTTTATCAAGCATATTGGAGATTTGCTGAGCAAAATAACGTAAAAATTAGTCTAAACTACATTTCAGATCTAAACTCCTGAGACAGGCACTGATATGGGAATTAGGAATAGTATTTCTTAAAAAATGCAGTTGGAAGAAAACAATCAGACACACCTGCAAAACACTGTTCCAGATCTTTTTCGAATCCATAGTTTAGTCATTGTAACCTAATGGCTGGCACATTGGGGGCATAATTGCTCTTAGTCCAGCTCCAAATGAAATGGTCAGAAAACATTTCACAGTGTTTTTTGGATACAGTCTTGAAGTAAACTTACATAATCATTACAAATAAATGCACTGAAGACTGAATTACCACTGATCCCTAAACCTGAAAGAACAACAGGACTGTACCTACTCTTTAGAATATCTCTTTCTTGTCCTAAATTAACCCAAATCTGTCTTTTAAATATTGCACCATATCCTGTATTTTCACATAATAAATATTGATTTAAAACTTCCAGGCAAAATTTAAAAAGTTCTGGTTTTCATAGCTGCAGGACACCAATTAATGCAGAAAAGGAATGCAGTTCCCTTGAGAACTGCAAAGATGCATTGCCAGTAGTGACGAGAACATGATGCAGATCAGCAGATAAATCATACTCCAGAAAATTCATATCCTTCACCAATTTCAGTAATTGCTTTTTTGCTGTACCTGTTTAACCTAGTGCAGAGAAAAGAAATGTCAGTACTTACAGAGGTAGACAGGGAATTAGGCAATGAAAATAACAGCTATAAAACAGATGAGCTGGGCATCAAACGCTCCTGCGCACAGACATGTTCCTATGCTCCTGCGGGTCCACATAATTTGCCAGTGTAGACACAGAGCTTCTCTCTGTAGAGGCACTAAGCTTGTATGTGTAAATGTAAGTGGAAGAGGAATTGAAAATCTATTCCTCCGTGGACAAAAACTTCAAGCCTTCATGTAAACATTTCTCTTAATTGTCGAACTTTTAGTATTGGGCTTTGTCATCATGGTATTCACCTATTCCTTGTTAATACAGTTTGCAAGTGTTGCCTTTCTGTAGTTCCCTTAAGGTGAAAGAACCTCCCTTCGAGAAAACCATAAAAGCCTGTTGTATCACTTCTCTCACATTAAGGACCTATTCACAAAAATAAGGCCTTTTGCTCTTTTTCTGCATGAACTAGATTCCACTTGAAGTACATTACAACAGCAGGCTTTTGTGTTTAATTTAAGACAAAAATTTTCTGCTTTCTCCTGCATTTAAATCTTGATTTATATCTCCTGTACTTTAATTGATGCCTATAGATTGTCAAAAAGCATCACTTTTTTCTTCTCTGATTGTTCTACTGCACAAAGCAACCTGGCTGGCCAGTTCACTGTTTTATTCCTCGTTGTACTTACAGCACATTTCATTTCCCCATCACATGAAAAGCATGACACAAAAATAGCTGACACTTCAAGAAAGAAATTATTTCTATGTCAGTAGTCACTTGTGTGCAGTGGACTTCTGTACCCAGATGACAAATACCACTCTAGGCTCTAAGTAATCATTATCAGTCAATTTTAGAACTAGAGTAAAAGTGCACTGGGAGCAAAGGCATCACTAAATACTGAAGTGACATAGGACTGTATGCACTGTCCATTATTTCCATCATAAAATAATATATCAGAAGCAACATATGGAGAGTAATTTCTCCAAGTTTATAGCTCAGCTCAAAGATGGAATAGAAACAAATTTTTCACTAGTTCCAAGATAACTAAAAAATGCCTCCTTCATGCCGCATTTATGGGAAACTCAGACAGATATAACAACTAGCCTGCTGAACATGCCTTAACTTATTAACCTTATACCACTATGATAAACACAATTTATTCCATATTGACTGAAAAAATGAAATCTGTACTTTATTAGGAGGTTCAAAAATGAACATCAAAGAGACAGCAATTATAAATACTCTTGTTCTGGTTATTCCGGGCCACCTTTATGGGAACAAGCCTCTATATCAACCACGTAAGTGAGAAAAAAAAGTTGGGTTTTCTTAGATTTATCATCTCAAGAATTCACAAGTAATTAACGCATGTGAATTTGAATAATTAATGTCAATCCATTTTTCCAAAGTCTTGTATTACCACACATTCTTCATTTGGTAGATTACTTAGTTCTCTGTCATTCCAGCTCCTGTAAGTTGCAGTCCTTCCATTCAGATTCATGAACCTGCCTTCAGTCTGTTCATCAGATATCCCCACACCAGCCTGTTTTCAAGCTGTTACAAAGTCTTGTACATCTGTGTTTTTAGCCCCGTTCCTGGGATAGGCAAGTGCACTTACAGCTTCTGTACAAAGCGATTTCCTGTTGAGACAAGTATGTTTTTTAGCAATACTCTTGATGTTCTTTAAAATCAAAGCTAGATACAAAAGGGAATATAAGTAATTGTATTATACCAAAAATTGATCATGCTCTAGTTATTTATCTATTTCACAACTATATTTCAGAAGTAGCTGATACCAGCTATAAGCAGAAGCGATTGAAGTAGTAGGCAGAATCCAACAGAAATCTAACAAAATAGACACCTGGGAATATCAATGCAATGCTTAAAGCACAAGCACATGGAGAAAAGTGGCTGATCCTCCAGGCCACATAACATCCCCTGCCCTGTAAGTTGGCAAAGTAATCCTTAAAGTTTGTCAGGTCAATTCAGGAAAGCTGTATTCAGTGAGACGTAATTTAATTAATGACCATCACCTATGAGCAAGTAAGAAACACACAAACAGGCAAAGAATGAGAGAAGAAAAAATGTTGTTTAGAACATGAGATAGAGGGTTTGGTATTCCACTCACAGACAACAACAAGCTAGGGAGTCATTTCAGACACTTTGTTCCCCCAGTTATGTTGGGCAACTCATCTCCTGTGTAACAGATGGTTTATTTTTCTGCTCCTCACTCTTTTGGAAATCACACCTTTCCTCAAATGATGTCATAGGAATACCAGACACTAACACAATTTTGTTTTTTTTTTTTGAAAATACACTAAAAGGTTGAAAACCAGATTATAGAAATATGAGAAATTTATTTCTTACTTCCGTGTTCTCCTTTTTCTACTTTCTTTCCTTGTGGTCCTAAAGCTCCTTTTATTCCTGGAGGTCCCACTTTTCCAGGGAAGGTCTCCAGGCCTCTCAATTCTTCTCCTAAATTTTGGTTTAAAATAAAATTGTTTAAATGTTTTCCAAGTTTTTCTCCCACTATGTTTTCTCAGTGCTTAGAGAGAGCACCAAACACTGACTCTTTTCCCCTTCCCCCTCCCCCTGACCACCACCAGGAAAATAAAGCATCTGCAGAACACTGTGGAAAGTTTCATTTACTATGGAATGCATTACTTTGATGAAAAAGCCTTTAGTACACCTACTTATGGCACTGAAAATCCAATAAAGTAAATGCTGTCTCATGTTTTTGCAGAGGTGCACATGCTCTCAAACCAGAAAGCCAGTACACTTCAGCTGTAATCCAATCACACATCACAGTGTATGACCTGGAAAATGAGTTAAGTCTTATGATTAAGGACACCTCTCTCAAGCAGTTTGTTGAAAGACAGTGCTGGATTTTACTTATTTCAACCATGGAATTGCACAGGGCATACTGAGGGGTAGGAGGACCAGGAAATGTCTGTATAGAATATCAATATATGCCACAGAAATTTTATGCTATATTTCATAACAAGTGGTATCCATAATGATGAGAGTTTTCTTGGAGGTTGAAAAGCAAGTGTCTAATTCCAAGATGAGTGGTACACATATGATAATACGGAAGGAATATGATAAGATATGATAAGAAAATATATAGTTCCATATGTACTTACTAGGAGTTTGGACAGAAACTGATTTGGCAGCTTGGGAGGGCATGTGACTTGGTCCTACCACATGACAGAAAGCACTTGCAGATCTATTTGCTGTTTGCAGCAGTGCATGAAAAAGTTGCCTCTGTTGTTGAGGCATAGAGAGTATGAAGCAATCAAGTTATGACCATCAGATTAGTAACCAACAAGCATGATTTCTGATTTTGAGAGCTGGCCCCTGGAAAGAAAAAGCAGCAATAATTTAGTAGGGCAGGTATAATAGGAAGCGATTCAGAGTACAAATGGTACAATCAGATTAAAACCTCATTACTTCTCTATTTTATGGGCTGCTGTGAAAATGTATAGGGCTTTTTATTTATTTATTTATTAAAAGTCAAGCGTCTAGAGTAGCATTATAAATGCAGAAAGCACTTTCAGCTTCCTGAAACTGTGCAGAGCCTAAAAAAGGCTCATGGAGCAGAAAAAAAAGGAGAAAAGTAAAAAGACAAAATGAAAGATTGAATGAGGCATGAAACAAGACTAAAGGGATGATAAGGAGTGACAAAAGTCAGTTTTGCTAAATGATCACAGCTCTGTACCTGGTTCTCTCTTGGCACCTTTAGGACCATCTCTGCCTGGTGAGCCATTGACTGCAGGAGTACTGCACTGAATTCCTGTCCAGGAATACATTTTCTCTTCAGTCTGAACCTGTTACCATCAGCAGCAAAATCCAAAGGCATTGAAAGGCTGAAAAAGAATCATTGCTAAGTCCACAGATCTTCAACGAATCAAGAAAAGTAATTTCATTAATTTCTCCTCTTACATAATTTTAAAGGGCTGCCTGGGAAATAGACTCCTGTCTTCAGGCAAAAGAGCAAAACAGGGATACTGTCTGAACAATTTCATGTAGCCTCTGATTGTATATGTATGTATAGAAACCTGAGAAGAAACAACCAATCTTCTAAGAATCTGAAAATCTCAAGGTGTAATGAAAATACCTAATACAGCAACAGTCATCCATCCCCCCAATGCCTCAAATTAATTCCAATGTTTTGATCATTGTATGTCTAAATTTGAAGCATGTATCTTCACTGCCAAATAAGTCATACAGTGTTCCATTTTGGGATGAATCCTCATCTCTCCAGCTATTGTGTTTCTGCTTGGACTTTTCACAGCTATCAGGGTTGCTGCATGTCTAAACTCAAAGTGATTAAGCTGCTTCTCTTGATAGCATCTCCACTACTGGCAAACACCCGCAGCTTAAAGGACAAAGAGCTTAAGCGTGTTTAAGTGGCAATGATCTGATTGCCTCCCCTGTTTCTCCTTTCAGACCTTGTATATTAGTAAGATACTTTCTCCTCAGTATTACACCTCAGAGCTGAAGTCCTTTTGGATCCCAGATCCGCAATACTTTGCTGCCCTCTCTGAGCAGAACAGTAAGACTGTAATCATAAGGGGAGGCTCTGCATGACATTCTGACAAGCTGAACCACAGTAATCGTCCTTGTTTCCAACATGAGGCTTTGAGACAATCACACCCCACGTATTCCATGTGTATCTGAAAAAAACACCAAAATGAAACTACAACAAACATGAGCTGATGAACTTTTACAGTAAATAAGCCATATACTAAAGTCAAGTGGCCTCATCTTCTCCCAGTTCTACCAGTAAAAATGAAAAAGAAACTTAGGGAAGCACCATTTGGTTGACAGATTTGGGTAAGGAGAGAAAAATCAAATCCAGCATGAATTCTGCTACTCACCTCAATTATTTCTCTTTATTTTAAGCTTCAGAAAAGCTTTCCCACAGAAAGCAGCTTCCCCTGTCATGTTTCATCTGATAAAGTACAATATCAAGTATAATCACTAGTGTATTACTGTGAGAACATCATAATTAGGATAAAAAGCAGAGTTTAAGAAGCACCATATTTCTATATACTTATTTGTGCTTCCTCCATTAGGTTCCCACCAAAGACTGGGAAAGTGGCACACACCAAAAAAAAAAATAATGAAAGGTATTTAGCTACCTAATATAACAAAGCTTGAATCTTTATTTATATTTCCTATCCATCTTCATAGACTCCAGCCTGTTCTTAACAGCTCTGTAAGGATTTCCTTCTGCTGAATTTCTATATTATGTAACTATCCAATACCAGGGAAGCTGACACTGCTGATGTCTCCCATGAAGGTAACAAGACAAAGCTCAAAATAATGGCACAGGAAAAGAAAACCTGAAAACAAACTGTAAGCCCTCAGATAAACCCACTCCCACTTCAGCCTGCGTGAGCTTGAACTACAGAGGTTCAACCTCACACAAAACTCTCTTGATTTTGCCTGCCAGGAGATAAGATCTATTTACCTCCCAAGTTTTTCAGGGTGACCACCCAATTCTTTACTCAAGGAGAGCCAAAGTGCCTGTTTACCCTCCGACAAACTGGTGGCAGGGTTTCCTACCAAATCAATCAGTTTCCAAAGTGACTAATGACAATTGGCACCAACAATAACTTAGATAAAAAAGCAAAACAGTCCAAATTTCTCACAAAAATTGAATAAATCTTAGGGAACTGAAACAGAAAAAACAAGTTTTGCAATCCATATTTATATTTATAGAAGGGTAGAGAATCCTACATGGAGAATCACACTGTGTGGATGTAACGGGATTCTTCAGGTCCCAAGACATACACAGTTGCAGACTTCTCAGCAGAGATCAGACTTAGGCTTTGAAAGATGACCTGAAACTTATATTTACCAGGTAGCTGGTTCCAGAGGTCCTATTTAAAGATATAGGTCTCAGGTAATTTATTCCTCCTTGAAAAGTGCTCTAGGACATTATTGACCCAACAGATGAAACAGCAGAGAAGAGAACCTGGAAGAGGCAGCATGAAGCACTTGTTCCAGACCTAGTCTTGGAGGTGACAACTCTCGGTGATTAGCCCAAAAGCTGAGAGCCTGGTAGCAGAGAACAGCCCTTTTGGAGGTAAGTACTAGGGAAACTGCTCCTCAGAAGTGGTCTGACATTTATACACAGGCTACTCAGGGACAGAACGCTGTTAAACTGTTAGTTACACCCTTCTAACAGCCCTCCTTCTCAGCCTTCTGTGCCCTGGTGGGGCAGCCTACAAAAGTCCCTTCCAGCCATCATGTCTGCACCTGAAAAGCTTTCATGGGCTCAGTACAGTCTAATTCTTATTACAGACAAAGAGGTCTTTGCTTACCAACACCTTTACTTGACCATTACACAGTGAAACTCCCACTGCACCGCTGCCTTGCCTGGCAGCCAGCACAACAGAGTGCAGTAGGGAAGTTAAACAGAAACCTGCTGAATTTTTACCATGAGGACAACCCTGCCAAAAGAAAAAGATAAATCACCAACATTTCTGCCAAAGCTGTTACTTTGTGCTTTGTTTTAGGAAGAGGCTGCTTATCAGCTAAGGTCAGTCTTGCACAACCCTGATGATTGCCTACCTCAGTCTTACCAGCCTTATTTACAGGGGCTGCATATGACATTGTGGGAGTGAGCCCTTTGCTCTTTGCCTGGCCTTGGGCAGACATTGGATGTGTTACAGTACAAACAAACAACTGAAAAATCAGCACAACTGCAGGCACTGAAAGGTTTGACTGTAAGGTTTTTCCCCCTTTATTCAGTCAATGGACGAATTTTTTAATAACCTAGGAGAGGGAAGGATATTTGAGACTTAACTTCAGTGACTGCCTTTCCTGCAACAGAGCTTGCACTGTCCAGCTGGCCACAGTATTATTGCTTGGACATGGAAAGTACAGTAGCAAGAACACAGTGTGCCAGGTAGCTCTGCAAAATTGATAATATTAAACATAAAATTCAATGCTGAGGAAGAGATGTTTCAGCAATTTTGCTTGCAAAAAATTTCCTTACCCAGAGGAAGGTCTGTTAGACATCTCCAGCTGTAAAAATTAAAACTCTCCATCCGTGCAGCAGCGTCAAGATCCCATTTCTGGGGCTATTGTTCTCCGTTGCGGTGGCATCAGAGAGAGCTGTTGTAGGCTGTCAGGTTGCCTTGTATCTTTCTTGTTTAGAAGCTAGGATAAATTTCGGGTCTGTAAAAATAAAATGAACACTTCAGTTCAGAGCAGTGCTACTTGTCAGACATGATTTGATAAAAACATTGTAGAGCCAACATAATTAAAAAAGAGATTTGGAATTAGAGATTTTTTAAAATTATTATTATTGTAAAGTAAGAAGCTGAAATTTCCCCACTGACCTTTGCTATTTTGGCTGAGAAGAAAATGTGGGATCTATACACTGTCAAAAAATGGTATCCAGGACTCAGCGTGTAACCTTGTAACCCACAAAAATGTCTGGTTTCTCGTATGACTATTCAACTTCCCTGAAGGCTTCTTGCCTGCAAGAGCAGAAGTATGAAGCAGATAGGATTGTCAGCAATTTCTCCTCCCCTAGGGTCTCACCAGGTCAGGACATCACCTTGCTGAAACATAGTTTATCACAGAGTAGAAATTTTACTAAACTCTGGCAAAGGCAGCAAGTCTATATGAAGTTCCAAACCTGCAGGACTATTGTAAATGTCTGCATTAAGTGAGAAATAAAAATCCTAAGGGCATGTGTCTTAGTATTCACAAACTATTAATTTTTTTTCCCACTAGATTTGTGATTTCTGTTTCTATCTGCTTATTTCTATACAGCCTTCTCTTCCTCCAGAATTATTTGGTTCTGCAAAGCAATTCCAGGTTTGCATACAGAGTTCCTCACTGTTTAGATCCTTAAATGTACCTTCTTTCTGCATCTGGGGGAGTGGTCTTACGCCTGCATGGTCTTTGATACGTGATGCAGCTCTCTGCACATTTCCTTGGAGAAGCAAGCAGTTCAGCACAGGAGAACACTTGGCTTTTGAAGTTCAAACTTGCCTTCAGAGCCATCAGTTTTCAGTATTCTTCACCAACAGCAATATCATATGGGAATAACAGAAGTGGGAACTATATCCAATTATTTTCATCCCAACGTAGCAGGGTGACAGCTTCCAGACACTTGCAAGGGAATATATGGCTAAAGCAGTGGATGGAAATGCACAGCTAGCTCATTGATTCACTTTGATGTCAGACCATCAGAGTGCTTTTATCCCGAAACCAGGAGTTTACAAAGTGTTTCAAACTTTTCATTGAGACAATTAGAGTCAGGATTAAAGACTTTTGAAGAGCAAAACTCTAGGAATAACCTTGTTTCAGAAAAACCTCAAAGCTGGCATTATGGAGCACCATTCTTAATAGGTGCTCATACAGTGAGTGTAATTAGAGCTCTTACAAAAATATAAAGTGGAAGCTGTCCTGTGCAGGATCTTTTTCTTCTGAATCACTAGTGATTTATCCCTTGCCTGTGTATCCTACCATGCACAATAAGAAGGATGGAGCAGAGCTGAAGCTCTTCATCTGTTTCTTTTCACTTTCAGTCTGCCAAAGAGACTGTGCAGATGAACAGTTTCTTTCTGTTTTCTATCCTGAAATAGTCAACCCTCACTAGTGATAAAATCTTTGGGTGTCCCACTTTGTATATTAAAATCAAGGTAAAAGTATCAGCTGCTTGTGAGAGAATAGGGAATTTATACAGCGGGACACGCTAGGAGCGATGCCACGGTAATAACACAGTTTGCGAGGCTGAGGATAATCTTTAAAGAAATTGTAAGAGAGAGAGACAGTTCTGAGGCAGACCATATCCAAAACCCAAAGAAACTTGCTTAACTCAGAGGAAGTTCTGTTTAAGATTCAAAGTTCACAATTCATACAGGATCCCTCACTCGGGATACTGACTATTAAGAACACATGTACTGAGCTTCTCCTCCGCTTTTGAAAATTTGCTGACTGAGTTTCCTGTCATCTGAGGTAAAAGAGACCTAAGCTTTAAAAACACGAGATTCGGGAAGAAGATAACATCAGAATGCTATTCTTATCATCCCTAGTCAGCTCTTCTGCTTTACTTGGAAAAGTTTGACTATAAAGTCAAAAAACTTCTGTCATCACCTTCATAGAGAGATTTAAGGGATCCTATCTTATACATTTGTAATGTATTTGTGTATGGGCCATCCACCACTCAGCAGAAGTTTTTAACCAGCACCCCTTTTCACCCAGCTTTCTGTTTGACTCCTGCAAAGAATTCATTGCTTAGTGCAACTGGAAAATTAAGTGGGGTGTAAAATTGTTGCATATTTACACCATTATATTTGAGAACATCTACAGTCTTGTCCCAGTATTAGAAGAACAAGGGAGCTAGAGGCACAGAGAATATCACAGGCTTTTGTCTGCTCCAGTACACCAACATACAAAGAAAAATTACAGTGTTTCATGATAAAAGCAAGGTTTACACCTTGATATTTACTCAACTGAATCAAACAAAAAATATACTGATGCTTACATGTGTGTATGATGCCAAATTGTTCGGCATTATACTACTCTGTGCAAGAAGTGGTTAAATCTTGCCAATCAAAAGTAGCAAAACAAAAATAAATGCCAATGTTTAGAGCACATTATCTATTACTGGGCTAACGGAGTCTATACACTAATGGGGGATTTCTACCCTTCATTCAACCTGGAGGAACAGGAAATCTTCTTGCTCTTTTCCTTTGCTTTTCTTTCACCTGCTGTAAATGAAATGTGAACAGAATGGGGTTATTTTCTGTCCAGATGTCTTCAAACACAGGCCATTTCTTAATGCTTAAGGACTCATAAAACACCATGTCTGATTTCCAGCTTTTCACTTTAGCCACAACTGAGGATGCAGAATGGCAACTTTTGCCAAATTTGGATGAGCTGTTAACACTGACAAGTGATCTGTCAACTAGACATTTCTCAAGGGCTTTCACCATGTTGCAACAAAAATTTAAGAAGCAAAGGCCTCTACTAGCATGCAACAGCTAATATTCACATGTAGCTGAAGTTTCAGAAGCTGTAAATCCAGTTTGCTTCTCAAATTGAGGGCACTTTGAGAAAGGTTTTGTCAAGATTGAGAAGAGAAGAATCCAGATAAGAATCCCATGTAGATGTAGTAAGACAACAGGGTAGAGTCTGTTCACACTGAATATCTGTTAATATGCACAGCAAAACTTGTGAAACATGGTGTAGTCACTCAGATTACCTACCAAGGTTATGGGACCAGTGAAATAGCCACAGTTTTTCATGATTTTTCTTATGTTCCAGCAGAATTTTGCCTTTCTGTTTCTTAAAGTTAATGATTCTAGAAAAGATTCAAAATCACTAGTATGGTCTTTAGGATCTGCATTTCCACAGCTGATCCAGAAATACTTAATAAGGGAAACAACAGATGCTAACCAGGCAAATGAAAGCACAGCCAATAATAAAGTGGCCTGTAAGTGACCTCTGGTGGACAAGAAGAACAGTGTTAAATTGCTTTGCTTTGTATTTTTCAAGAGAGTAGTTTATGCATTTAACTAGCTTACATCCATTCAGTTGAGTATTATCCAACATTATACAGTAATCAAAAACACTTTCCACTTGAACTAAAAGAATTTAATGGCAAAAAAATTGGAAACCAAAACAGGAATTGTAAAGATTTAAATCATAAATTTTAAAAGCATCTGTAACAAGGGGGATTCTTTATTATGTGTATGCCATTAACATTATATGACCAACAAAGTGAAGCTAGGCAGTCTTTCAAGTGAACTGAAAGGTGAACTCACAAGCAGTTTCAAAAGAAACAGAGTGATCCTTTGAGGGCATGGCAGTCATTCCAAAAAATAACCAGGTGTTGGAATCTGTTGCTTCCAGCACATGCAGTGGCTGATCACAGCCACTCTACTAAGTCATAAGACTACATCATATACCTATTTTTTTACAGTACAGAATATCCCCAAGGACCTTATCCTCCTCCCAACTAAATATTTTTAAAGAGATTTGTAAGCTTGGGAATTCATTTTGATCTCATGGCTTGAAGAGGCTTCCAATGCAGGGTTTTGGGGCCTCTGTTTGCAGAGCACATGTACATAAACTTTGTGCAGATCCCTGTAGGACTACAAATTCCCTTTCGATAATTAGACTTGCTTTCCCTTGCTACCACTTCCTAATTTCCACATGGAGCTGAAACTCCAATAGTTTCTCACGTGGGTCTAACAATAGACATGGGAGATGGTTTGCTGTACAGAAATAACACACTGAAATTGTTCCCAAGGAAAACCAGTATGTCTTGGCAACAGTTGTCCTGGCAACCAAGTCTCCTCACAGAGGGTGATGGCCACTGATCTGTGGAAACCAATCCATGAGTGATTTTTTCTCAGAGACCCGATTGGATAGGGAATAGACTGGCAGAGCCCCCACCGTTTGGTTTCCCCATATCACTTGCAGTGACAGGTAACCCTCACCAGCCAAAGGGGTTAACTGGAATTTTGCCTCTTGAACATGGATCCAGGACCTACTAATTACAAGGCATACTAATAGTCAGCATCTTTTCAGACAGCACTATTTTTTCTCTTTTTTCCTTTTTTTCTTTTTTTTTTTAGCTAGTCATGTTAAGGACTGGCTAAACTCTCCACCAGGAAGGAAAATTGCACTGGAAAAATCACAGCAGAATATAAGTAAGCACAGCCATGACAGTATTAAGCAGAGCACAGATAAAAGTGGCAGAGTGCATTTTTGTTTAAGTAGCTTTTCAGAAGACTGTTGAAGCTTTGAAGGTCTGTATGGCTTTTGGCTTCATATCTTGTGTGGAGGGTGGCACAGGTGCTCCAGAGAAGCTGTGCTGAACCTGTAACCGCTCAGCCCAGACCCGAGCCCAAATGAAGCCTAAGGCTCATAACAAGGAGCACAAATGGTGGTCCTTTGCCTCAAACAGTGTGCCCATTTCATCTCTCTCTAACTGCCTGTTATGACTTCTCTTTCTGCTGAAGTGGCCTTACTGCAAGTTACTATCACTCTGGGACAAAGCACATGCTCTATTAATTGTTGCTCCTTCCACTCTAAGGCTCATGCCTGGCATGAACTGAAATGGACAGAACACCAAAGTAGAAATGCCTCCTTTCCAGCACCGTTTGCACACACCACCCCCCACCCCCCCCCGGGTATAACAGCACAACATATGAAGTGTCATTTCCCAGCTAGAGCATGCTGTTCCCTTTTCCCTTACACTCCCACCTCTGAGAGGCCCAAGCATAGTTTGCTTCAACACCTTCTGGAAATGTCTGAAGTCTTTCACGGGGTGAGCCTTGCTTGGTCACAGCTATGGGGCTCTCATGCCGGGACAGGGCTGCAGGGACAACAACTTTCTTCCCAGGGAGGATGAGAAGCCCCTTGGCCACAGAGCTGCTAATGTCCACCCATCCTGCAGGCCTATGCTGCCTGGAAATCCTGCTGCCCGGGCAAAGCAATGAAACAGAAAACAGCCTATTTTCATGGGCTTCTTATCCCTGAGCTGTCCCTCTCAAAGGACACGTGTGACTGCAGAGTCCGGGCAACTGAATGACCAGCAAGAGGTTGAGCGGTGAGCAGAAACTTAAGCTCTTGCAGTCTGAAATGGATCCGTTAAAAGAAACGAGAAGTACCTGAGTCCATCCCAGCCCAAAAGGGCCAGCACTGAGGGTCAGCAGGGCTGCACCAGGATGTCCCAGTCCAGAAACAGCAGCATTTCCAGCAGTTTCTCAGAAACTGATTTGAAAGAAACATTTCTGTTTCAGAAAACCTGGCTTGCCAAAGAAATTGTTTCCTCCTGAAGTATTTCTCAGGGTTTATTCTACTGCTTTAATCTGAATTATGGCAATCTATGCATACCATGATTCTATTTAGTCATGAATATTTGGACACATAGGAGGAATGCAAAATGGTTTACTAGAAAATAGCACAACCATTGCGTCAATTCAATATTTGCACAGGAAGCAGAGAAATGTTTTCCATCAGTTTATGCTTCTCTTTCCATTACCTGCACGGTAAACTCAAACACAATAAATGTTTCAGGAGGCTATTAGGCAGATGGACTTCCAGAGATTTTCGAGGTAAGGAAAAAAAGCACCTCCAGCAGTAAATCATCCAGCTTGAAAATTACATAGTAACACTTGGAAACATGTAAAATCCCACTTCTAACCTAAACGAGTAAACAACTTTAAAAAAAGAGCTCAGACATAAAAATTATGAGCTGACTACAAATCAACTGCAAACACATTAAAGGCCTATATTTGTTCAAATACATTATTCATAAGAAATAATTTGAGTAGTAGTTGTATGCAATTTATGTTGCATAAACTTAAGCAAATACTTGTAACCAAAAGCTGATTTAAAGAATTAATGAGCAATCTCTAAATAAAATTCTATTACTAAATAAATTTCTCCCTGATTTGCAAAGCCATATGCTTCCTTTAGCATGTATTCCAATACTTGTATTAACAGCTGAGTCCCGGAATTTTAGGATAGTGATAAACAGCTTAGATCTGATCAAGCTCTTGTTAAGCAGGACTGAGGTGAGGTAAGAGGGTAGGAACCATTGTTTTTGAAGTGTTCATAAAGTATTTATCATTCAACAGCAACATGAACCAATTATATGTTTATGCTAAACAGCTACATTTCTTCTCCAGGATCCCTAGGATTTTTTAATTTTTAGTAAACAAATGAACAGAAATGGGAATGTACCTTTTCACCTCTACTAAAGCACTTCCACTGTCCATTGCTGGACTCCTTTGGACATCAAATTTAACAATTAACATCTCAGGCTAAGAGGCACTGCCATATAATGTGGTACATCTGCACAGTTTAAATTGCTATACCAGTGCTGGCTAAGGGAAAGCATGAAAGGTGGCTTGATTTACACTAACTGCACGGCCCTAACTCCACACTCCTCTGCACTAACTCAAAAATAAACATGTGCATTATGCTCAAGCAATATTGATATTATTATTCTGTAAATTCTCATATAGAGCCTTAATAAACCAGATGCCTTTGAACTGTTGGAGATAATGGGGAATGTCTTCAAATTAACACATCCAGTTATTACCCTCCAAAATTATTACCCAAACTGATGAAAGAACTAATCTGGCTTCCACAAATATATGTCTTTTAAATATCAATTTAATTACAGTACATATGCTGCTTGACCAAGAGTTGAGACACTGAAAAGCTTTCCATAGACATTTTGGCTGTGAATTAAGCACATATAAGGGATAATGTCAAACTAAACTAAAAAAACCAAACATCTAATGTTTGCAAACAAATTAGATACTTATAATTACTCTAGTACAGTAGCTGCTATCATCTACTTTCCACTAATATCTACCAGTTCTCTCTACCCAAGACTTTGAGAGACTAGATCTTTCCAAAGAGAGTGAGCCAGTGATACCTTGATAGGATGACAGAAGCACAAAAATGAGCTTGTTAATGTGTTCTGACAGCACTCCTTAGGTCTCCAATACCTCTCAGTTAGGTCCCATCTGACAAGAGGTTTGAAGCTCCAGTGCACTAAGAATGACTGTTACTGTATTAGTCACCTCTCTTGTACAGTCTGAATAATTTTTAAGTGACCAGTGGTTTAAATGCAATCTGCAACGCAAAGTGGAATATATAACAGAAGAGGATCTTCTGGTACAGACTGCCTCTGTTAGGAATTGTTCCAGTAGGTGGAAAATATGGACAATACATCATTAAATTTCTCGAGCTCCTTTTTGCTTTAGCTCTAAGACAGTTGTCATTTTGAAAAGTTTGGTGCCCCCCAAGGTTTTCAACAACCTCAATGAGAGCTGTGAGTTTTCAGACTTTCTGAAAGCCTACAACCTTTTTTGTTAAGAAACCTAATTTTAGCATGTTACTTTAAACAGATTATCTAAATACAGGCATAATTTTGAAAAATATGGAATAGATCCCCAACATGCAAGAGAAGCCCTAAAAAAACAACCATCATTTTCTCGCAACCTTTTCAAGCTTATTTTAGAAAACCACAGGGTGCATCGCAGCTCTTCACACGTAACTGTGAACCGACTAGTAAATGACAGCCAGCTAAGGTCATGGGAGGATTTACTGTCACTAATATCACCTTACAGTAAAAAGAATGGTTCATTTCCTTTCAGTGAGTCACTATCCAGCAGACAGTTTCTGTTTGTCTAAAAGTGATAAGAAGGGCAGCATACAAGGAAGTTAATTTTCACTGGCGACAAAGTGAATGAAGGAAGAAAGTCATGTATCTGACAAACTTCGTTGTGCAAACCAAGCAGGAATGCTAAAATAGTGATTTCATTACTGAGATGCAATGCAGCCATAATGGGGACATCATTTATGCAACAGAATAAAAACATGTTACATATGATATATTGACAACATAGAAGGCAACATGCACGTTTATACCAAGTGAAAAATAACCCAGGGACAGGTAGATTATAGAGTCAGAAATTACTAACTTGATACATGTTTTCACTTACACCTTTGTCCACTGTTCTTTTTTTACCACTCTGTCTGTTTCTATTGATCTCAGTTTGAGTTTTAGGATTTTATGACTTACATGCCTAAGCATTTCTTCTAACTGTATATGATCCATTTCTGGTGATGGTTATGCTGAGCTGCTATTTTTTCTAAAGCACTGCTCTCTGCTGACTTCCTTAGAGAAGCAAGCTCCCCAGTAGCTTGGCAATGAAGTACTTTTGATGTCTCAAGTCACCTTCAAAAATATCAGTTTTTAATATTTCTCCACCAGCACTCCTGCCTTTTGGGAAGAGGAGAATGAGGAGGACCCAAAACACAATACATCTAAATTAACTTTCAGCATAGTATAGAAGAGTGGCAGCTTCTGGGAGCCTGCTAAGCAAGGCCATGTTATTTCCCTGAGTGACCCTGTGAGAGTACTGAATATAAATGCATGCCTAATTTGCCAATTTACTTTCACTGAGTTCAGCTGAGTGCTGCTATTCAAATGAAGAATTGAAATGGGTTTTCAGCTCTGTAGTTCTCTGAAAAATCTAGGGAGTTCAGGATCCGAGTCCTGGAACCAGATACGCTGTGAGATGGCCTCAGCACTGGTGTTACTAAGATCCAGAAGAATTACTTCAGTCAGATCTCCAAGAAAGCTACAGTAACTCTAGGAAATGTTTAGTGTTTTGATTGGTTTTATTTTTCTTGGAGGAGTATTGCATTTCTTGTATGTTCTAATTTGCTTGTTGTTTATGCCATCAGTAGTCACCACCAGCCATGGAACAGCTTGGCTAAATCCCTCAGCTGAGGACAACAAAACCTGTCCAAATTACTTGCAAACCCAAGCTCAATCTGATTCACCTTTCAAAACATACCTGCATGAGGCAAGTGAATAGCAGAAGCTGCTGTATCTGTGCTATACCAGTTTCTCCTGCCCAGATATACTGGAAATATATAAATTATCACTGTGGAAGAACATTCAGTCTCTATTCTGAAATAAAATCAGCACTAACCCCTAATACTGCATTTATTAAGAAGGGTTTCTGTGGTAAAATAGTAGCTGCTGTGTGTTACTGTTTGGAATCACAGATTTTACTACCTTACCTAATTTCAGAATGTATTGAATTTATTGAAAAACGTGATGATATTGTATTTATAGTGCCATGATGATGAACTAGCATAAACGTAAGGTATAATTGTGGTGAATTAATACTGGACGTATTAGAAGCATGTCTTTAGTCTCTCTTACTACCTAAGCTTGGAGGCTCCTCTAGCTGGAAAGTAGCTGCTGCTTTATCGTGGTCTGCCCATCTTTCTTTAGTATCTTCCTCACCATCTCTGCTGTTCTCAGGAATTCTGCAAAGTGCAAACATTTCCTTTCTCCTTAAATTTGCATAGAATGGCATTAGATGTTCTTGCCAGTGACATTTAAAAAGAGGAAAAAGAGGTAAGCAAGAGAAGAATATATTACTCAAATACCTGTCTTGAGAGGGTCTGAAAAGATAAGAATTGGGTAAGAATGTGGCACATTTAAGAGAAATTTCTTCCATTCTCCTCCAGGCTACTTACAAGGAAACCACAAAGCCACAGAGAAACTGAAGTAGAGTATAGAATTATGAAAGGCTTCTGGGAAGGACTAATGCAGTGACTGATTTGCTGGGCAGAAGGGGCAAACCTGCCTCCTCTTCTGCCACTGAAGATGCAGTGGTGATGCACAAGGCTACTTGTCTGTGACCGGATACTGTGGCTACTTCATTTTTCATGTTGTCCTCTTCAGCTGCCTGCTAGCATGGATGAACAGACATGTCACCATCAGTTTAAAAAGCTGGGGAAGGGGTGGAAAGTCTTGCTTATTTCAAATCAGAAAGGTTTAAATTTTTCTGCTTAATTAGCTTCAGTAGGGATGTAAAGCATACTACCTCTTAATGTTTGCTTTTCTTCTAGCCTTCCTTCAGGCAGAGAGATGGGTTATGTGACTTTCCACAACCTTCAGCAACCTTCTCTTCTGTAATGTTTTTTTATATTGGTTTAATGCCCTAATAGCATTTCCTTGCAAGTAGCTTCATTTCATGAATACTCAGTTTCTTATGATACATACATTTGCATTAGAGTCCTATTTTTCTCCTTAACTTGCTGAGGAAATTTCCAGACATTCTCTGAAGTTAAATTTCTTTCTTCTATCCCTCCAGAAACATGAGATTTCTGCAGAATTTAACAGAAATGAGATTGATGTTAATCATAAGCAGAAATACTTTAACTGTAGGTCATCTTGAGCACGCCTGGTAAGGATGTTGGCTGGGCATTCCCAGATAGGTAATGAATTCCTTATTTTTAGTTACAATGTATACTGAAAAAAGTTCTTGCGTCTAGAGAATTTCCCTTATTTTGACCTTTTATTTCTTACTTCTTTATATTATATATAAAAAAAGAATTGACATGTTTATAGATGCTTCCAGCTCTAGTGTAGAATATTGAACTGGGCTATATATTATACAGCAAAATGTTTTCCTTAGAAAAAGGCATGAAGAATTCTTCAAAAACCTTCTGAAACAACACTAGCAACAGATTTAATTCACTACCAGAGCGGACCACATTTAAATGTCGTAACTTAGAACTGCAAGAACCATGGAACAAAAATTACCGGTGGAATATTCCACTCATATTTTGCATGGTGCTCTCATGTTCACCTAGCCTGTCACCACAGAATCACATGGAATCAGAAGATTTTATAAACCTTCAGCTCAGCTAGGCTCAAAACCCTTCTATTCATACTCAAGTAGGGTGATGAGGACTGTGCTAAACACAATGATAAGAACATAAACATAGCATAATCATAAGAACAGATGAACAGAGTGACCCAATTGTAGGGAAGCCACTTTACTGTACCTGGATCCCCTTTTATTCCTATTTCCTTTCTGTTTCTGCTGTCTTTGCCTGACTTTCCATTCCGAGCAGGGCCACAGCCTGGCATGGGTTTGCAGTGGTGAAGCTGTTACTTGTTACTGGGACTGCAGTGCTCAGCACTGGATGCAGCAGCATTGCTCAGTCTGTCCTGGAAGAGTTAATGACAGAGTTATTGTCAGAGTTGATGACCCTCTTTAGCTGTTTATGCTCCATAAGGTAACTGTATTAAATCAGGGTGGGTTGGTTACCCCTTTTCATTCTGACTGACTGCTTTTTAATACATAGAATGAGTGCTCCTGGACAGCTTATAAATAAACTCTTTAAGATAGAACCCCTTAAAAAAAATTTAATTTTAAAAGTCAACTAAAATATGGGAACCCGAAGTATTAAACTCATGATACGAAGAGCCTTGGCATGTAAATACTCCCAGGTGCATTGCCCCTTGCTCAGAGTTGAGGGCCTGTGATGTCCCTTGAAAATAAAAGGACTTCAGAGATGGGGCAGATGTCCATCATGCTTGGAAGCCTTTATTCATTGAGTGATGAGCTTGGTGAGAGCTTTAACTGATAATTATGGAGGGATTTCTGCTAAGCCATTAAAGTTCCCCCTTGAAAGCAAAACTCTACTCTTACAATCCTGCCTCTTGATAGCCCTTTTTGCTGTTTTACTCGTTAGCTGTAGGTAATGCCCAATTGAATTTGAACTCACAGTTTCTCTGGATTCACTGAGTTTGTTCAAACAGAACTGCACTAAAATCCAGTTTCTAAGCTTATGGTTTTGTAATCAGCAGCCAAACCCCATGCAGACTGGATCTCTCAAATGTACATTCACCTTCCTGGCTGTGAAAAGAAGAAGATATGCACAGGTAAGCTCCTTTGTGTGGATGACACCAATGTATGTCAAGTCCAGAATTTTAAACTCTCAGTAATAAGATGGTGCACATTAACATATCCTCTGTAAATCGGGAAGCCAGAAATATGAATTACGTTAGCCACACTTAATGGGTGCCACGTTATGCTATATTCAGCATTGTTACACTACATATGTCTTCAGAATTTTATCTATATAAATACAGACACTAAATTAAAAAAAAAAAAAAAGGTCACCTTTTTTGAATACGGCTTCATTGAAAAAAGACCAAAAAACCCCCAAAAAACCAGAGGAGGAGAGTGCACTCAGTTATTTACTCCACGATTATTGTTGCTTTGCGGAAATTTTAAGCAGAAGTAATTTTGGAGTTCAACCTTCCATTAGCCACTAAGCAGTTAGCAGAATGATCTCAAATTCCTCCCCTATGCCACTTTTTTTCTATGTACATTTTAAATAATTAATCGAAACAAATAATCTAATTTTTTTTCGTGGTAAATAACTAAATTATACAAACAAAAGAATAGCAGCTGATAACTAATTAACTGATATGACTACTTCACAGTATAATTGAGGCCAAATATATCATAATCAGGCTTCCAGAGTATTCAATAATACCAGAAAGAATGCTTGTGTAAGTTACTGCAAGCTATTTCTTAAGCCCACCCAAAATCTACGTTTAGGACGGATCAAAAGTCTAATAAAAGCAAGGAAAATATTTCTATGGAATGTAACAACTCTGGCTCATGCCTCTGTCAGAGTCAATTTGTATGATCCTGAACTTAGCAGTAAATACAAAATCTGAAATACAAACAGATTTTTCTTTTGCTGTATGTTCTCCTCAGTTCATGGTCTTCAGATTACATCTGGAATTCCCAGTATTTTTCCCCACTCCCAGCTGTCATCTATTATATAAAGCAGATATGTAATTATGGGCTGCTGTGAAAGACATTCAACAGAGATGCCCCTACCTACAGCAGAGAAGTGAAAGAAGTGACGATGCTTTTCTTCAGTTTCATACACATGATTTTCCCCTGTGATCAAAGTGTCAGGTTTTATGATTTCACTGATTTATAGCCCAGTGCTCAAAAACTATCAGAGCTGAATAATCAAAATATTACTAGAGTTTTGTAAGGGTGTCATTAGAGGACTTCCCTGTCATCTTCTAGCTGAGTATTTCCACATACATTTAAACTAATGATTTATTCCTGGAGCCCTGATTAGCAAAAGTAGGGTGTGCCAAGTTACTACCTCAGTTTCAGTAACTATATAGCCTAAGATAAATGTTTTGAAAAGTGAGAGAGAAGCTGATTTTCCTTAAAACAGTTTAAAAGGAATAAAAATCTTGGCACTGTATGATGCCACTCAATTACCCAAAATCAGGTCTTCTCATACTGTTTATCAGAGGAGAAAATTGACCCTGAGTCATTCCGTGACCTCAGGGAAGATATTGTTTTACAGGTTGCCCTCATATATCTGGTTACAGAGAATCTAAATACAGTATAGCTTCTACCTTCTAAAATCTGGCTGAAATGACAAGCCTGAATTTATTTTAACATATTGGTTAGAATTAGGTGGAGATAAGGTATTAAGCTCCTTCTATTTCTTGATTATATTGCTCTCATATCTAATTTAGATTTAAAATTATTTTCCTAACAGGAACAGTATTTTCAATGAAACCTGGAGAATTTCTAGTTCTGCTTTAAGATGTTCAAAGACACCTAGGTTAGAATTATAATAAAAATGGCTCTGAATTTACCCCCTATGTTATGCCACTTGTGAATTCTATGACTTGTGAATTCTCTCTCCCTGGAAGAAATACCAGGGAGACTCTAGTCAAAAGAAATGTACTTTAGCATCTAAGCAGCTACAACACCACCATGATAACAAGGCTAAATTCTAGTGCTTACCCGAGTGTTGTAGCAGGTTAGTGGGCGCCAAGACTTGGGTAGCCAGCTTTACATCACTAGTCAGAAATGGTTCTTAAATAGAAATCTGCAAAAAATTTCCATATGCAAAAAAGAATGTTTTTGAGGATGAGACAAGAAATATCCTAGCTATGTTATTTACTATTTATGTATTCTTGAGCAAAAATTTCAAACAGGTTTATAGCACTACATAATATAAAAGAACAATCCTTTAGATCAACTTAAATAGAAGTTAGAGCCACGAATAAGCATAAAATAAATAAGCGCATATCCCAATCTAACTTTTCTCCTTTAAAGCCACCCATCCCATTTCTTCATTGTTTTTAATTAGTACACAAACATTGGGCTCCTATTTTGAAAGTCTGAGTTGGATTAGAGCTGGCAGTTATCATTTAGGGATTTCACCAGGGCAGGAGGATGCGAAACTGGTGGTAGCAGTATCGTTCAACTGCTGCTTGCAAACAGGGTATCTTGATGCAACATAAGGTACATACATGATTCACAACACCTGAGGGCAAGCTAAACGTCTACACTAGGAATTATTTGCATACATACATACAAACAGAAGTTTCAGTACTCATACAGATGGCTTTTATCCTTTGGTCTTTCAGACAGGTCCGGTTAAATTTTAAATGTTTGAACACTTTCTCATGTTTGAACATTCCCCCCTCCTGTCTGTACAAAGAGTCACTTTGTTGAACTTGCCCTCTAAGTCATTTACAATTGGTAGTAAAATGGCTGCACATTTTTAACACTTGAGCATCCTACTCCTGTCCTATCATTTCCATGGTACGGAGCTATTTGTGCAACCACAATCTTTAGGTAGGCAGTTATTTTTAGGAAAATTAAATTCTGTATTTGTAGCCTCATGCACATGCTTTAAACCCACGATTTTTGCAATATTTTTGCTTGGCAGTCACAATTGCATACTTGTCACAGGAATGATTTTGCATCAGCTCTAATAGTCATTTATGTCTCAAGTTTTCTGTTTAACAGCAAAAATAGATGAAAGGAGAAGAATTAAAATCCAGCATTAGGGTTCAAAACAAGTTATGAGCACATACTGCAATGGCTGCATAAAAAGAGCTCCACATTCCACATCTAAAATGCAAATGTTTTAAGGAAACAAAACTTTGGCAATTCATGTACTGCTTCGTCTTGCAAGAACATAATTAAGAGAAACCTAAAAGACATAAGTAATTTTGAAACTGTGATTTACAAGATTCTTACAATAAACCCTTCCTTTAGAATCTGGCTCTTTATACACACACATGTATGCATACATGTACACTAGGGAGGTACATGTACACTAGGGATTAAGTGTCAGGAGCTTTTGTGTCTCAGCTGTGCCAGTTTACAGCAAGCAGGAATGGTATTTACCATACTTGATGTTATGACCACAAGAGAGATCAAAAATAATGGAAAGTTTAATGTTGACACGGGAAAGAAGGAAAAAGCACAGTGAATTGACCATTACATCATCTGCTGCGGGTTATTCTGATGATTCACTCTATTTTACCTGTACACACCCCTGGCTTTTCAGCAATGAAGAGCAATTACTTACAAAGATCACAGAATCTTCTAAAAAGTGTCCTCAGTACAATGTATTTCAATCGATCTGGGTTTGCTACTGTCCATTTAAACTACTTCTCTTTCTGTGTAAAACTACTCTGGGACTGAATAGGGTGTGCCTGTCTCCCCCACCTTCCCTTCACACTCTGTTCTAAAGAAGCATGAAGATTAAAAAAAGAGAAAAATTATGCACATATATATATATAAATGTATATAGATATTAAAGTAAGTTGGTAGTAGGCTTATGCTTTGACAGAATCTCATTACTCTGGGATATCAAAAAGGCTGACCTTTAAGAACAAATTTCAACACTGTTCTGGTCAAATGTATCCCACTGGAACTGTTTCTATACTTTTCACCCTCTGACAGCCTTTAAGAGATCCTAATTCTAGAGTTTTTCAGATAATAAACCAGCCTACAACCTGACCTTACTAAGAGTAGTAATTAGGAAGTGAGAAAGTTGAGTTTAGGGTAACAGGAATTCTTTCAGAAAACACATTTCAGAAAGAACATGGGAGGACAAGCACTAGTATAAGCAGTTTATCTTGGCAGTCCAACACCTTTTCTGAAACTCTAAGAGAAAGACCATCAAACTCCCATTTCCAGTTACCAATAGATTTCAAATAGAGATTACAGGATTGTTGCTACCTGTTCCATAGAAAGGACACTACTTTTCAATTCTTTATTTTCCTTTGTAACAGAGATCGACAAAAGCAAAAAGATCACATATGGCAACTAAAATAGTGTTTTTTTCCTCCAGGCAGAGAATGAGAAAGAAAGCAAGGGAGAGATACCTGTGTAGGACAGTTTATTCGACTGAAATAACTCAGTGATGGATCTCTAAGCCATATTGAGGCCAAGAACTTTTGGGCAGGGCTCATACTCCTTGGGTCACCAACCAGCTTTATCTGCCACAGTTTATACACTCACTCTTGATTCCCTCCACTCCAGTCAAGCACTCAGTCAATAAAACCCTTTCCATCAAACCCTTTCCAGTGTTTCTTTTGCCCTCCTTGTATTTGCCTGAAGTTTCCCTTTACTCTACACAGCCTGCACAGAGTTGATACATTACAGTATTTTGTTCAACCTTTTTTGAGTAATGCAGATGAAATCGACGACTTTATTCAAAAATACATGTGCAGCTCAGTTACTCAACAAGGTCATGCTTCCTACCTGTATTTTACAGTCTGCAAAACACTTGTTATGATTCAGCCCCTTCTATCCTCAGGGTTTTACTCACAGGACAGACAGTATTTCACTCAGTACTTCTATAACACTCTATCAGATGCATCCTTTTATCCAAAAAAAAAGGACAGAATTCATATTTTGAGCTTAACACATCATTTTTTTCCCATGGCTGCAAGTCAAGAAAAGTCCTAGTGGGCCATTATATACAGACCTAGATGGACCATTAACTATAAAAGTCATCACTAGGGTTCAATTTCATGCCAAAACTGAAGAGATCAAGTGGATAAAGTGATCCTCCAGGTGAAACCCTTCAGTACAAATGACTAGAAGCAGGGTATTCTGCTGCTCAAACATCTGATGACTGTAACTTCCATCTGTGCCTTGCAGAATTCTGGCAGCAGGCTGGATTGCTTAGTCTATTATTGTTCAGACAGCAGGATGACTTTGTTATAGCAGGAGACGCGGGACAGCTTTCTGAAATAAAGGCAGCTATCAGAGTAAATTGGTAACTGAAGAAACAGGACTTGAATGAGCTTATGACCTGCTTATCTTCTAGGCAGACAAGGCATCAAATAGGAATTGGAGTAATTTATGCTGTCGGATATTCAGATTATGATTCAGCGCATCACTGCCTCTTCAATCAATTGTGGTTTCTTACCTTGATGTACCGGGAAAATGAAGCCTTTTCTGTTTAATAATCAGGAAAGGTGTTTCTACTGTCATATGAAAATAGCAGAGATGAATTAAACATTAAATTAAGTATATTCCAGACAAAGCATAATATACGCTATGATATTCATGCTTACCTGGTATGTCATGAAAGCTGTAAATCCTTCTTTTGAAAATATTTGCCCGTCTTTGTTTCTTCAAGGGAAATATACTTTTAGATGTAACTTAGTAGTTGAAGATTGTTCATGCCTTTTCAGTACATGCAAGCCAGAATTACATTATTTAACTATGTCCTTTAATTATGGGATTAATCTTCAAAGCATTTTTAAGTACATTTGCAAAGTCACAGACAGAATAAAAGGATTATGGAGGATAAAAACCATACAGAGCATAATAGGTACCAGTGGTATAAGTGAGTGGTGATAATGAAAAGACGCACATGTGCTTAAGCGATAGTTAAACACCAAGATTACAAGGCATATGAATGAAGGAACCTTGATTCTTTCGTCCTTTTACACCTGCAAAACATAGTGTGACAGCTGTCTATACAAGGCTAGTCTAATGTTTTATAATCAGCTCTTCCCAGAAACTGCATGCTATGTATCAGTTGTACTCATCATCCCTGGTAGGGGAGGTGTGATATGTTATGAGCCATCTCAAGTACAGTTCTTTATTCAATGGAATCAGAAGATGGAAATTTCTGATTTCCTGTAGTGTGCCCCACAATGCTGTTAGAATATTAAGCTAAAATATCATCCTTTTCACTCACTTTTCAATGAGCTCTCCCAGATGACCCCTTCGTCACCTAAAACCCTCTGACTCCTTCAGTTGAAGAAAGAACATACTACAAACCAATCTCAAAAATAGTTCAAAATGGTTTGGGCTTTGGCATAGAACTGTGTGATGCTGGAATGTTTATTACAATATCTATTTCCATTTTGCATAAAAAAAAATAGTTAAATCAAATGAATTTGAAGTTGATAGAAGAAACAAGTCACTACTGGACTCCCTGAATTTCATGTCATGAAAAAATGACCCGAAGAAAACAAGACAGTTACCTCTCTATCAGAAAAGTTCTTCCTTTTTCTGTCACTGCACCGAGATATTTTGATTTCAACACCTTCAATACCAACAATAAATCATTTGACATGAAATCTAACCTAATGATACCAAAAATGCGAAGCATAACTTATTTGAGGATATTGGTTAATTTGTCTCTGATGGAATTAACATCTGTGCAAATAATTAGCATAAAATAGATATAATACTTATCTAAAATAAATGGCCCATTGGCCATATACATAGCTATGTACTTCATGCAGGATATACTTCTAGACAGAAAGGTTCCCCTTATGTACACAAACCAGTTCATTATTTTCCCTCTTAGGCATTAAAAAATAGTGACTTACACCCAGAAGCTCATGGTATTAGTGATCTGAAGTTCAATTTTCACAGTCACATGCTCCACAACAGAGCAGAAATCTTGGGGAGAAAAAAAGTCAGTGTAGGAGGGTGAATAGAACCAAGTAAGATGGTCAAACATTAGGGAGAATTCAGAGAGGCAGCCAGGGGAGGCAGGAGAGAATACCTTGTATTTAAAGCAAAGCTGCCTGCTTGCCTCATCTTAATGGAATATGGGGTAGCAACATCTTTGTTCCTCCATGAGCACAGCAGAAGGCTCCTGTCCAGAGCCCTGACTCTCTTCATGCCTCTGCTGCAGTCTCCAAATGCCTCAAAGAAGACCAGTAACTACTGCAGAAGTTGTTTGGTGCTACAGAGAGAAACAAAAATGTGCTTGCTGTATCCCTACATCAGTGTTCCAGTTGCTCAAATATAAGGAAACACAAATGGATCTGAATGACCTTTGTTAAAAACTGATTAACAAACCAACCAACTTTCCCTACCCCTGCTGGAAAGGGAAAGTAATTAAGGAAAACAATTACTTTCATTCATTCCTTGAGACACAAATCCAACAGATTTGCCCTGCTATGACATTACTGTTATGCAGAATTTCCTGGTGGAAGTACACCACAAGTACTCCATAAGTGAGATTAAAGCAATTATAGCTTGAATTACTGTAACACAAGTATCCTAGATTGTCACATATCACAAAAATAGACTTTTAATTGAATTTGGGATAGGTAGGGAAAGAAATGGTACTGCTGACAAATTTTAGGCTTTATTCTAGCCATCTAGATAGCAAAGACATCATCTACTACTTAGTGCATTGTATTTAATAAAAACAATATATTAAACTAGAAAACTCATAAACTGAAAACTCATGAAACTGAAGGGATTCATATCTGAATGCCTTGGCATCCAAATTACATATACACATGTATTAACAAAGTCTATCAAAGGACTGTGGATGACTTCACTCTGGAAAATATGCTTGCTTTGATCTGCGCTCTTAATCGTTCTTGATTTTTCATCAAGAACACTCTGTATAGTTTCACAAGACAACTAAAGAATAAAAACATTCTGATAAAAACAACGGTATTGGTTTATGGCTTCCTCTTTATCTGTACAATATTTTTCTACATAACTTTTCTTTATGGTGCTTCTGTATCTTTTAACTGGTGTTCAGAGATGATCATGGGCAGAAGAATTATCAAGACATCATTTTGTATTTTTGGGGCCAAGGATATTTAAAGTACTAGCTCCAGGTCACTGTGAAAAGAGAAGGAGAAAATCAAATCTGCAAATCAAATGTATGTTATTATACTGATACTCTTGTTTGCAAGTAGCATCTAAAGTTCGTATCAAAACATGATGGGATACAAACTGGTTAGATAAATATGGAAAATTTAAAATTTCTACATATCAAGTAACCTAAACATTAGCTGCTTTCAGTAATGCTATAACATTTCAACTTCGTGTGTTTTTCTTTGACTTGTCTTTATTTTCCTCTGTTTCCTCATATATACTCTCTTGGGGTATTGTCTATATTTTTCAGCAACTTCCCCTCCTCTACCTTCCCACAGGCTTGTGCAGGCTGCCATGCTCTCCTAGGATGCCTTTAAAGTGCTCTTTTTCAGTCCAGCCTTTAATAACAAACAGAAGAATTATGTATTTGTCACTTTTCCTCCTTTAAAACAAATTATTTCATAGTTCCCCTCGAGGAGCAAAAGTACAGACAAGAATGCATACCAAATTAACATGCATTTTGGCTAGTTATTGAGGTGCTGTGTTTTTTTCCGCCACTCAAAGGATCTAATTGCCCTTTGAATCGAAATTCGTATTTCAATAATGTACAAAGTAACAACTACTTTATTAGATTAAGATTTTGACAACAAACTTCTCCGTCACATTTATTGCAATGTTCTTGGATTTACTGCACTATATATAATATGCTTCCACAACCCAACATGGTAATGGTTTGAAGTTGTTTCTAGAGGCTGTATGCCTGCTGAGGTACCGGGACAACAGATTAACATAGGTGTGATCAAAATAGATCAATGCCATCAAAATACTTTGCAGACATCCTAAAGTAGGAGTCTTCAGTGGCAGAAGACGAGGAGGTTAAGGAAAGCACTGTTGATCTGCTGGGCTGAAGCTGAAACATCTCCCTGAACATGACCGGACAGTAGTTAAGCTCTTCAGTGTTTATTCAGCGCACAAGATAAATGAAAATTCCTGCATTAAAGCCGTTCAAGGCACCAGTTTGATTTTCTTCGTGCTTCCCGCTGCCGCTATCAGGCAGGAGCAGGGGAAAAACGGGCTGGCAGAGAAGCTGATAATAACCGTGCTGTTCATCGGGGGAGGGCAAGGTGCACCGAGCCCCAGCGCCCACCGCCCCCGGCGCGCCGGCACGGCGGGCAGGGCTCCGCAGGGGCGCTTCCCCGCAGCGGAGCGGGGCTGCAGCCGCGAGGGGGAGCGGCAGCGCCTTCCCCGGCGCCGACCGAGCCCCCGCACGGCCTCGCCACCGCCCGCGGTCACCTTGGCCAAAGCAATCATTCCCTGCAGCAGAAGGCTGCCACGGCGCTTGTTTTCGCAGGCGGAGGGAGGCTGGGCGGGATGCCGCTGACCCTGTGAGAACCCTTTAGCCGGCAGCGGTGCCGGTGCCGCCCCGGGCTGCAAGAGCTGCTGCTCTGGAGCAGCGGGAGAAGCCAGCGTTTCCCACGAGTCTAGGCCAGTTGCGACCAAGGTGACAACGGCTTCATTGCCCGTGTGCGATCTGCTTCCCTGCCGTGAATGGTGTAGTCACATATAAAACTCTATCCCTGCTGGCAATTGAGACGCCGCCAAGTTTAGTAATGGAGTCAGAAAGAATTGGGATTTCTCCCTCATCTGGCTAATACTTTGATTTCTCAACTCCAAATCATGCAGTGGTTTCTAACCCCAACCATACAGACTAAACTCATGAAACACCCACACCGCCATCCTACCTGCACTGATGTTTCCTCAAACACAGTTATGTTGCTGCTGCAAAGAAATTTATTCCAGATTCACTTGTGACCATTCTGCACCAGAGCTGAAGCACACTGCTGGGTACAGGCAAAGCTTGTCTTCTCCAGTACACCTCTGCTCTGTGGCTAGAGAATACAGGAGTCTCCACCACCATGGTTTTGATGAAATGTACTGCTGGTACGTTTCAAAGAGATTTTCTCACAGAACATTGTGGTCTATCTGAATGTCTATTTTACATCTGAATCGCTAATCTGAAAATGGCTCACATTTAGTCATCCCCACTTCTTTTTGGGATCCAAATTTCACTAGGTTCCACACAAGCCTAGTGCACTGTGAATTATCAACTCCAGCAATGCAGAGTCATGAAGCTGTAACTAAAGATGATGTTCCTCATGGCAACAGAGTAAGTGCTAGGGCATCAGATGACTCATACCCTTTCCTTCTTTTATGCTGTCTTTATGTCCTATTTGGTTGCTAATTAATTAGAAGATATGCATTAAAATGTCTTTCCTCTCTAAGCAATAATTCTATATTTCTTTTAATCATTATGCAGCACAGAGCTCCAAACTTTGCCTGACACACAACTGAAAAAGGGTTATGTTGTTACATTTAAGTACTAATCCCTTTTCTGCCTAAGTACAGATAGATGTGTTTAATCTATTTAAATTTGCCTTAATTGTTTGATTCCATAGAAAACAGACTGTACTTTCTGCTTTATTTTGGGCAATTCCAAGAAATTAATATGCACTAAGCTGTTTCCCTAGATAGCACAGCCTTCTGTTAGTAGTTACAGTTACTAAGCAAATACAAAATACATCTCCCTGGTGATGTAAAGACACCCCATGGTCTTTGCCACTGCCTGCTTCTACCTCGATATCCTAAAATGGATGAGGTTTTGTTGTGATCTTAGATTTCAAGCAGCCATCTCACTCCTCCACTCTATGCCACTTATTCCCACCGATATCCAATCCTTTCTGAGGCGTGGAATCAATGCCAACTTGCCTCCACCTGATTATCAGTTTTGAGACCACGTAAGAAAAACTGGTTGTCCTTCCTTACACAGTAACACTGAATAAAGTAATGACAATGTCATGTGTAACCTGGACATTGCGCCCCTCCCATGCAACACTATGCTCAAAAAAGAGGTCTGTGTACATTTTAAAAAATGTATTTAATATGTAATGTAAATAAAGGAAAGAAAATGCAAAATTGCCTATATATGACAGCCAGATGAGTAGCCTTCTTCTCCAATATTGCTTAAAAAAGAATTTTAATTTACGTCCTCTTGTATTTCTTTTACAGCAGAACTTTAACATTTATTTCTTGGTCCTATTGTATATTACAAATAATTCCCAAGATAATTCTTTTCCCATCAAAGTATTAGTTTTTCACTCTGACTAGACCCAGCTCAAAATTTAAACACCAAAGTCAGATATTGTTTCTGTTACCTTATTAAGTGTGAAATATTTTAAATGGAACACTAATGGAATAACATCCTTAATTGCTTTCTGTAAAGCTTCTGGGATTCAAAGTCTTTATCTCAAGTACATAAAGGCTATTCAAAAACTCTCATTTCATAAGTACTCAAGACAAGCCACTGTGAACTGAAGTATCACTTTTGCCATATTTGCAAAAAAACTTTCCTACATTTACATGTTTTACTTACGTAATATTGCTCCTGAAACTGTAGTTAGTTTTGGAAGTTGACACAAGTTAGAAAGCTGAAAGATAACTGAACACATACAAAGTTCTTAGTGAATAGTTCTGGTCCTCTCACCTCATGAAATCAACCTTTTTTTTCTTCTCCACTGCTAAAGAACTGTCATGACAAAATAAACAGACAAGAAGCTGCTATTTCCTAATTTTGTTGGCAACTGCACTTGTTTACAGTGTTCTGCAACTGTACTTTGCAAGTACAATTGTTTTGCTTGAAAGACAGAGAAGACTTCCCAGACTGAGCTGACCATCAGGTCTTTGACATCTTACCCGCCAATGCAAGAAAATTATAGACTGCTGGGAAAAGGAACAGAATGCATGACTTCCCCCATCATCCATTGCCACTAGAAAAAAAAGAACAGATTTGAGTCTTTCTAAACAATTGATCATGTCTCCCAAACCTTTATTTACATTCTTTGAATTGCCACAAGTATTTGCTCCTACCCTTTTGACCGTGTCCTTGGTTCATGGAGTATTGTTTTCAGGAGAAAAATGTAGAATTGAGGAAAGAGTGAAAAATGTAAGTTCTATATAAAGTCTGGGTTTGATTTTCTTTTCTTGATCTGTCAAAATGTCACCTCTGCTTTGTCAGACACTCGTGTGGAACATCCGGGTCTCAGTGTCATGAGATAAATCTCTGACAATGTTACTTAATGGAAATACCTAAGTATCTACAAAGGTGCAAATAAAATCAGAATCTGGCCTACAGCTCATACTTTACCAGTAATTTGTATTTATCTCATATCATATACAGACTCTCTCTCTCTTTTTTTTTTTCCTCTTCCCTACAACATTCCAAAAATCATATTTTGGAATAGAAAGTTTCCTGGTTTGAATGGGTGGATTTTTAAGTGAGAAAAATCCATTTGGCTGTATTACAGCTATAAAAAACTAAAATAAAATCTTTACTGATTAAAATTTTTTTATGTATGCTTTTCCTTTCTCAGGTGCCATGAAGATTGCTTTTATTAATGAAATTTAGAATGCAAAGAATATATGCTTAAGTTCAAATACTGTGACACATTTAAAAAAAATTGTGTGTTAAAAATAGCTATGCTTGAATGTATTAAGAATATACTCCAAATTTAGGAAAAGTATGTATCATTTCAATAATTAAAAAAAGCCAAAATGATATTTTCATTTTGTGATCCCTCTCACCTATCCCATTTTTGAGGAAGCACATGGGGATGGGGAAAAATTGTTATTGTTTTTTTCTAAGATATCTTTTAAAGGATCATTTCTAGTACTGGGTGTTTTTTATCCATTTTATTTGGAATAGGATCGGGTCCAAATCATATTTTGCTTCCATGATGACTGATGTGTATAAATATTCATGAGTCAACACCTGGGGTTGGCTATTTTCTAAAATCTGTATAACTGTTATTGCAGTTGTAACTGTGAACTGCAACATCTCATTTGAATTCATGAGAACTGTTATAAATTTTAAATATATATGAAATGATATTAAAGTCTAATGAAGAACAAGAATCCCATCTGCTACCTGCAGTCTAGCAATACCTGCATAAGAAGGAAAAAGTAATCTAAGCAAAGAAGATGGAAACTTGTTTGTTTATTAAAACTTCAAATTTGTTTTGATCATTCCTTCTAATCCCTGTTGATAAAAACCATGTTCCAAAGTGGCTTCTTTCCAGATCTCTGCAGAGATCTTGGAGTTTTAAGCCAGTAAAATTTTGGCAGAGCATCTAACTGCCATATTTTTCTTAAAGAAGAAAACTACTTAAATTCCCTAAGAGCAGCCTCTTTTATAGGCAACTTTGCTCGCATATGAGACTCTCTGGAAGATGCATGTTCTCTTATTTCTGTGGACTGTAAGACAAATTTAATTTAGGGTTTTCAACTTACTTTTGCATCATGAGAATTGTAGGGACAAAAACGGTATTACTTGCAGATTCATACTACTGTAAAGATGCAAGATGTTCTTCATGGTACTAAAAGAACATATTTTTTCTCACTTGTAAACACTTTTCAGAACTGTTTTTCCACAAAATTCTATCAAGAGTTATTTCTGAGCTTAGACACAGAGAAAGATTTAGCTCTCCGAAGTGACTACAGAGAAGTTGTGAATACTCAGGCTTTAGAACATGATGGTATCCTTGGTATGGTCTTGGTATCCCCTGCCTAGGGATAATAGGACATCATAGCATACCCTGAGCATTTTTGGTTGCTCTTTAAAATTCTATTTGTGGTGAAGAGAGGAGGAGGCAAGTTTTCCACTGACATCAGCAAGGCTGGTGCTTCACAATGTGCCATCCCTAGTCCCAGTCACTGACATCACTCACTGTAACATGCAAAAATCCCATGACTGAAAAGGCCTATCCAAGCCATTCACAGACTATTTGTAATACAATGAGGCATCACTACCGTCTGTAACTGTGCCTAATATCTGATTTACAAAGAAAATACTTTAACTGAGTTTTTATAAAACCTCAAGAGTAACTGGAGAACATTGACACACTGGTGACCTGTGGATTGAGACAAGTCCCGGGAAAGCATTAACCCCCCCAGGTTTAGGTATAGTAAGTACTAAAACTATGCCATATTTTTCTGAGAATATTTGCATTTGCTGGAGTATAAAGGCATAACAGTATCCAGTAGCCTGACACTTATGCTCAAAACTGTTCCCCTTACAGAATGCCAATGTGATCCCTAAACACGTTTTTGAACAGCAGCAATCAGATTTGACTTGCAGAAGCAGCAAAACTCTAGCTACAAGGAAGAGTCAGACAGCACTCTCCAGTTCAATGCAGTGAGAAACCCAGACAAGACTCAAAACCTGCTCAATTTATCTAGTCTCAAGTTTGTCCCAGTATTCACAATCACCGTTTCTGGTTATTCTCTTACTTCTCTAAACATGATGGAATAAGACCAACTGTACATTTATTTATAACTTGGGTTCCCTGAAATAATTCATGCTGTCTGAAATAATGCTACCCTATAATACAGATCAGTAAGAAAATGAGAAAACACTAACAATATCTGTATTTTAAAATATATATGGATATATGTAACAGAAAAGGATTCACTTTTAAGTTAAAATCTATTCACTCATCATGCCAGATGACAACCAGGGTTTTAACCTGAGAGCTTCCTGACATTTCATTTCCCTTTTAATATTTTCCAGGCTCCCCAAGCCCATATACTTCCAAGTGTAAATGGAAGAATCTGTCACACCACCAGAAAAATAGCTGCTTGTCAGTTATTTCCATACTCACTGAAGAAAATGATATTAAAAAAACCCTTAGAATAAAAATTAATTTATAGCAACTCTGACAGAAAAATTTAGTGCCGTTCACATAAAACCTATGCACATTCACAGAGAAGTGTTCACTATTACCTATTAGTTACAAATTGAAAACAGAAAGAATATACTGTATTTGCAGGATAAATGCGGTTTCAGCAAGTGCCAATAGAATAATGGCACAGGGCCATATTGCTTGTAGGTAACATGCTCAGTTTTGTCTTAGAAAAGACACATTTGGACTTAAAAAAGACCTTATATGCTAATGCTTAAATCACTTGAAGAGAAGCCAAACTACCTTAGATTGCTTAAAACTGTGAGGCACAATCATTTCTCATTTGTGGTCTTTATGAATTTGAGTTTGGGACTTCACTGGCTTGGGGTTCTTTTTTTTTTTTTTTAACACTATCAACATCCGATTTGCACTCTGAATATGGTCCAATCTTGTCAAGTTGATACAAGTCTCCACAAATGATTACAGCTCTGATTTTCTATAGTTTCTAAGCAGACTTCTAAATGAAACAATCCCCCCACCAGAAAAACCCAAACAAGAAAACAAAACCTAAAATCCCGCACCAATGAAAACATAAATGCGTTTGTTCTTTCAGAACAAGAAATTGCAAACTTGGTAATTTTGTAGGTCTTAAAGTCTAGGGAAGTTTGAAATAAAGACCTTTAATGGCATTTAGACTATCAGAAAATAGATAGACAGAAAACCATTGGCAAAGGATTATCTCAGAAAGAACATATCATAATTTCAGGATTAAGGGGAGTAAGTTCTGACATCAATGCATGAAAACCTACTGCACTAAATATTGTACAGTAGATCAAACACCCAACCCAAAGAGAACAGAAGAAACAGAAGCATTTTATTTGTGTATATCTAACCCCAAATCTATCTGAAATCTACTATCAGTTCACTGTGTGAGAACAAGCTCTTTAATGGGCTATATCTAGATCTGTGAACATTCATGTGCACGTCCCCTTTGGAAAAGCATGAAAACACAGGGCTGAAGTCTGGTCCTTGGCTATCACAGTTTTCATACACAGGTCAAGCATTTTCCATGTTTTTCAAACCAAAGGAAAAAGGAGGAAGGACTTGAAAGATCCTTCCTTCCTTCTGAAAATAGGGGGAAGGAAAAAAGAGAAGAAAGCTGCAATAAGCTCACAGGGAAGTGCAGAAAGAGTAACAAGGAGTTGGATGGACAGAGACAGATGACATCCACTATGTAGAATTCAGGAAGATAATTTTAAGTGTACATTAAAAGTAGAATATCCTAATGAGCCAAAAATCTTCTACTTTCCCTAGATACATCGAGCTCCTTTACTAAAGACAATTCTAAACTGTCAATATTGGTCCCTTTGTGACTGCCTCCACCATGCACCATAATTAAAGAATTTCTGTCTACATATCACTGAACAATATGAAATCAGCTACAGCGTTTCCCTTGGCAGACCCATTTAAATGCTCCAGTGGTGCCACACTGAATTCTACAACTGACTTTCTCACAGAAGCTGCAGCAACAGGAAGAATCCACCTCTCCAGAGCTGGGAAGAAGAGGCAGCAGCAAAGCTGACTTGCTACAACTGCTATCACTTGCACAGAAGAAAAATTTCTGCTCTGCTAATAGAAATCTGAGTGCTTTACAAATGGCACAACAGATGCTGTGCACTGTTCAGGCAGAAATGTGGTTGTCATGTACTGAACATCTCACATACACACTGCCACGGCAGTGATTTTAGGAACGTTTGGTGGTGCCCTAAGCTAGGCTCCTGCACTTTCTGAAGTATTCCTTGGGGGTTTCATTTCCAGATGGAGAAACAATAGAGCTGAGTTCATCATGTCATCTTCAGGATGACATCTTCCTCAGTGAAACACCCCCCCCGTCTCCAAAAGACAGTGCCAAGCATTGGGTGTAAGCCTAGTACACGAGGTGGAAATGGAAACCACAGCCTTCTGCTGCAGAGATGCAAGCCAATAGTTGAATCATCCCAAGACCTTCACATAAATCCTTATACGCTGCTTTTTACATTAGAAACTGATATTGATACAAATATGTGCTGCCAGGACGAGGTTATTCAGGTGGCAGGATGGAATTAAAGAGAACAACCACAGAAATAAGCGTCCAGATAGGTTTTCTAATGCATGGTAAATGCTCTTTATGCATTCCTGAAAGCTTGCAAGACCACTGTGAAACTTAATTAAAACTGAATGCAAAATAATGTTCAAGATTAAAAATGAAAAATCAATACTACCTGAAAGATAAAACAAGACCTTACCATGGCAAAGAGGTTGGCAAAGCAATGACTGACTGAGAATTCATACAGAGCTATTCTGTCCTAGACATACTGTTTTGCTGCATTATCTGATGCTACCCTCATCTTCTGGCTCAAGGTCTGCCTCACTTGTCAGGTCCTATCCTTTAATCTCCAAACACAATGGAAAAGTGATTGCCAGTGATTTTATGCTTTTCTGTGCCTGGGACAATGGGACTGTTCAATTGCCTGAAAGAGCTAATACATACTTCATGATCAGAAAGGAACAGCCAGAGCCACCAAGGAAAGGTGGAGCTTTTCCATTGTTCTATAGCATCTCTAGCATTTTCACTACTATAGTTTTAAAGTGCCTGAGATTTCTTGAAGTAGAAAAGCATGGCATATTGAGATAAAAAAGTCTCAGACATATTTAATCCAGCTAAAATATTCAAGATTCATTCTGAACTGTATTAGTCCCCTGTGATTCAAAATGCTAAATGCTTCATCAAACACTATCAGATAGAAGGATTTCAGTAGAAATTTGTGACTATGAAAGTGAAGTAATTGCACAGTGGGCTTCTACAGCAGCATATAATCTTCTTAAGTCTTAAAGAGGAATCTGTTTGACCCTTGCCTGGCTTCTTGCAGGCAGCTTGTGTGTCTGGGATGTTGGTACCTTTCAGACTCATTAGAAACCATATTATAGCTCACTGTTATTAAAGTGGAGTGTTTTTAATGCAACAAGCTTCAAAAAGAAAGGAGGACATCTACAAAAAAAGAAACTCAGTCCTTTAGTTTTTCTTTGTTCAATGTATTGTACATATATGAAAACCTACAGACTTTGAATCCAGTTTATTCTACTGCCTAAGCCAGGCATGAAGCTGTAATTATGTTTTTGCAATGTTACTGTCTTCATCTGGAATCCATCACCGTTTTCAAAATGCAGCAGTTTAGAACTGTTCTGTAGAAAAAATCAAGAGGAAAAAGGATCCAATTCAGTGGGACATCAGACATCGAGGATAAGATTAAAAGCCCTTGGAATAATACCTGTGTATTATTCCAAACCTACTACAAGGTTTATGGTAGCAGAACTATTTTATACATACACATAAAATATATGTACACATATATATATACACGTGCATGTCTGTAAACTGTATCTGGAATCGTATTTCGGAATTATTTTCAATTTCATTTTAGAACAGAATACTGATTAAAACCTGGCTGGAGAGAAGAATATGAGGAACTGCCATAGATTTTAAATTGTGTGGGGCTGCAACTTAAAATGAGATTAAATTCCTTTCAGGCTTTTGTGTGAGAAACAGCCCTGGCACTTGTAAGACCACGTGGCATGCTAAATTAAAAAAACTGCAGTAGGTTAAAATTAGATTAATATTGATTTATGCTGAAATTTCTCAATATAATTGTATTTCTGTAGGAGCATGTCTCTTGACTAAGAGACAAACAGAAAGTTTGCACCTTCATCATCACTCACCAGGAAATTAGAGGGACAGAAATTAACGACTGAATCTAGGACATGAAAAAGTCTGGTCCATAAAAGGTACTGACCTGCTTCCTCAGTCTTCTGAGACTAGAGCAATGAAAGCAACAACAACCAGTTGTGCATCCTATGTCTGATATGTCAAAAATAGATAAAACATTGAAAAAAAAATTCTTTCTGCTATCAGACACTTTTGGCAGTGTAATATAGAAGACACATCCAGTGTTGAAGAAGAACTGAGGCTTCAACAAAGCAAGAAAGCCTTCTTCAGGGAGACTCCTATTAGGAAAAATTTTGCGTGTACTGAGACAGCTAATGATAAATGACTAAAAACGGAATTTAGAGAAGAAAACATGTATTCATTCTCACTTAAATAATTTCCTCCTTGGTATATTTTTTCATCCACAGGATCAAGAGATGCCACACAAACATCTGTCCAGATCTTTAAAAACACGTAGAGTACAGTTAATGTAAAGATAACTGGATGCTAAACATGCAGTTAATACCTCAGATGGTAGGAAGCTTTCAGGCCAGGAAACATTAGCATCTGACAGCATGAAGATTTATGATGACAAGACAGTAAAGTAAAATACTGTATTAGAATAGCAACTAACCTCTTGCAAAAGCGATGACACAAATTATAAAATTAAAATGATAGAAGAAACTACTATAAAAGGAAGTATGAAATGCTTCTGAGACCCTGCTTATACTGCAACAAGATTTCTTCAGAAACTTTGTGTAAATAGCAGAATTACCTCAACTGTTTAAAAAAAAATTAATGAGGTGGCATGGACAACAATGAGAAAAGGATAATTAACCTGCTGACAGCACAACAATAAATTAAAAAAACATTCAAGTCAGCTTACTTAAAAACTGTAAATAGAGGATGTAGTGTCAGGATCATGCTGGAGGTTGTTAAAGTCTTACCTGAGCAATAGAAATATGATGTCTTCTACCAAGAGAAGGTAAGGATCACATTTGTCTAATAAATGGCATGTCGGGGCCCCAGAGAATTCCCAGAGAGCACTAAAGACTGATGCACAAACCTGCAGTGCATCTGCATCCACCATCCTTCCAAGAGATACCTGCTGGTCAACAATTTCCAAGGGGCAATTATAATGAAAAAATAAGAACATCTCTGTCTTCTTTTAATTTCAAAAGCTGTAGAATGTAATGGATGAAATGCACTGCCATCAAAGCCAAAAGCAAACCTCCTGATTATTTCAAATCAAGCTTCATTTCATGTAAGACACACATGATATAGGAAAAGAAGGTCTTACTGTTTAATTACTCTTAGTCATAATCCATTACCATTAATTTGCACAACAGTATGAATTCTAGTCCACAGAAGTTTTGACATCTTCACTATATTCACTGGGACAGTGAGTCTGAAGATTTATATATATCAATGATGATCCAATCTAATCTTAATGGAAAGTGCTTAAAAATTTCTAAGGGTATAAAAACATGTATCTTGAGTATATTCTGCCAGATGAAGAGACATGCACAGTGCCATCAGAATTGAAATAAACCTCTGCCTGTTTGCTCAGGTTTTATTGCAATGCGCTTGCATTCTTGGTGCTTTTTCACAGTTCCCCTCTTCTACTTACTACCAGCCTTGCATTTTCATGGCTGGAAAGCAAATTACTTCTCTTCTGGGAAGAGTTCACATTGTTTGCTGATGATATTGAAGATCATGCTCTGCCACACATAGAGGTTGCTAGACTTCATTGACTTGATTAACACTTAACACTTGTAGTGGAATGGCACATACTGAAAATCCTTTAACCGAAAATCCTGTAAAAGGCAAAATGAAATAGGTAAGGGATCACTGCCAGGACAGCGGATCAGGCCAAGAGCATCATCCACAGACCATTACATACACTCTCTGTTAGCACAGCCCACTCATACAGCTCTGCTTTTGGCCACTGAACTGTGGCACCACACTGTTTCAAACTAGAAATAAGAGCATCTTCTACCAAATCATCGCCATTTTCCACTACCAATATGAGAAACCCTAAGAGAAGCCTTAAATTATTATAGGAAAGACTTGGGAAAATGTGATCACTGCACATAGTCATGTAGTTATAGGCTCTATTTATAATTTATGATTTACAGATCTATAGTGTGAAATTTTAGTATTCTGCGGTATGGTTTACAGTGTGAAACTGCTGTTCAGACTGTCGAGTATGAAACAAGAAAGTTTCTGAGTTGTTTTCTCTCTTTTTTTTTGTTAAAAAAGTTACATAAGTGCTAGTAGGATCTTCTAAAGTGAAATTAAAATTTTCACTTTAAATATGTGAATATTTAATAAGAGATGAATGTACTTGTTGTAGCTAATGAGTAACTCTGCCGTATTCTGCTCCTAAAAGATCAGCTTGAATCCCAGCTCCACCGGTATCAAATCCCATTTATAGGAAAATAAAATATGGAGAAAAGTGAAACAAAGAGCATTCAGATAAAAAAAAAATAAATTGAGAGACTGAAGACTGAGGAGAAAAAAAGAGGATGGATACAACATTTTGCTGAAAATACACTTTCTCAAGCTGATTTCTGTTAGAGCTGATGCAAAGTCTCCTTTGTGGTATAAAGGCTTTGCAGTGAGCCCAGTAAAACTGTACAGAGTGAATTTAAACTAGTTCGTATTTTGGGATTCATCCTCCTCAATACACGGCTGCAAAAATGTGACTTTAAAATGAACTTACCTTTGTCAGAGAAAAAGAAAGAAAATAAAAAAGAGAGGGGAGAGAAAGAGGGAAGGAGAATGATCACTACTGAAATAAAGAGATTCAAGAGCTTCAGATAGGTTTGTAAGTAATTCACAAAGCTGCAGTTACCACTGTAGAAATTGCATCTAAGCACAACTGTCTCAGAAATGATTTTAAGAATTGCGAGGATCACAATAACACAAGTGTTCTTCCTTTCATAAAACATGGAAATCTGAAGCTAAAATGTTCAGCTCAAATCGCAATTATCTCACTGGTTTTGCCAAGGCAAAAGGAAGAAGTTAACTGAGACTCCAATACATCTGTTTTCAAAATTTGGGTAGATTACTCGAAAGCATACGAGTCTTCATGAGTGTCTGGAGATGGACAGCCACACTTCACAAAAGAACAAGTGACATATTAAAAAAACCCCTTACAATTTAAACTTACAGTTAAAAAAATTTTCTTGTGATCACTTTTACACGTAAGTGGAGATGCTCCTGTTGTTATTCATAGCACAACATAGCGTCCACAGAAGGGTCTTTAATATCAAGGATTAGTTTTTTCACTTGCAAGTAACAGAAATCACTATAAATGAAAAATCTCATATTCAAAGTGAGCATCGTTCATTTTTCTTCCAATCAATTATGTGGTTTCTTGAATATCTGCTTTTCCTGCTGTTTCTTCTACTGCTCTGTGATTGTAGCTTTATTCACATTCGATGTAGTGCCACATTCCAGGTAAACAGATCGAATAACGTGGGTTAAAAGAGTCCACCATGTAAGTGCACAATGGGAATGATCTCACATGGCTCAGATGACGGTGACATTAAGAAAGAACAGTGTCTAGAGACTGTAAACAGGGTGATGACAGATATTTTTCCACATAAATCACAAAAGAAACAAAACTACATGGAATTTTAGAGTATTTGGAAGAAGGAGAGTAAAGGATTCATGGGCAGACACATCACATTTGCAAGATCATGCTGTGGACTCACTTCCAGCGACATTCAGAGAAATGTTGTTCTTGGCTTAACCTTAATCTGCACAGTGTGTTCATCTTTCTGCTCAGCCTAACACTAGACACACAGCCAAGACATACCAATTATCTCACACAACAGATGCTGAGATCACATTGTCTACACTATTCTGAGGCTTGGATCACAAACACTGTCATCTTAGTATGGTCCTGGATTTACAGATCCTGAGAATTTGCACAAACACATTCCAGTTTTGGATAACTTGGAGTTAATGAAGAAACGGGACTCAAGGAGGAGGTAGCAAAGAGTAGTTTTCTAAACAGCATGTCAGCTGTTACAGACTGTTTGGATGCTGGACTCGCTCAGGGAAAGCTCAACAGTGATTTAGGTGCCCAGCTGCACTGACATGGGTGAGGCATCGAGCAGTTGCAGCTGGGAAAGCAGGGGAGGGAGCCAGCCCTTCCTGCCTCAGGCAGCCCACCACATCCCTGGCCACAGTCCCTTTGCCGGGCTTAGCGAGTACTAATTTCTCAAACAGGGCTTCACAGTTTCTCACATTAGAATCCCTCCATGGCTGGGTGAGGAGTGCAGTGCAACCACATAGTCATTTGGCCATACCATTTTCACTGCATTTCTCCCTGAGCAGGTGCTCTCTGCTTAGTCATTTCACATGAACAGCTTTGGTCTGTGCTGTTCCCAAGGCAGGTATAAAATGAGGAGTGAGGCTCACAGCAGTTGGAATCTTATATCTCAAGACATCTGATATCTTCCTCCCACAGACAGACTTTCCATGCTCTAGCTACACCAAGGTTGTTAAGTACAGAGCCAGGCTAAAAAGAGAAGGAAACATTCTCTTTTTCCCAGGTATAATGTGATTTGCAGCAAATGATCAGATAGTCTCTCCCATCCTAAGGAACCCACGCAGTGGCTCTTTGTTTAGTTGTCCCTGATGGGAAGCTGCTTTGCACAAGCCCTTGCAAAATAACTCACTTGGGTCCAAGTCCTGCTCTTTGAGGTGGAGGAGAAGTTACTGCTGCAGGTGAGGCTCACAGCTGTGAAAACAGCCAAGCCGGGGAAGAAGCACCTATGATCCTCTCTCTGCTTACCTCAGTCTCCCAGTCCTTAATGGCAGGAATAAATGCTGCCAGAACTGAGCAGAACTTTTTTTTTAATCCATTGATAAGTAAAAACACTGCATCTACCAATCCCTGTGTACTGCTTTTGAGAGAATGAGAAAATGAAACAAGAATCTATGCTTTACAGATAAAGCTCAAAGTGAACGATTTACTTCCCCCCACCCTTCCAAAATCTATTTTGAGAAATAGGCATTTCAGATATGTTTCCAATCGTTGTGTTGACCAGCTAACAAACGTATCTGGAGGGGAAGATGAATTGCAACAATATAATAAACAGTTCCCAGGAATGGATATATGCATCATGGTTTTGTAGCCCTCCTGTGAATTGAATGGATTCCTGTAAGCTTTTCTTCAAAAACAAGTAGCATAATTGGAGTGGAAAACAATACAAGCCTCAGATGATTTAAACATACATGTGAAATATTAACACTACTCCAAATACTTCTTTTTCCTAACTGTTTTTCCTTAGTGAGGAGATCTAGATCAGGTGGATTACCTGGTTTAGCTGAGGTTATATTTCAAGCTGTTGTCAGCAAGAAAAGCAGAAAATGCACAGGAAGACATTATTACAGAAAAGAAGCACTGAGACTACAATGCCCACTCATTGTAATGGCCCATTAGTGCCGAAACATTACCCACTTCTGATGGCAATCAGCCTGTACCTGCTAATTACTCGTACATATGGGTGTCGTGTTGGCTTTTGCTACTTGATTTAGTTACACATGTACATAGAGCATTAGAAAAAAAAAGCAAAGAGTAGATAAAACTAAGGGAGTTTGTAAATATTATTTTTTTTCTGATGTAAGTCATTGGCATCGCATGATTTTTTTAAGTGCGTGAGATACATATCAGAGGTGTCAAAATTGGCTAGAGACAAAAGAAAAGACAAAGAATGGCTTAATGCATTAAAAAGGAGAAAAAAAAGAAATAACAGGAGCAGGAAATAATAGCTTTAATTTCAGTACATTAAGTCAATTACACCAGTTTTCTTCCCTTTACAGGGTATCATTCATAGCTGTAAAAAGCTGTAAATACTCCTATCCTTATGTTACAGAGAATCCATAAGACACAGCATCCTTGTCTCAATTTTACATATTTCCTGAATCATCAGATAAAAAGTGTAAATCCTACCACAACAAGAAAATATCACAGGACATCTAACAGGACAGTTATTATTATAGCTGCAGCAGTTGCTGCTGCCTGCTTATATTTTCAACAGAAAAAGAAAATAAAAAGGGAGTTTTATGAGGCTTAAGTGCAGTTAGGCATGAAAGCTTTTTAGCTGTCATCTCTTTAGAAATAGTATGTCCTAAAGACTGATAAATTTTGTTGGAATACAGGCAGGCCAAGACTATTAATGTTTCCAAAGTGCCACAACCCCAATGCTCACAGTAAAGCCATGCAGAAACAGTAATGTTAAATACAGCTTACTGCAAATGCAGGAAATATTTTTGGATTTTATTACCTATACCTGTGAGGATTTGTACCAGAAACCTAATTCTAGGAAAAGAGAAAAAAATTGATGATATATCACAGCATTAGAATTGTGTTAGTTTATGAAATTCGTTTGGTAACCATGGGTACTAAACAATTTCATAAGGATTTCACATAATCTAGGAACTATAAATAGACTTGGGAACAAAGTAGGAGCTTAATTGCTATATCCACGGGTTGCGAAGCAAAATATTCTTTGTAATATAATTTATTTCTACATGGACCAACGAGCATTTTTAAGGTATTTATGGCCACATAATTTCTTTTTTTTTGTGTATGTATCTTCTTTCCTAGCCTACCCTGCCTATCTCTTGTGACTTGATCAAGCTGAGCCTGACTGATTATGGACCAGGTAGTAACTCGCTCAATTTATTTAAATTTTAGAGGAAAGAATGCAGAATAACATGTATTAGCCAATGCTGAGAAAATTTCACCAGGTGAAAAATACACAGGGTATAGTCAATTATAAGTATTCCATTTAATGGTATAACTTTGTTTTTAACTCCTTGCACACTTAACTAAAACTAATAATAATAATAATCAAAAAAAGGCATTAGAACTGAATATCTCATGAAGACAAATGGATAAATGTAGTAGACAGTTCTCTCCCCCAAATCTGGATGACTCAATGATTAACAATTCAATTAATCAAATAGTTAAACTCATGGTCTAAACTATTTCAAAACAAGGCTAACAATAAATTAGTTTCAGCATTAGATCTTCTGAAAAGAGCTTGGAAATTTACAAGAATACAGAGAACTCTATTTGAACAGAATAGTGGCTGCTGTAGCTATAACTTCTATTTATATTTTTGCATTCTCCATCACCCACGCCTCTCCTTTCAGTGTTTGTACTTTGAGAGGAACAAACACTTGTAGATTCTTGGGGAGATTTTTCTGGTGTAAACAGAAAAAAAAAAAGCAACATCTTGTTTCAAGGTTACTCAGACACCTCACAATGAAAACCCTTTGGCCTCAGAGGCTGAATTTGTTGACAACTTTGTGAACATTTCTGATGAGCTGCTTACTCATATCTTTATTCAGCCTTCTTTCATTGCAATTCTAGCAAAAGCTATACACATAGATATCTATTCTATAAGTGAACTGCCAGCCAATCACAAATACCTCAGACATAATTTTAATATATGCTTCAAGTCTGAACTAGCCAGCCTAATAGGGTCTGTGTCATAATATTCAAATTCTGCTAAGAATCAAAGTAATAATACAGTGGGACTTCAACCACAAGACACAGTTCAAGGTAGCATAATTCATCATCTGTTAATCAAATCACTCTGGGCTCCCAGGCTGTGGCTGGGCTGGGTGAAATAGCTGGCAGCAACACTTGCAGGGAAGACAAAGGCTGGGAACACACAGAGCCAAATCCAAGCAAACGTTCCAGCAGTTCTTCTCTGTCAAACTAATTCATGGGTGCTCGGTTTTTAATGGGAAATTCTTAATGAATTTAACACAAATGGCTATTTTTCTAAAGGCTAACTAGCATATGGATTTATACTTGTAAAGTTGGAGCTAATTATAGATTTTTTTTCATGTTTTTTGGCTACCCTTATTGCTAAAGTGGAAAAATATGTACAACACAACATTAAGGCAAAGAAGTGTTTTTCCTGATCCTAGCAATAAGTCTCACTTATTAGATTTCTCATTTTAAAATAAAAGTCAGCAGCAACCTTTCCTAGCACTGGCTGGCCACCATCATCTGTGTAGCATTTTTATTACCTAAAGAGGGTTTTCATTACTTACCTATTAGTATTTTAAAAGTTTATGGGTTTGAGTGTTTACTTGCACTGTGCACCCAGAGACAGAGCAGAGATGCCCCGGGGAGCTCAGGGATCCAAGATACACACCAGAGCTCTCCAACCTCGGCACATCAGCACCCAGCCCAGCTGGCAGGTCTGCAGAGCCCCCCTGCCAAATGGCCCAAAGAAATACAGTCCTGCTGGGCAAGCCTCTGCTCCAGGAGAGCGTGCAGGGAGAGACACAGCGTGAGATCTGAGACAAAGGAGAAGGCCAGGAGGAGCGCTGCCATCCCACTCGGGAGCCGACCGGGGTCATTCCCCGGCAGTCTTAGTGCTTTCCCACATGTGCCTGGGAATGCATTTTGGATCATTAGCCATGAGTTACTTTTTTCATGCACTAATACCCTTGTGATCATAAAAAGAAAACTTGGGAAAAAAAAGGTGTTAAAACAAAACTTAACTTTTTCTTTTTTTATTCCAGAATTGTGCTTGACTTTGTATTCAGTAGTAGGCATCCTCATGGTCAAGTTTGACACTGAAGCTAATATTGTAGTCTAATTAAATTCCAGGACTGGAGTCCAGTGCATAGAGTGTTCTTACTTGCATACCTTTCAGCAGAAATGTGTCCATTTAGGTAGGAATTTGCCTGAAATAAGGCTGACATTCATCTCCCACCTGCAACTCTCACACTTATGCACCACTGTAGTCTTACTGTAAAATTCAGGTTTAAAATTCCAATATTTTGAGGTAACTGATCTTTTTTTTGTGTAAGAGAAAAAGCTAAATTTGTTTTATTAAAAACTAAACTAATAAAGCCAAAAATTATTTTTTGTAATGTTTCTCTCCCTCTACCACCCTAAGAAATTCTTAGTCTTTTCTGTGCAAAGGGCAGGAGAAAGAGAAGGCATTGTGGATTTTGCCACTGGCAACCTCTTGGATTTGACAGGCTATGCCACTACTCCATGCCTCAGAACACCATTCTTTATACAACAACATTCAATATTTGCCAAGTACTTAGAGCCTTCTGCTGAAGGATGTTCAAAGAAGAAACAGACAGGTAAGACTTGTGCACACAGGTTTTGGCCAGACCTTTGGTGACTCCTAGGAAGGAAATGATCATCTGTTAGGTAAGAAGACAGTGTGTTATGAAGACATCAGTTAGCCCTCCCTGCACATAACTGGCATGAGCTTTTTTAGACAAGAATCTCCTCTTAGCTTTAGGTGCCTAGCTCTCCACCAACCACAAAATCTGTTCTTAGACCTGATTTAAAACCATAATGTACATCGCAGGAATTGCAAAAGTCAAAGCAATACAGGCAGAGGGTTTACTCAGATCTGTTGTTAACACTGTTTATGCAGCAAGATTAGTTAGTAACTGCAGATTTTAAGGCTGACTTCAAAATATGAATTAATATGAAATACAAACTGTTGTTTGAAAGGAAACACATACATAGCACAGCTTCCAGTATAGTATCATGAAAATCTGCATTTCACAGAGCTAAGCTAACAAAATGGGAAATGAATGCAAACAGATTCTTCTCTTAGTTCTTCCTTGGAAAGACATCTGACTAGGTACATCCAAGACAGTAATCTGTGTAGAAACTTAGGGTTTTCTATTAAAATTCAAACTCAGAAAGAGTGTTTTCTTCCACATTATCATCCTTGGGGTCTGTTTTGACTTTTCCAAGGGATAAGCACAAATTCCACCACTGCTCTATTAAATTCCTGCTGCAAGGATGAATAACTCAAAGGCTGAAGCCACCTACTGTTACTGCGGTTACCAAAGTCTTCTACTCATTGAATCATGTTCCAGTCTGCATATTTCAAACTTCTGTTACTGCTAAATGTATTTTTTTCTTTTCTATTTGCTGTTATGCAATCAACAAAGTATTTTGTACCTTTAGAACACCTTTTGACTTCCATCCTCTGGCCAGTGTCCCAAGTCACAACCTCTCCTCACCTGTTATAGGTGTTTGCAGTTCCACCCTACTCCATAATTTCCAACCCTACAGAAAAAAACATTTCTTGCAGTGGAAGGAAATTAATTGCACCAAGCAGAGGAGACGGAACATCTTCCAGCCATACATCCCCAAGGATGTATACTGTGTATACCCTGCAGGAACAACACAGCAGAGAAGTCTGATATACTATACAGGTATATATTAAATGTGCAAAACCTATTTTGTAGGGTTAGTGCTTTAAAGGAGCACCAAACATTCTAAATATTCAACTCTGAAATTGGAAATTTTTTCTTCTTCCTTCTAAAAATCCTTTTGGTGAACAGTAACAGCAGTAGCAGCAGGATGGAGCTGCTTCTCTGCACTCTTTCAATAATAAAACAGGACACTGTTTTATAAAATTCAAATTGGCAGCTTTCATCCAGGGCAAATGTGTGGTTGGACCAAACTACAAAGAAGTTATTGAGGCAAAGTCATATCATAGGTCATTCCTATATTACATGTCTATACGGATTACAGCGAAACCAATAGAGTAAGATTTTGATGATATCAAATAGCATCTTTGATACTGTATATGCTTTGCAACTGGTCACTTTTAAAAAGGCACTGCCAATCCCACCAGGAAACACACACAAATATTCATCTAATATAAAATTGCAATAACTTTCTGAGATAAAACGTGTGAACAGCAGTTCCTTGCCTGAATTTCCCCTTGTATTTTTTTCTCCACAGTGCATACACACTTTCTGAAGCATTTTCCTCCCTTCTTTTAAGATTAGCAACAAAGGTACTGAGATTTTAAAGTGAAACAAACCCTTGAATCTTGTCAGGGTTTAATTAAACCTCACCTTGCTTAATTTTACAATAACTGCCCTTGGGGCAGGGTGGGAGCTGGGGAAAGGCAAGAATCAATGGGTGACCTAGGGCATTAATCAAACTGAAACTGGGGTGGTACAAAGACTCTCTGAGGAGTCACTAAACACCAATTTGCAAGTCCTAACATAAGAGTGAAGTTAAGAAAATAGCCTTAAAATTTTCTAGTATTCATATCCTTGGGCAACTGTGAAATTCAGGAACTAATTTACCAGGTACACCTTTTTAAATTGCTAAGACATTTTAAAAAATAAAATTTTGATCCTTTCGCATATTTTCCAGGAAAACTTTCAAATCTTGGGAGGCAATTTCCTAAATTTACTTTTCACTGACTCTGTCTTTCGTGGTTAATTGGGCTTCTGTTATAAGGCTATGTTCACGTACAGAGAGTGTCATGGACACACTCTAGGGATACAAAATGTACTTGAATGCTCAAATCAGTTTATCAGTTAATCAAGCTATTACAACTGTGTAAGCAATTAATGTTTTTTTCCACAAGTGTGTAAAATTTAAAGAATAAAATTCCTTCTAAATCAAATAGAAAATATTTTATTTAGCTTTAAAAAAAATGGTCCTTTTAAAGCAATATTTTTACTTTAAATTGAAGGTTTTAAACCCACAACATTTTGTTTAAATATTTTTTTGCATAAATTAATTCAAAGGGAAATTGTTTGACCTCAGGTTTTTTAATTTGGCAGAGATGAAATAATTCTGTCTTAATGTAAAACCTATGCAGATCAGTACAAGAAGCAGTGCTCAGCAAAATGCATTTCTGACTCTGCAACAGGGATAACAACCCCCCAAAAACAAACCAACCAACAAACAAACAAACCCAAACAAAATCCAAATAATAGGAAAACCTTTTCACCACAGAATTAGAGATCACAGAACATAGAAGCAAATCAAAGAATTTCTGAAGTTCTCTGTTTCCAGGACAGCTGTCACAATACAGAATGAACCCAGGTGATAAAAACTTTGATTTTCATGAATTAGGGCCTCCCAGAAAACTTTGATTTTATGAATTATGGCCTTTAGGGTTCATGCTAGGTATAAGTCAGTGAGGTCTATGTATTGTGATAAGCTTGGCCTCTGTTTGCCTTCTTTTGACTGACAAGCCAACCATTTTCAGAAAGCCTTTGAGAAATGAGCACATGAATGTTTTTAGGAACATATCATAGAACACCCTGGAGCTTAAGGGTCCCTGCCTAATGCCCAGAACATCAAAGTAAGCCATTCTCAAGCAGAGAGAAATGAGAAGCCTCTACAGTGACAATGCTGATGTCCATCTACCAAATGACAATCAGACCTATTTATTGCATTAAGTTCAGACCCCCCAGATCACTGCAGCTCTTGAAAACCTTGGCCTGGTGAATTTCTGTAAGTCTGTCTGTTCACTTGATGTACTGTCAGATTTCTGTTATAAAGTTGAAACAACACTGACCCTTCCCTTGAATAACTTGTAATTAAAATTGCAGAACCAAGATGATGGGCAACAGACAAAAGGTCTGGTCCAAGGCAGTAAAAACAGTTGAATATCTGAGTGGGACAGTTACAGAAAAACTACTGTATAACAATAGTGGTGCAAACACAAAGAGATGTTTGAGGGTTTCTAAACTGTAGAGGTAATGAAGCACAAGCTGAAGGGAAATCTGACTTGGAAAATCATGCTGCTGTCCTTACACTTCAGGGTGAGTTCAGGAGGTGCTTGTTTTGTCTGCCTCCCAGCCCTTTGGAACATATAAACCTATAAATTTTAAAAAATATATGGAAGACTTAGCAAGACACAATACTTATACAAAGAACAGGGCAAACCAAACCCACCTTTCTCAATTTTTCCTAGATGTTCACTGTATTCAAAGAATAACTGTCTAATGAAAACTATTTCTGATGTCATATCTGCCATTGTATGTTATTTTGTTGTTGATAAACCAATGTGTTTAAGGTGACATTAGCAACAGACTGATTTAATTTCTGCTTCAAACAAAAATATGCAATTTTAATTCCATTTGCTTTTGCAGTGCCTTTTTAGATCAGCTCTGACAGAAAGGAAATCAGACATTTGGGTAAACGAGCTAGGTTGATTGAATATTGATAAGCCAATTTTTAATTTATCAAGGTTATCTAGAGGAGCTAACCTGACACTGCATACTAACAAGAAACATCAACACACTAAGTGGTGTATACATTGAAATATTTCTTTGGTGAAAGAGCTCTGGAAGGACTAGGGTTATTAAAATCAGAACTTTACAATTGGGATAGAAGAGGACTCCTATGGGGAAATTAAAAGCAGGTTACAAGTGTGACAGGGATAAGTGGTAAATTTTACACTTTGCAGAGACTGCAACATAAAAACCACATCAAATCAGTCTGAAGAGAGAGTGCTAGCTTTGTGAAAAGTAGAGGTAGCATGGCACAAAAAATGCTAATGGTTTACTTCTCCAAAACTTCACAGCAAGCCAGGTAATTGTTAAAGACATTACAATACACACTCCACAATGTCAAAAATCTGCAAGGCTTGGCAGCCCCCCTACAAAAGACAATGCCCAAAGAACTGAGAGGAAGTAAGGAAGCATTACTTTTCAGTCTTGGGAATTCAAAAAAGAGCACAATGCATTGCAGCAAGAATAATGCCAGAGGAATATGTAAGATTTTGGAAAAAGAGCAACCATTCCTCTCTTGACTCATAGAAGACATTTAATAAAATTACATTTTGTAGCAGACTGGACCAATATCAGATGTTTGCATGTGTTCATTAGAGATAAACAATTAGAATCCTTCATGTCATAGATTTATCAGTAATTTAAAAGCAATATGAGACTCTAGTGAACATCAGTGTGGGCAGTATATAATAGAAATAAAGCTTTTTATATGATTTCTTCCTCTTGTGAAGCTGAAAGTACTGAAATCTTACTTAACTTCTTTGCATTTTAGCTTCTACTCGCTCACTACATTGGCAGTTAGCAGTGAAACTGTGACTCCCCACATGGCACCTCACACACATCCTGCCTAATCCCAGCCAGGACAGTCACAGCTGATTGTGCCTTTGCCAGTAGCAAAGCACTAACCATAAATTCTCTGCTACAGTTGTGTTGAGATCTGATTTCACAGGTGACTTCCCTTACTACTGTCCTGCATAAGAGTCTTTGATGTAAATTTCCTTTATCAATATTCATTTTTACATCTTTTTCAGCCTTGCAAGACCTTACTTTCTGTAATCTTTCATCTGCACTCATGAAAATATGGGGAATATGGATTAGGATAGAATCCTCTGGACTTGGACCCTACAATTTACTCCTTTCATAAAACCCTTAAATGCATTTCACTAATATCCTCTCAGTTTAATAGTTTGTAACAGATTATTGCTGTAGCTGCTTTAAGCTTCAGAAACAGATGCAAAAAAATGTTCTTATATTTTCCCCCAAATAGGAACATAATTGAGTAGACTCGAGAGAATCTGTACATCTCCCAACATCACAGAGCATTCTAGTAGTGTGCTTTTCATCTTTTCATTATTCTATGTAGTCCTGTCTGACATTAATTACTCCCTAGTTTGATGTACATGCTTAGTTCAGGGTTTTGTTGATTCTTCACTGATTTAAAATAATATCTCCACACTTCTATAACTTTGTTTATCTTTCATGAGGGATATGCCATTTCCCTTTTCAAAGGTAAATTCTTTTACACCCCATACATTTGTCCTTGGTGAGTTTGGAGTTGAATTCTGTCATTCATGACTTCACAACTGGTTACAATTCAGCACAAGTGACACTGTTGTCTACTCGTGTCTTGTCCTCCTTTTAGTACAACTTACCACCACCACCACCATCATTTGTAAAATATGCTCTTTTACTGTCCTCTCCCTCTCATTTAGGGAGACCCATCCAGTAGGACACAATCTGACATCACAACAGGTCACTGAAAGGCTCCTCTTTGATTTTTTTCTTAACCTCTACCTATTTATTATTTCCAGTACAACTGACAATATAGATATAAGTACCCTACTAATTCTGAAAGCTGACCTGTATCCTTGCATAAAAAAAAAATTGCATTTCTCATTTGTTCTAAAAATACTGATGTTTCAGACGGTTACAAAGAAATAATCTGGTGTGTTCCCTACCAAAAAAAAGCCCTCACACCCCCACAACACAAAATCAAATATTCATAATCAAATTCTCAAAAAAATTTGGGAAAAATGGATAAACATGCCAATAACGTAGAGTATCTAAAGCTACAAATTTGAGACAGATTCTGATTTATTGCACTCAATCCATTATGAATAAACCCATCAAAGTCAAGAAAAAGGAACAAGACACTATTATACTTTAATAAAAGTAAGCAACTACAAATAATTTTATAAAAAATTATTCTAGATTCTGTAAACTTTTTTATATCGCCATTTTTTTTTTGTACTTGTATGGCATATACAGTTTTAACTTTGCAGCTGAGCGTCTTCACTGATATAAGTTTTCATTGTCTTATCCTTTTCAAAGAGGATGCAAAGGAGCATAATGAAGCGGGAACTGACAGTGGCATAGTCTGAATTTGATCTCTTTTGAATGACCCATAATACTGTTGCGGTTCAATTCCTCTTGTCTCTTAGACCGTATTAATTGGAAGCAGAAATCTGAAATATTAAATTGATAATGCACAGCTTTTAATTTCCTTCAGACACTATGATACTGCATCAATGTGCACAGCTCTGAGAATCAGTCTGTGTGAATTAATGATGCATCTCCATATCTGCATGATAAAGATGGACAGCTGTGACAACATTTACATCTGATACTATTAGAGTCTCTTCAATGATAATCATTAACAAGTCCATTAATGAGAATATATTTCCCTGAGGCCCTATGGCCATTCAACATTGTAATCTAAATCTATACTCTCCAGAAACTCTATTAGAATGCAATGAAGTAAGTCCCTGAACTGTATAAAGGTTATCAGCCACGTTATCTCATGAGTAAAAAAGATGAGGGACACAACCAATGGCTGTATCACAAATACATTGGCTGAAAGCTGCATTCCAATGGCTTCAAATAACTGAGTAACTCAAATCCTTAACTTTCAAAGATTGTATTTAACTGCAATAACAAAGTTCAGAAATTCATCATACTGATTAATATCATCATCTAATAATAATTACTGACTTGTTAAAATAAAAATCCTGTTGGCTTGAAGTCCGTATCATCACTTACACAGATTTGACTGAAATAAGGACTACTGCAATATGCAACTCCTTATTCACCAGTAGAAAAAATTACAGTTCAAGAAACAAATTTACTTTAAGTTCAAAATGAATCTGTTATAAAAATATACTCGTCTTTCTATTTTCTGTGAAACTGGTTTCACCTCAGGCCTAACATCAATAATCATTCACCCTATAAGAGGCAGCTTCAGAGCAGCAAATATTGTGGACAAAAATAGAGAGCTATTCCCAAGTCCTAATTCTTATGACAAGAATGAAACTGAGAGGCATTACTGCTTCAATCTCCCTGAGCTAATCTGGGAGTGAGCAGAATTTCAGACTCCTGAACCACGTTCTTGATATTCTTCATCTGTGTTAAATCAAAAGTTTGCGGGAGTCAACAAAATATGAAATTCTCCTACAAATGTGTTTTTGAGAAGGAATTTTTTGTTTAGTAAAATGCCACAAACCCACACACATTATAATAATTCATTATTATAATTTAAAGGTCCTTTGTGAAGGCAAAATTTCCTGGAATGTCAATATTATATAAAGCAAAATAACTTATGCCCAAAATAAAAAGAATTGTAGAATGTTGTACTGAAGCCATGAGTAGCCATTGCTATACATCCCTCAAGCCTCCAAGTTCACTACTGAACTATTCCTATTTTACCACAAATCTGCCCTGTCCATGATGATTTTGCTTTTGCAGATAAACATCCATTTACCTTAAAGCATAACAGAGGTTGAAAGACAACTGCCAATAAATCACTTGCATACGTTGCAATGCAGATATAAACACTTCCCTAAGGAATTATCAATGATCATTCAATGTTTTTAGTATTATATATTTTTTTGCCCCAGCAGTAAAAATCTATTGATATTTAGAAGTTATTTATGTTGTCCACTCCATAAGAAGATCTGACTGAAGACCGACTGTTATCACAGTGCTGAATACTAATACCTCTTCATAGTTGTGTCATACTCGTGACAAGCTCTGTGCTTTCTTAGCAAATTGAGATGAGAAATAAAATAATTTAAGATTCTTCGATTTTTTTCTATGTAGCCTCTGTTAGAAACAGAAGAATGAACTAGCTGAACCTTCAGTTTAATCCCAAATAGGAATTTCCGTCTGTATGAACACCATCTAGTTTAGCTTTAAACCACTTCTGTTTCCTCTTAAGTCTTTTACAGACATCTTAGGAGATTACCTACAATACCTGTGTTTTTACTCAGTTTCATGAGCCATGTTAGAGTTTCAAGGCTAATATCCTAGAGGGGAAAACATGCTTAAAAAATTCACTCATTATATACTGCTCTTAGCTGGAAAAGAAAACATATTGTAAACAGTTCTATTAAGAGCATCTTAACTTCTGAGCTATTATTACTTTCTTAGAATTTAACATTTAAGAACAGAACTTGAAATTTCACATAATATGTTATAATTTACTTAATGATCATCAAGGTCGCTTCTAAGCAACTGCTTAGGAAATGTTTTATACAGAAATGTAAAGAGAGTTCTGTGTTATAAAATACAATGAAGCATTTTAAAATCCAAATCCCTTGCCTCCCTCCAAGGGAACAAATTATTTTTTCCTGGAAGCCAGCATGCTGCTAGATTCAGACTCTGTTTGCCAAATCTGAGTGAGTGGATGTTTCACAGTGAAGACATAATACCTTGGAAAGAGAAAACACACATAACGAACCTGACAAGAACAGCAGAGCACACAGGGCTTAGCCATGGGAACAAGCGCTGTGCCAAAATTAATCACACCCAGAAAAGGACAACTCCTTCATGTTCATCTTTAGTGCTTGCCAATGGTGCTGACAACTTTTAACAAGAAGCAGTATATTAAGAGTTTTTTTGAAAACCTGCAAAAAGATTAAAGAATGGTGATAAGTCTCCTCAGACTCAGCTCAAGCAACAAATGGCAATGAAGTTTCTGAAACACACTGAAAACCCTGTATCAGCACACAACAGCACCTGACCCCTATTTGTGACAATTCACAGGAAAACTTGAATTGAAAGTTCTCAGTGAAATGTATATTTCCAAGTGTATTCAACCACCTGCAGTGTTCTAACAATGCTGGTGCTCATCCTATGTTGCACTGGCTAAGGAAAATGTCAGGCAGAGTTCTGGATAAACACTTCTGCAAAAGCAGTTGAATTCAAATTCTTGAAAAAAGTATTTAAGAAAAACCCCAACAGAAAACAATCAAGAAAAAAAATCCCGACTTAGTACATTTTCACTGTGCATAGCATATCATTTTTTTGTGACATACTGAGTGGTATTTTCTTCTCTTGGCAAATCAACTGGTTTTTTTTTGTTTTGTTTTGTTTTTTTTTTTTACTGGCTCAATGAAGCTTCTGCAAACCGCCTCAAGCAAGTTTTTCCTATCTATGTATAAACATCAGTTTTGGGATCTTCAAATCTAAAAGGGTTTATTGAATCATCATTGCGAGATCATTTCTCTAATATTTTGCAGGCAATGAAGGATCACTGCCTTCCAGTTCTATTTCAAGAAGGCTGTTTACTCTTGTCTGGTTTTGCGATCCACTACGTTCTGCTTGGAGTCTATTAATGCATGACCTGTGCTACTCAACTGTCTCCTTGAGTCTTGGCACCTTCTTAACAAGACCATCCTTGGCAGAAACATGGCTGTCATGGCAATAAATTAGTACAGAGATTTCTAATTACCTTTGGACAGTTAACCTTCATTGATTGTTCCATGACTCCACCAAGTCACTGTTTCTGAAAACCACTCATCTCAGGCAATGTCTCCAAAAGTTTGACTCTGCAAGACAAGAAAGAAGTCTATTTTCGTGATTTAGCAATAATAACAAGACATAGACAAAGTGATGAAATGAAAAAGCACAAAGAAAACAACATACAATTATATGGAGATCTAAAAGAGGGAAAATAGGAGAGAACAGAAAAAGTTAAAGGCAAAACCAGGTAGAAGGCAGCAGAAGGGGAAGAAAACTAAGGGACAAATGTAGGAATGACTATTCCTCTTGCTTCTCCAAAAGCAGAGTAGCACTATGTCATGTAACTAAATCTAGATGTAGACATGAGGAAGTGCCCATTGGTTGTACAGTATCTTGTTTTTTAGTCTTCAGGGTCACTTCAAAAGTCAAGCTCAGGCTTTTCCAGCTGCAAACTGGAGGGGAAACTAGTATCCATAGACAATTGTGATAAGTGTGTAGATTTCACTAGGAAAAAAACCCCAAACAAACAACACAAAACCAAAATACTTAAATGTTCTCTAGATTGGCCTTTCTGGAGCTCCATATGTACTTGTGCAAATCACTTGGCAGTCCAGTTTGGCTAGAGGCTGGTTTTGGCAGCTCACAGTCTCAAAAAAAGCTTTTAGTAACTTTTGTTAACTTCTGTGTATGTGGTTACAAATGTTCTACTTCTCTGCTCTTCTAAAGTACCAGCGTACAGGGAACACACAGAGCTTCAGACAGGATTATATTTATCAAGGCTGTTGCTGCAAATACTACTTTTACAGTCTCAAATGTCATCTTAAAATCTAAACACCTGCAAGTCTCTGATATGGTTACATCAATTGCTGGTGGTTCAGACAAGGATAAACTCCCAAATCTGTTGAGTTTATGCTGCTTTCCCCTTTTATTTTTTTTGAGTCTGTGACAGCTTTATGGGAATGCATTATTGCTTCGGATATGTAAGATCTGCACAGTCTTTTCAATGAAAGACAGTATTCATCAGTTCTATAAACAGTAAAGAAAGGTTGTCAATGGACTCAGAAGCATGAAACTGAGCAATTTTCTTCCTGATTTCAATGTAAATAACAGGTAATAGGAGATGTGCAGAAGTCTTTGCAGATCCCCACGTTGTTATGCTGTTGGCATACACTTGGTGCTTTGTACTTGGGAAATGAAAGTTGCATAATCTTGAGTGTCTGACAAAATCACGAGGCAAGAGTCATTTTGTCTTTTGTGCTGGGTTTATTGTGATATCTTCCAGTTCAATGGTGATCTGAAGCCACAGTTGCTGATAACCTCCTGGCCGTCGCAGAGCAGATACGAACTTTTAAATCTCAGAGTTGCTGCTCTGTTTAGATTAAGAAAGTATTTCAATTTAAATATTTTCACAATTTATTTTCACAAACATTTTCCGGGGAATTTCAGATACTAGTGACTGTGCACATTCTGAAGTTGGACAGAGAAGAGAGATGCCACACAATAAAAAAACCATCTTCCAGATCGTGAGGTATGAAAATTCGTAACAATTATCAATCCTAAACCAAGACCTAAGCTGAGGCCTAATTCTGTCTGAAATTCTACCTTCATGAAACTGCAGAATTAAATTAAAGTACAAAGCCTACGTGAAAGTCTCCTGAGATTTTCTCAGAGTTCTGAAATTTATAATGCAAGAGGGCTTGAGAGAAGGATTAGGGTACTAATCTGGATCTCAGAAAGGCACTCCAAATACCAAGTAAAAGATTTTCCTGCAGACAGTTGGCCAATTTTTCCATTCTTTCGCCATTTTTGATTGTGTGACTGATGCAAGAACTGACTCAAAAAGGACAAAAATCTAGTCCTAACAGAATAAGATATTTTCTAAAACCCTTTCTACCCTTTTCGATGGAAATGGACTTCAGAGGTCTTCTGAAATGGGAACTACTTTTTCAATGAGCTTGTTTAAGCTTTTCATTCAATATATGTCTAGAATTCCTTGAAAATTAATCTTCACCCTAGCAACCAATTGCATCCCAAAATAGCTTTTCTTGGTAGGTAGCTTTGAATATTTCAGAATAACTACAATGTGGCATAATTGCAAGGGGTAGTTTGATAGTATACAGAAGATAATTACATGGTATTTCGTATCTGAGTCATCCTAGGGACAGAAATGAAAGGAAGCAATAAAAATTACTCAATCATAAGCTTAAAATATTCTGGCCAATAAATTTAAACAGCAACACACTTTACATATATGTGGCACAAGCAGCTCCTGGTAAATTATGCAGCACCTGGCATATACTGTTAATTCCCTTGCACCTAAGTTAATTGCAGATTCCAGCAAGCAATCAGATATGATTAAATTACATTTTTGGAAACTATCACATGATTCAGGCTGAAGGAAGACAGCTTAAAATAGACTTTTAAAAAGTGGTACTAATTAGGCAAAGTCTTAATTCTACTCCTCTCAGCTTCAAAATTACAGGGACAAATTCTCTTTTCACAGTACCATGTGAAAAGCAGCTGTAATCACCAGGACTGTACAGGTATACTAAGAGCAGAATTTCAACCCCCCATGGAAAATTTCTTTAGACCTCATTTATGCTCCAGAAAGAAGCATTCCATAAACAAGAAATCAAGATTTTATTTTTTTTTTTTCTGGGTCTTCACACTGCCTTAGGACACTGGTCCTAATTAATTAAAAAAGGTACAAATGAAGTTAGGGAATGCTGGAATATTGTGGAAGGAAGAGGTCTAAGAAAACAGCTAAGCAAGCATCATTTCTTGAGAAGAGATAATGAGCAGGGAGAGGAAGGAGATGGAAGGGCAGGAACTCTCCAGAATCATGTGGGAAGATGTTTTCAATAATATAATATGCAGAATACTCTGAATCACCCAGATTATAAATTATCTCAGCTCTCTCTGACGTCTCTCATCCATGCCCGTTTTCTCTTTTGCTTGAATTAACCTGTTCCTCACTGACTTTAACACTTCTCTTTCTTAGCCTTCGAATTGTCCAAATTTTCACTGTACCAAAATATGCCTCCCCTGGTCACCTCCAAGACCTCCCTTCTACCTCCCATTTCCATTTCTAATCACATTAGAGACTGCAGCAAAATACTGAGCTCAAAAAAGGCTGTGGTTTTCACCAGGAGAACCTAACGCATTGCAAAGCAAAGGCAGGGGGACCTCCTCCTTCTTCTGCCATAAAAACACAACCTTCTGTACATACAGCAACAGAAAACTGAGAGAAAAAAGATCATAGGGCAGCAAATGTGTTCTTAATATCACTGACAACAACAAAAGAAACCTTAGTACACCCAAGGTAGGCAGTATAACCACACTGTAATGGCCACTGTCAACAACAGCAGCCACATTTTTTCCTACTTGATACTCTAGGTCACTGCATCCAACCTAAAGGCAAGTGCCACACACCTTAGGAATAGAGAAACCTTAGTTCAAACTCTAAATCTATCTGGTGCCATGGGATCTTTCAATCTTTCGTAACTTCCAGGAAAATAAAAAGTATATTTTAAACCTTCAAAAAAATGTACAAATATATTTTGTGATTAGCAGTACTATGCACGTGGTGAAAATTGAACAGTTACAGAAAAAGACAAGTGTGTTTCTATTTTTAATAATATACTGGTAATAACTTTCCTGTTTTTCTCTTTCAGTGGAATAAAAGGGTTTTCCCACACCAATGCTTTATCTTGAATGAGTTCATACAGTTTAACATATAGAGCTGGGAAATGCTAAAACAAAACCGAAAATCTCTGGTTTTATGAGTTGCTCTAGCTAAAGCTCAGGCATTTGGAAAGCAGCAGCAACCAACTCATTTACTGAGTGGTATATTTTTCCACTTGTAGCATATTATTTGTTCATCAATTTTGTATTACTGAGCCCCAGAGTGGAGTATTTCAGATGGAGACAGAAAGGACAAAGTGTGGGTGGATAGACACAAAGTGCTTGTACGTGCCAGACTGCCTGATCAGTAAAAAGGAACTACTCATAAATGGGACTTCTGAGACAAGTGCTTGGCACAATTGTGCGTCCAAGTCCTGTAAAAAGAGAGAGAAAGCCTTCACTCCATTCCAGGTAGAAATAACCTGAGTAGCAAATTAATTTCTCTCTGATTTCCATGACTCCTCTAGCACTAGCAGAGGGCCTGATTTTGCAAGATATATCCTTAGCAGCTGTGAACTGCATCCCGACAGACCACATGAAAAAGTACTGATACCCCTATATTAAGCAGATCAGTTATTACTTATTATTAAGACCAGTTACTTAATGTAATTGATATGCTGAGGGGGATCTAGAGGAGCTAGACCTTATTGTTTGTCATTTTTTTTAATGGACTGATATCATCAAATGCCAGTATTTATAAGCAAATTTCCAGGAGAGAAAGGTCTTGAATCCCCCAGGAAAATCTTTGACCCCATACCTGCTCAAACTACTGGAGGTATAAATTCTGTGACTAATAAACTAATTAGCCCATATATTGATAATTATGAGGAGCTTCCCTCCTCTAGCATAAACTAATGTTTTTCTACAAAGTATATATTGGTATCCATTGATATACATTGATATATACCAGTTTCCCTTCTCTAATATATATATTAATAGACACACACTTAAAATTGTTACACACATGGAAAGATACAAATAAATACAAGTAAACAGACGTTCTCTTACAGTGCTATCTTTAACTCTTCTGGATTATCTCTCCTTCAGTGTCTGAAGCATTTGCATTTAGCTCATTGACTAAACACTGAATAACTATTTTGAGCTTTGAAAAGTGCCCTGATCAGAACAGCTACAGTAGTAGATGTGCAGTGGCATGAACGCCACCAACGAAGAGAAATGAATCAAAGTAAGAGTCTGAAGAACAAAGTTGATGAATATACTTATTCCTTGCCTTGACTTTTTAAAAATGACCTCTCCTTCTTTTCCTTCAAATACCACCTCTCCCCCTTCATAAGAAATACAGCATATAAATATATACATATATATGCATGTGCACAAGGGCGGAAGGGTAAAGCGTCCCCATTTCTTTCTTGTTTTGAAGCCAAAATTCCCACATTAATTTTAAAGAGCACTATACATCATAGTATTGCATAACTCGACTACTATTTCTTCCAGAAATGGTACTTGTTGTCAGTTTAGAGTTTCACTTTGCTGTCACACAAAAAACTATGGAAATTCAGGGAAACAGACAGAGAACGTTGCAGCTGCCCCATAAACAGGTATGTGTGATGTGTGTGCCCTTAATAAACAACTCAGTCACAGGAATATTACCATAGAGCAAGGCAGAAATTATGGAAAATTAAGGTAGTCTCCAAGAAAGTCTCCGACTCTTTTAAATGAAAGTGATGATACAAGATGCTTCCTGCTCTACCACAGTGGATTTTGAGACATTCATTGGTAGCTAAACTTAAAATTATAGATCCAAGTCAGTGAATTTCCCTTCATGAACAAACCAGATCAAACCAGCATTACAACACCGCCTCCAATAGAGACATGTCTCAAGACACATAATTGCAATAGCTACTTTACAGATTCCAGAGATAAGCCAGAGAAAGACTTTAAAAAACATATATGTAATTAAGTGATCTTATCATTCTGCTCCATGGGCTTAATGTTTGCTCTGTTGAAATTTCCTACATTTGCCATAATAATCTTATGTCTCTCTGTGTAAAACTTCTCCAAGGAATGTGATTTTGAATAGGAAGTAATTGCTGTTTTAAACACCATTTTCTTCCAGAAACTAGACAGATAGGAAAGTTTTACAGCTGAACCATCAGTAAAAATGTAGATGACATTGACTAATGGAATTAGGTTACCAGGACTTCAACGAAATTATTAGTTGGGTCAGTTATATACATGCCCACATACCTGCATACTGAACACGCTCGTACCTGAAAGCAGTGTGTTTGCAGTTGCCAGGAAGGATAGGATAGGATTATTATACCCAATAATTGGATAGGAATGAGAAACAGCTATTCTCGTATTTGTGACTTTCCTTCAGCTTTATTTACAAAGAACAGAGGCACAACAAGGAGGATCAACTTGAAAGGCTGGTTCCTGTTTTAAATTAGGCTGTGCAACAAAGCCTATAGAATTGCTATTCCAGGGGCTTTTCCAAGCACTGAATCCTTGCTTTGAAAGTTAAGATAAGTATCTGTAGCTTGTGGCCTTTTTTGCAGTTTGTATTCAACAGAGTAACCAGAAACCAGCCCCTTGAACAATACCTGGTTTGAAAGAAGCAGACAATCCATTTGACACTGGGCTATTCCTCCAATTTTTCAGTCAATCACAGAGCTAGTCCACCTGTCCACCTTTCTTGTGGTATGATAAAGCCAAGATACAGTTTAAGGTATTTCAAAAAGTATTAAGTGGTGGATTTTCATAATTCTATTGATGAAAATTGATACTTATGCCTTTATTTCAGGAGGCGTTCTTTATTCTAAACACTAAAACCATTCAAACCTGTTTGATCCGATGTGCATGTTTCTGTGTTGAAATTTCCTGAAGCACATTCCCACTCCTCCTGCTTATTGGGTAAACATATATTTAGAATTCAGAAACACAAAGACCAAAGGTACTCAGATACTGTTTTCTATGTGAAGACACTATTTTTCAAATGCTTCCCTGAATGTTTGACACTATACATGAATGATAAATTAGGTCATACTAATTAAAGTAAAAATAAATTAGTAAAAACTCTATTTAAAACTAATGTCTAACAAAAATGTAACAAAAAAGTTGAGGTTTATAATACATGACTTATCTAGTCAGATACAAATCCCTCTTGGTAATTTTATTTACACTGGTGTAATACTGTTTATTCTGGACACAGTATCACAACATTGAAAGCAACTCGTTTGATTAAAATTGTGGCAAAAGAGAATTCTAAACCCTCCTTGCTTGGTTTCATTAGAGGCACTTTATTCCTATAATACAGGGGAATATTATCAGTATAGCTCTCTGCTTAGGTAAATAACATTTAGGTCTAATGACTAAAGGTCAGGGGAATGCCCCTGAATATAGGTACGTAGGTATACAGAAAGGTTTTTAAGTAAACAAGAATGTAGGAAAGGACTGGCGGGTGCCCCATGGCAGAAAGGTGTTTTAACCCACGGAACTGAACTAGGGAGCACATTTCAGCTCCTTGATAATTTGTGACACTGAAAAATGGCTTGGTCTCAGCAAAGCCAGGTTTCTTACCCCTTAAAGGAAAAACAAAGTAACTAAATTACTTCATCTCTTATCCATCTCTTATTCGTCTCTTTATTTTTTAAATTCACTTTAAAAAAAATCACTCCAAAGCAATCCCCTAGAAAAATGCCACCAGCACCTACAGAGCTGCTCTGTCAGAGCATGACAAGAGACAAATCAAAATGTTAATCAGTAGCAGGCACTGATTTATTTATGTAGCATCATATCAAAAAAGAATTAATCCCCTTAAATACACAGGTGCTGCTTCCTTAATTCCTTCTTATTTGTGCTGCCAAAGAATGGACAAAACCAACTATCTGAATCTGCCACGGCAGGGAACTAGGTTTAGATCTGTGTTTTTTTTCCTAAAAGATGTGCATTTTTGTCCCATATTCCTCCTACATGCTATCCAATTAATCAACAATAATCAACAACAGAATCCAGGCATCAGAAACGGATGATAAGAAAAATAACTTCATATTTGGAATAAGCCCTTGTGTTAAAACATTTGTTAGCTAGACAGTACAGTGACATGACAACCCACACCAGAACTGTGTGCATTTTCAAACTCAAAAACCCATTTAATTTCAAACCAATGAAAATTTTTATGGTGAATGACATCACAAAAAGGTAGAAAATCCTGAATGTTTGGTTTAAAAGACAAAATATTTATCTTGCTCAAAATCAAAGAGAAACAAAAGATTTCTTGCCATACCCCACTATTCAGAATGTGCTTCCTCCACACAAGAGCAATAAATTAAGAACAAAAAGTTCAACACAAATGTAGTCAGCAAATCAGCTGGCGAGTCCACTGGAAGCCTATAAAGCCCACATACTACCAGGCTTGACGTTAAGAAGGTATAAATCAATTCAACACCCAAACCAGCCGAAGGACTGTGACATCAGACAGAGGGGTCTGTCAGCAGTTTAGAGGTCTGGTTGCACACGTGTGGGTGACGCCAGCGCCGTGAACGGCAGGATGCTGACACCCTATGGTGGGCCAGGCTTTTAACCTGCCTATCTGGCAGGTTTTCCAGATGAAAGCAGTCTTCTGTCTCAGGGCAGCTCAGCTGCTATCTATGAATATTTTAACTATCATAAAAAATACATTTCCTCTACCCTGTGCTTCCGACTTCGTGGGGTTGCCAGAGGCACATGTACAAGCTACATAATTTCTCTAAAGAATTGCAAGAAACACTGATTTAGGACTGACCTGTTGTGGTTGTTTTGTAGACAATTTCTGGGTGTACTTGGTCAGAGTACACAGAGCGAGTTTGATAAGATATGTCTTCCTGCAAATTTCGTGTGATGGTTTTGCTTCCTGGTGCCTTGCCATCTTTTTCTTCTGAAGAACAGACATCAAAACTATGACTCTTCTGGGATTCCTATTCGAGACCCAACCATTTCAGCCTTCCATATTTCTTTGGAAAAAGGAAACCAATTTAATCTCTGTCCTAGGACAAAAGTTCTTTAAAGCATTTCTCAGTCTCCACATCATCACCATCACCATCATCACTTTCGCTCACTCCAACTCATCTCCTATGTTATCACCGATTCCCAAGGCTGGCTCCTGGACTTGTCAAACCTTTAGTTGCTTTCCTCAGCCACCTTGTGTAGTCACTCCTTGACATAATGACTCTATTCCTGCCCCTTAGTTCAAAGGGCTCTCGGGCTCTTTGCCCAGACAATTTCTGTATATGTAACTCTAGGGTAATTTTTCTCAATCCATAAATCCTGAGATTTCAGAAAGGAGAAATGTGAGTATATAAATGGCAGCTGTACTGTGTATTAATTCACTTGCAGTGGAGTTCTTCAGAGATGAAAGTTAAATGCATAACTTAAGAAAAAATTTAGTAGAGAAGAGTATCAAAAAGAAGAGATGTCTTATGTTGTATTAAATAGATGATACGTCTTGAAAGTTTAATATGTTAGTTTTAAAATGCTGATGATTGTATAAGACTTATTACACAGCTCAAAGTTGAAACATGCTATTATCATGAGAAAATTCCAATGAAAAATTAAGTCAGAATCTTCAATAATAGATTTGTATGATACCACTCTTTTCTATTCCTTCACTTTTACATTAGCATCTACCCAATTGCTTCATCTCACAAGACAGACACCGGGTCAGAGATTGTAGAAGTGAAAGCAATCTGATTTCAAAAATGTCTGCTACTCCCTTATGATTTTTAATTTGTCTTTTAGTCTTCCGGGCAGATAATTAAAACAGCTTCATGCAATAAAATTGGCATTCGGATACACAACCAAGGATAAATCACCTTTGTAACATCCTAACACATTATAAAGCCACAACTAGTCTGGAAATATACCAAAGCAATGGCATAGAAACAGCTGGTTGACTAAGATTTACGCAGTTCTTCAGGTGATTTTTTTATCCAAGAATATACTTTAAAATATAAAGCTATCTTAGTCCTTTCTTTAGAGGTTCAACGCTTGTTCTTAAGTAGTATCACATTGAACAAGTTCCATAAAATATCACTGGCCNTATCCAAGAATAGTTCAACGCTTGTTCTTAAGCTGTATCACATTGAACAAGTTCCATAAAATATCACTGGCCTTGACTTTTCCTTAACTTTGGTTCACAACCCCTATTCTTTAGGACTGACAAATTCAACTTGTACTGCAGTGGTTGTTTTAGTCCTACCTGTGAAATAGTTTGGGGTTTTTTTTTCCACAACTGGTTTGACTTTTAAATTACTGTTCTGAAAGAGCACTTTTTTTTTCTGAAAATAATTTGAAAAATATCAACAATCAAGAAATAATTTTAATTTGACACTTTCTCAGTTGGAAGCCAAACAATGAAGAGAAGTAGGTGTTATAACTGGTTGTATCTAAATTGTTTAAAAAACACAAAAATGGGGAAATTCTGTAAAAAAAAAAAAAGCAACTTATGAAGTAAAACAGGTGTGTGCCAAAGAGTTGCCTTGAAACTCTTACGTAAGTTGACAAAAGGATTTTTGTTCTTCCCTTCTCCACCCCCTGTAAAAGGCATTCCTATCCTTCCCAGGTTTGTTCTCTCCTTAAATAATTTCTGCCTTCACTCTGGCCACTATGGACTGCTAGATGACAGTAAAGAGGTAAGAGTTGCTTTATTTCTTGACTGAGATCAGCAGGCTATGGAGAAAAATGACATGAAAAGGGGGGCCACCTCTTCAAATGGTGAGGAATCATTTCTTTTGTCAGCAAGTCAAGGAAATTACACAGGTGGATTTACGAAATTGAGTCTCCATCTGAACTTCCAGCTTATGCTACTGCAGCAAAGTCCCCACCCTACCAGCCCTGTCAGCAGGTCACTGTAGAGATAGGAGCACTGAGAGAGCTGTGATCACCCCAAATTATGGAAGTAGAGAAGAAAGGGACGAGAATTCCACAGGTAATACAAAAAATGGTTTCCCAGGAGGAGGAGGAAACATTCATAGAATCATAGAATTAACTGGGTTGGAAGAGACCTCCAAGATCATCAAGTCCAACCCTTGATCCAACCCCACTGTGATTTCTAGATCGTGACACTCAGTGCCACATTCAGCCTCATCTTAAAACCTCCAGGGATGGTGAATCCTGGGCAGCCCATTCCTCTCTGGCAGCCCATTCCAATGCTTGATCACTCTCTCTGTAAAGAACTTCTTTCTAATATCCAACCTAAACCTCCCCTGGCAGAGCTTAAGCCCGTGCCCTCTTGTCCTATTCATAATACATTGACCTCTCCTCCCTCAGCCCATGGAAGATGTTTACCCAGTTAAATGCCAGCAGCCCAGGACTAGCTTGCTTCGTGATTCACTGAAACACTGATGTCAATAGCTGGATTCCAAGCGTGAGAGAAATGTAGTTCTCTGCGCTTCTTAATAAGCCTGACTTTTTACAGCTGACCTACTGTAAGGTCCCAGAGTGCTGTGCCCATTAGTCTGCAGACAACATGCTCAAACCACCTCTGCTGTCAGCGAAGAGCTAACAACTGTCTACCTAGTAATTTCGAAAGCAAAACATTTATTCCTTGCAGCCAGCTGACAACATCTAATGCTTTGACCTCCAGAAAGAATGCAGCAAAGATTATCCCAAAAACATGGTGTAGCTAGAAGGATGTAGCTAGAAAACTGATGTCATGACTGCAAGGACAGCATGAGCCTTGTCCCTCACTGAACTGCCTGTGCTGTCCCTCTGCTCTGGGATGGTATATTGACAGATACATGGCTGCTTGTTCACAATTGCAGCAGTTCCTGTGTCAACAATTGCTTCATATTGTATCACAGAAAAACCCTAAATAAATGTAATAGATGGGATAAGGGACAAGCAGTGCATTCAGAGTTATAGAACTTTCAAAAAAACAGTTTCATACTATAGCATAAATACATATACTAGAGTGTAAATAATACAATGAATAATGAGAGATTTATGGGAGGGCAGCTGCAAGGAAAAGGCTATTAGATACTTAGGCATGACTAATACACCTGATAGTTGATACATGCTCTTTGCCCCCACTTTCAAACGGGCAGGTAACCACATCCCCAAATTTTTAACAACTGCTACTCATATGCCTCCTCCTCAGCAGAATTAGGAATACAGCCAAGAACTACAGGAGCAGGAGGGAAAAAAAAGCTACATTTCTACTGCTGGAGGAGACCCACAAAGGCACAAGGGCGCTTCGGGTACTTGGGCGAGCTGCAGTGGAGGAGCAGAGCAGGTGCTGGCTCTGCACACCAGCTGACAGTCACTGCCTCCAGGGCTCTCAGCCTGGCACCTCCAACAAACACCAAGGTCTCACATGCTCAGAAATAAGAATCACTGGACCATGAGGCCTCTCTATCATGCTGAAACACTTGTACCTGGCTCCCGTTTCCCAGTAGTGGCAGCTAGGACTGCCTTAGGCTCACAGCCTTCGTGAGTTGGCAGCCCTGCTTCCTTCACAAGAAGGTTTTTGAGAAATACTGACAAAGAATGCAACAGAAGTTTGATTGACAGCTACCGTGTTAGCCTTTTGCTGAGTACATTGAGGGTTGGAAAAAGGAGGAAATGCAGACAAAGTTTCAAAGGCTTTTTTTTCCCTATGCAAATCTCATTTTTCTATAACTTTTAATGAGTTTTAAATAAACCTGTTATCAACAGGCATATTATATGTGAATTAATGTGGAGCACTAGAATGAAATGTAAAATGTGTTCAAAAAGATAAAACAGGACAGCACTATTGGCTGTCACTGAAATACTGCATTCCTTCTACAGTACCATCAAAGCTAATCTTCTCATTACCTTTTATTTGCTTTAGTGCCCTATGATACATTTACATAAAGAATAAATGTCATAATTTTACACACTGTGAGTGGGACCTGGATAAAGAGGCAGGGAGAATGCCTTTGCACTTCACAAAGGAGAGCTTAAAAAAGATGTCTCTGAAGAGGGAAGTTTACCATTGAATACATTAATCAAAAACAGTGAAAACAGTATCACGCCTGATAGAAAGTAAGCAGTTCTGGAACATTTGTTGGGGTATGGGCCAAATTTTTTCTTGTTCACACTGATGAAATCCACAGCAAATCCATTTAAATAATTTCATGGTACCTTCACCACAATCAAAATTTTGTTCAGTGGTGCAAGTTCCCCATAAAAATATATTGATTTCTTTCCCCTGTGATGTGACCTACCAAAGATGACACTAGACACAGCTGTCAAGTCCATTACAATTCTTAGGTATGTCACCAAACTCGCATTCAATTTAAATTCCTTCTTAAATGAAGATGATACTATTCCTTTTCCTAACAACTTACTGATACACCAGAATGAGGTGCAACACATTAGGTATGTAGGATTTTAAAAATTAATTATCAACAGTTTTCAACAATGCTGCAGAGCATCAATTATATCTTCATTTGAAATTTTACAAGACATTGAAAATAACAGTGCCTACCAATTCAAGACTATTTCTCATAGTGTGCTGCAAAATCCTCAGATATCAATCGGTATCTTGGTTTGACAATACACATGGAAGACAATGGTACAAGTGGTCACAATCTGGTTTATAGATCACTAATTGATTATTCATTGAACAAAAGAGCATATCCACCTGAATTACTCAGCTTCCTTCCTGCAGGACAAGGATGTCCGTTCTGGAAAAACGGGAAACCAAACATTACTTCACATTCTTAGCCACGAGGAAATTAACTCCAATAGGAGTTTTATTTTAGAGTAGCATAAATCCTTCAAGTTTCCACTGTCTTCAGGTGTAGAAAGGCAATTTGGTAACAGAATCTTTTTAGTTTATTACAGAGCATCAACGACAGAAGTGTTCAAAGATTAAAAGAGTTGAATTTGTTAGTACTTTGCTTGCACCATCTCTGTGGACAACACTGCCCTCTGCATCAGAAGAGATCTTGAGAAAAGGCTTCTCACTTTGAAGAGTTGCATGTAGTATATGAATTTACATTGTGACAGGTAGGATACATGAGGTTCGGTTTTTTCCCCCCACTTGTTCCTAAAAGCCACTGTTAGCCACCTGTCAAATAGACAAGTAGTAGACCGGACACTGCAATCAATGTACAGATATCAGTTCTCACCTATGCTCCCAGATTTATTATTTCAGGCATAGATGTTTGGATTCCTTCTTTTTCCCAGTGGAGATATCAACATGGTAAACCATGCTCAATTTGCATTAGTAGCTATTGACTTACAAAATTATATACATGCTCTCTACATATGCTAGAAGATCGTTTGCATTCATGGTTACTTTTGAAGATAACACAGAAAAATTATTATAAGAACCTCCGCAAGGTCATTTCTTCCTCCAACCTGTGGCTTTAGTATTTTGAATATCATCAGTTTAAAATGATACTTGATCTATGGTCAGAAAGTGCAGAATAAAAGATCTTAGGAGTCAAATGTCTTCATGTCAACTCCAGATGAGTTTCACTCTGCAGAAGTCAAGGTTGCACAAGGTAACAGAACTAAGTTGAAAAACTGAATGCAACAACCACGTAAGAGGAAGGGCTGGTTGAAACATACATTCATGATGAAATTCATAGATACTAAGAGATGTAGTAGCAGCAGTTTTGTCAATGTGCTTTCATTAGCAAGGGGGTTTTGTTGCTTAAAAAAAACCCACAAAACTTATCTCACTACAGCAAAATTGTACCAAATATAAAGTTTTCCTAAAACTACTTCAGGAATGTTCTTTCTACACATGAAACCTCCAATGTATTTAATATGCTCAGAGGACCAAATACTTTTTTTTCTACCTGTGAATGTACACATTTCCTGAGCTGATCTGCACACAGGACAAATTTCCCAGAGCCTGCAACTTTTCTTGTTTTGCTTCTTCTTCCTTCAGATGGCCTACCTGTCAGTGTTGACTGCCTTGTCAGACAATGAGCAATGGCTGCAGTTATCGAGAGAGCAGTTATTTAAAACCAAGTTCACAGAAGTCAGCAGTCCCAACTGACAACACAGACAAATGGAGAGAATACACCAATAAAGGTGGTGGTCCTCAAAACCTTCCCCATGCACAATATACAGTGTAGGCTGGAATATACACATTCATGAAATATACCAGTTTTTTGCATTTTAATTAGGAAAATATGTGTGGTCACAGCTCTGTAAACTCATCTGGTAGAAGAAATTTAAACCAAATGCCTGTTTCGACAAAATTCTGTTATGCAAACTTTAAGTACAATTTTTCTGTTGCAGCTCAGAGGTAACAAATGTCAGAAAACTAAAAGGTTCCACGGAACGGAACTGTCTTCAGGCCAACATATGCTATCAAATTCAAGAGGAGGAGATGAGAGTAAAGTAGTTCTAAGCTTGATTATCCAAGCTGCAGGAAAATGATTAGTGTATCAGGTGCTTCATTAAAAACATCTTCCTGAGCAAACACATTTACAATTTTCAAGGCCACGTTCTCTGAAGCTTTGCTTATTTTCTTCTACTCTTGCTCCTTTAACTTCCAACTAGAATAGATGTTTTGCACCTACCACGATATGAAAGTTCAATTCACTAATGAGAATTCAGCTTTAATACATTACCCTTTGCGCTCCATCGCTGGGATTTAAGTCCCAGCTGGATGTTCATATTCATGATGAGGCTGCAATTATTTTTGCATCTCTGCTGCACTAACATGAGGACTTCACTTTCAGCAATAAGCAAAGAGGTTGTAAATTCTCTATATGAACATCTGAGATAGTAAAGATCCAAAAGAATTTTAATTATTCATCATCCATAGGATCCAGAACTATGCATTCAATTCTAAAAGATGTAAGAATCCACACAGGATTTCTCAGAGTTTTTATAATTAATAGAAATATTCAGATGAAGAACTTTCCTGTGTACAACTAATTGTATGTAGTACTTTGTAGGAGTATTGTTTTCCAGTGAAATTTCTGCAACAATAACTTGCCTGGGTGGCAATGAGACAAAGATGCCCTGAAAGTAGCATAATGATAAATCCTATAGCTTAATGATTACATTAACCATAAAGATAGCTAAAATTCTACAGTTACCCTGGCTGTTTGCTTTTAAGCTACTAATGCATCAAAACTGAATAGGTCTCCCGAATGCAGACCTCTCAAATTTAATTGTAACTATAAATTATAATTGATAAATATTGAAATTTGGATAATTTATTAGACTGAGATTCTCAGGTTGAGAAACTGAGCTTAGAACTCTGTGTCTAAATTATGTTAGCCTTTTCTTCTTGAAAGAGCTAAAGAAGCCTAAAACTAATTATCATGTGAACAAACTTCTCAAATACCGAGTATTTGTAATCATTCTGCATAAACTGAAGCCTGTAAAGAATCTGTCTTAATTATGCATTGAGCAGTCACTGGTAGGTAAGTACCTTTTAATCAGAAACCCGATTGCCAGGTTTTTTTGTACCTGATCCCTAATGAATTACCCCGTCACATGTCATTCCTCTACCCAGTTAATACATCAAATGTACCTTTTCCATGTTGAGGGTACAACACACTTTATACCAATTCTCTATATGCCTCATTTTATAAAAAGGAGGAACACAGACTGTATATATTATATGTGAAGAAAAATTATGACATTTGTGTTTCATTATAATACCCTGGCCAGAAAAGCATATCTGGGAGCAGAAGCAGCCCAGCTGTGGAAAGAACACAGAGAGTAAATTCAAAGAGGGCAGCAGCAATTACTATGCATAACACAAGAGCCAGTGTCTTGTCAGGGCCATGGATGTAGGTGATAAATTACATTACCAAAGAGTTGAAAAATTGCCTTTTTAAAATACAACGGTAGCTAAAAAGGGAACTGATCCTAACTAGATTAGATCTAAACACAATGCTCTTCTTCAAATTAATGACTATGGCACAACACAACATTATACCTACCATGTGGACCTAAAAAATAAAATTTTCCTTTTTTTTTGCTTTTTGCTGTTAAAAATCAACAGCTAAAAATATATATATTCAATTTTTTCTTCTCTGATTAATATTTGTTTAGGTGACAACCTCTTCAATACATCAGAGAGAAGAAAGAGTGCATCTAAGCTTGTTTCATCTTTCTCTTCCAAAAAATTCAGTTGCAGAACACCCCATTTTGCTCCTCCTTGTCTCATACATAAAGTTGCAGTCAAGGTGCCACTGCAGCCAGTTGGGTTTGATAGGTTGGTTTTCCTTCTTGTTAGAGAACCACCTGCCCTTCTGTCCTGACTTTTATTTTCCTTTGCAGAACTATGATTTGCATTTGGGCTGGTTACCAGGGTGACTCAGCAGAACATTTCTGCAGAATGTCCCTAGGCTTATAATATGAACTGATGTAATTTCCCATATATCTCTCAGCAGAATCACCTGACAGTTCCAAGATGGGAAATGGTGCTCAGTCATCATTACGCAGTCCTTTGTACAGATAGACAGGTCCAAACCAGAATACCAAAGTACCTGGTGGAAAACACTCTGAGCTCAACTCCAGTACTAGAACAGCAGAGTGTGAGTATTCATGGCTCAAATACACTTTCAGCCAGTGTATAATTTTCTGATCAAGGAAATCTGCAATTGATTTCCAGCAGGCTGTTTGTAATTTTTCATTAGTAATAGTTCAGTACCACTATCACTCTATTAATAAGAAGTAGAAGATAATATTGATTTTTTTAAAAATTATTTTTACCACTGAATGATTATGCAAAGCACTGCATTTTCTTGGCAGATACAGAGTATTAGCATTACAGGAAAATGTTACTGGTAAATTATCAAAGAGAAAAAAAGGTCTCCCGAATGCTGCTAACCCATGAAATTCCATCCAGTGGACATACAAACAAAAAAAGGATTAACAAGTAGCACAGTCATATATGTCCACAAGGCTACAAAGCCTCCTTTTCTCCTCTGCCATCCACAGATATGGTAAATCTGCCTGATGATATGAAGTTTCATTAACCATTAACCAAAATCAAATTCAAATAACAAACTACTTACTTTGTGATGGGAGGGGGGAGGGAGGGTTTTTTTGACACTGAGCTACACAGCAGAATAGACTACTGAAATACTGTACTTCTTCTGGTTGTTTGGAGTTTTGTTTCAGTGCTCTGCATACTAATTCAATCTCCCACCTTTGGAGCTTCATCAAACCAATTGAATAAGACAGCATACTAAGGAACATCCCCCATCTTAAAATATTTACGTAGTGCAAAATGTCCTGAAAATAGGAATGGTCATGGCTTCTTTTTTCTTAAACAATTTTCATTAGGAAAGTCAACTATTCCTAAAGAAAAGCCCCCAAAGTACTTCAACACACCACCTGCTTTCTAAAATTGAAGGTTTAGAGCTTTATGACTCTAATACAGTGAACAAAGTTCACAGAGGCAGTTGTGATGAATTACACGGGTTATAGCAGACATAGGAAGCAATGAATCATTCAGTATCTTGTATATTAGTTTCATTGTAGCCCTCCTTGCTATATACTTGTGAGATTGCAGCCCAGTGGATAATGTGGTAAGTCCTAATACTCCAAAAAAACCTTCTTCTCAGTAGCCATTACTTCCCCTTCCTGCTGCTTGCTCAATTATGCTGAAAAACTATATCAAATCAGAGAGCATTGACAATCTAGAAAGCACGTGCAGCTTAACCATAGCATGGTTAGATCAGCAAAACCCAAACTATTTCAGAGCCGCACAACAACATGCAAACTAGTTTTAAGGAAAACAAATTACTAAACAAAACAAACAAACCTTAAATGGTACAGAGAGTAAACAAATCAGACTCCTACATAAGCTGAATTAAAAAACGTAGTGCAGAAAATTAATGGGGTCACTCAAAACGCTCTGACATCCCCTCCAGACCACGTAGGGTGGGGGAGACCCAAAAGAAGAGCTGAATTGGTTCTTTTAACTCTGGTCATCCTCATAAATGTCAAGGAGAGACAAAGTTTGTTAGAGAGGGAATATTTGGGACTTATGGAGTAGGTCCCCTTCAGCACAGAGCAAGAGAAGTGAACCTGGGAAACAAAACAACTCCTTCTGGGTCTCATGGTCCCATGAACTGATGGCCCACTTGTGGCTGGGGGACATCTTCTGGTTCAGTTTAATCCCAAAGAAATATAGTTCATGAGTTTATGACTTCTCTGTGATACGAATTAAAGTATGGGGAGTAGAGATTGACTCCAACAGCCCAATATTCATCTGAACCACTAACGCAGGCACACCCACAGTGGTATAAAGAGGAAAACACTCCTTTATAGTTATGGAGGAATCAAACAATAGTAAGTTCCTCTGCTTTACAACTTCCTTCTCCCACTACACTTTCACAATAAATCTGCCCAGATAAATTCTACCCAAAGATGTAGCTTTCTTGAGTAGACAAGCTGTCACTCACCAGATTTCCTTTTATTGTGGGCAGCTATTTAGATTGGACTAATTAGAAGGTGCAAAGAAATAAAATACATCTATGTGAAAGAAAAGAAGTCCTGATGAAAACCCCTGATGAAAATTTGAACGATAACAATAAGGCTACACACTAGCATTATAGATATTTTGGCTGTGAACAGATAATATGCATTGAGAGGAAAAAGACAAGTTCTCTGATGCAGATAACCTCAAATAACTTAATATCCTTGAGTTTGTGACAGGGGCAAACTTTGAATGCCTCCAATTTTGTCATGAATATTTCACACATCTCTAAGACTAACAACACTTACATACATCAGAGGGGTGCTATGAGACTTAATGTTTGCAAATCACTGCGAGACATGGAAATGAAAGGCGCTACAAGGCAGCAATATCTCCTTAGTAAAACTTTAAAGAACAAATCCTCAGCCAGTGTTAATTGTCAGTTCCCCTCTAAAGTCACTGAAGCTATCCAATTTATAAGTGCCTGCTCCCCAAATCAAATGGGTTTTCTAAGAGGACAAACACAATTCTTATTAGAAAGATATCTGCAGAATAAAAGACCAGTTTATCAGTACGTAGCCCGTACTGACTCTGAATTTTAAGATATGCTTTACTTTTGACTTGTGACTTTCTTAAACTACAAAAAAGGTCTTTACGTTTTGGGTTTTTTTAACAAGTGTTTGACAACCCTAAAAATTAAATGCTGCAGTTACTGACAAATTCTGCCTTGTCTGCCTACATATCAAGTATAGGCACGATGATCACCACCTACAGCAGTGTAGGTCAGACGAAGGAGACAGACCCCTCAGTCAGTGTACTTGCACCCCACAAGCGGACAGAGACAGCCAAAGTAGGTGCCCTTGGTCGTGCCCACCAAGCAAACGGAATGTCAAAATAGAGCTCCTTTCTATTCTACGTGGCTTTGTCTATGAAGGGTTTCTGATGCTCAGAAGACTACAAAAAAACCACCCTGCAGTTCCTCGGCTCTTATGACTCACGCTTGCAGGTGCAAACGGTTACCAGGGTGACACACATTCACAGGCTCCAGGCTCAGAATCCTGTGCGATTTCTTACCACATCTTGCGACAAGCTGCTGCACCAGAAGCCAGGATTCCTTCTGTGAGAGCTCAAGTAATTAACCCACGAGACATGCACCGAGAGAGCTTGTAATGGGAGTAAAGTATCAAAACCATGTTGGTTCCCTGCCTGTGTCTTTAATACCATCTGTCAGTATTGGCTATTATGGTTGTTTTCTGGGGCCAGAGTGCTTTTAAAAAGTTGCAATTTTCTGAAACAACGGGGAGCACTTCTTGCTAAGCTAATATGAGGATTTTTGTAATGGTCAGCTTTATAGCATCTCACAAGTATTGTCTTGAAAATAGTTTTCAGCATTCAGTTTCTGTCTCTCACCTGCCCTCTCCCCCAACACAACAAAAACACAGCTTTCATTCAATTAATTACTTTTAAAGCAAAAAAAAAAAAAATGTAATCCAAAGAACATTTAAGACTAAAATACTAATCCTTGCATTTTAAAAGATCAAAGAATAAATGTAAGAAACCTGGTGAACAAAGCAAACCAGCTTGCCATATTCATTCCTAAAACTCTTTGAAGACCCTCTGAATCTCTCCTCAGGGACAATATTTGAGATTCACACCTCTCTGATAGCTATCACGACACCTGCAACTTTAAATTTTGGCCAATCCCCTAGAACTGCAGATTCACAATGCCAATAATATTGCTGCACATCTAAGGTGACAGAATCTAGCAACACACATGCACTTCAAAAGATTAAAATGATGAAATAATAAATAATCACATTTATACACACCCTTCCTTAGAGGATCCACAAGCACTTTGTGAAAATATGATTTAAGCCTCACCATGCCTCTCTGTGCTCACGCGTTCTTATTCTATCAAAGCGGAAAATGTATAAAAAGAATAAACGCATTCCCTAAGGTCACTCAACTAGTCAGCTGCAGCACAGGGAGCTTAATTTATGAGATATGAGTTCTAGTCAACAGTTCTGCTCCCTGAAATAACTAAACTCTTCAAGTTACACAGCACTATATGTTCCCACACTGCCTCGTAGTTTTTCTTTTTTCGTGCCATTTGGGAAAATACCATATATACATTTTGACTCATTACAGCACTGTTCTCAACTTCAAAGTACTTGGAGCATAATTAAGAGGTTTTTATATAATGAAGGTGATTGTAATAAAATGCCATGCAGCTAGGAGCCATGGGACAAAAGCCTGATACCATTCTGCGGAGATTCTGCAGATTAAGAGACACATGAAATCATGATCATAAATGCAACTAATTAGAAAGAGAACCACACTTACATTTGTCTCAAAAGACAATTATGCCAGAGGGACTTTCCCTTTGTGGAAGCCATCTTATCACCAGCTTCTTTTTCTCCTGAGACAAAAATGATATAAAACTTTCATTCATAGATGAAAAGATGTACAAGATGTAAAATATGTAATCAATTCTCTCAATTATCATCAAAATAAATGCTTCACCCCCTATTGCCCTCTAGTTTACTATCAGGAAACATGCTCTAAAACCCTAGGACAAAAAAAACAGGATAAGATAACTGCATTTTAATTTAGACTTTGACACGTCTTAGCACAGATTGCTTGAGTGAATCCTTCTGCTGAACAGGGACATATGCTGGCCAAGAGTCAGAGTGCCAAAATACAGACCTAAGAGGAACAGACTTAAAATCCTTGCTGTGCCTCATTTAAACCACCTCCAGTTCATTTTTTTTTCATTGCAATCTTAAGTTCCTCTTTGCAATCCTGATTTTTTACAAGAATTAAAAAGAATGGTACTGTTGTTTTGCAGCACGCACTGGGGTGAGAGAAATGGGAAGGCTGCAGAGAACTCATTCTGCTGTGCCATATGAACAGCTAGCAAGGTTTAAAGACACCCAGTACCAAAAATAATATCCCATTTGGTTACAGAGAGGGCACACCAATAAACCTCACCTTAATGAACTGCAGATCAGTGAGGCTGACTGAATTCAACTCTTACCACAAACAGGTGGAAGTCAAAATAGTAACATGGACATGGGAGCATCTTTCAGGAAATCTGGATAGCTTTCCTAAAAAGCTCTTTTAGAATTTTGCAACAAACCCTAGCCAAATTTTGAGCATCCTGGGGGCAGTCTGCAGCCTGGGATTGGAAACATGCAGTGCTTGTAAAGTGAGGTAAACTTCTACTAGGAAAAGTTTCTCTGAGTAAGTAAAAGCATCATTAGACTGCAATTTTTTTTCTGTACAGTTCCTATTACATTGGAAGAAATGAAGGGATCAGGTTTTTAAGAAGTTGCAAGAATTAGGTCAGGGTTCTAGGCAAACAGATATCAACTTTTTTTATTTTTAAATTTCTTAACATGTTCCAGTTATCCTGCATAACCTTTCAGCTACAGATAGTAAGCTTTATTTTTTCCTGTAGGTTTCATTGGCCTCTTAGAAATAGTCTGTGGATCTGGATGGAAACCGCACATTAAGTTCAAAAATGCCACAAGAAAATTTAACAAACTCTTGTCTCCTGAAAAGGTAACAAAGCAGCTCAGAGCAAAGACACAAAGAGAAGGCATAAAACATCAGGAATTTGATATCTTAGAATTGAAAAGGAGACTCAATTACAGTGTGAGTTAACAGGGCAGAGATTGTACTTTGTACATGTAAAATTATGCAAAACACTAACAAGCAAAGAACTTTATAAATGAGTGCCAATCTCCTAAACAGGATGGCATTGATGATTCCTGTGCACAGTATCATTAACATATAGCATATAATTTTTTCTCAGGGGACTTTTTCCAAAGTCGTGTTAGAATGCTTTTGGATGTTCATGGTTTTTATTCAGTACACTATGGGAAAATATCTGGGAGGAAAGAGGGATCTTAAAAATGTAGATTTATTTTTATTTTTGAACATGAAGTCTCTGATCTTATGGACTACCCATCCAGTTGTTTGGAGCTGAGGTAATCTCCTACCTTACTTGTTAAAAACCACAATCTTTAAGTCCCAGGAGAGCAACAGTCATGGCTGAAACTGCAGATAACAGCATTATAATTGTTTTGGCACTGTTTAATCCAGGTTTAGGACATTTCAACTGAGATTTAGGATATGCTTCAGGGCTGGTTTTGTGCAGGTTGGATTCAGACAGTGGATGCATTCCCACGCCCACTAGTGTCATTCCACAGGGTGTGGGTAGGTTGTTTATACACACTGTGCCTTGATTTCTCTGCTTAGAAAAACAGGGGTGATGAGAATATGTGCTGACTCATTAGGAAAGCAAAATCAAATCCTCTAAGGTATGCAAGCAGGACTGCCTATAACTCTTCCTGTCATAAACAAAGGGGAATCACAAACATAACATTTTCTACTCCGTAGCTTGTAATCCTTTCTTTACTAGGCATTTCACAGTTTTAAATCAAAAAACTTAGAACAAAAACCCTAAAATTATGGCAAAACTCACCACCCTACAGCACTAAAATTAAATGGTTCTAACAATAAATCAGTTCAGATAACATCTCTAACATGGCCTTGATTTCACTTGGTGCACGTACTTATCTCGAAATCCTGAAATCATCATATTAAAACCAATGATATCCTTAGTTGCTGAAGCAGATTTGGTAGACTAAGGGCTTTATTGTGATTTACATAGGTCTTTTGATTTTTGTTTTTCAAAAATACTTTTATTATCAACATTAGGAAACAAACCCACAAACAAAAGAAATCTAGTGAGATCTACCAGATCTTTTGGAGACAAATATCCTACCAGGACTAGCATTCTGTATTTCTCAGTCAAAATACAGAGTCAAGGTTTTCCACAATAAAAAATATCTCGTCTATAAGCAAGTGGTTTAAGATGCCTTGAAAAGAAACTCAATCTCTACAAATTCTGGTTTTGTTAAAGAATGTCTTGCTGTTGATATTATGCAAAATTTGCTTCCAACATCTGCTGTTACTGATCGCTTTGGAAAGGTTTGGTTAATGTCCTTGTTGCCAGTGTAGCATGACCTTTTTGTTTGTTCTATGTTCAGATTGGTTTTTTAGTGTAACTAAAAGCTAAAAGTTAGAACTGAATATTCTAAAAGCTTCAAGGAAAGCACTGAGTTACTCCACTGTTTCTGGAGCTTCATTCCTTTGTGGATGAAAAAGAAATAAACACTGTCTTTTTTACACAGCATGAACTCAGACTACTGGTTGACTTCAGGTGCCTTGTTTTCTAACTTTATATGATGGCAGTAGTGTGCCAGGCATTCTTTAAGGAAGAGGAAAAGGGCTTCTGTTACTTTGATTAGATCTTTCAGATTTGGTTTTCCTTGTTTCTGAAGCAGTCACCTGCCTTATTTTAAAAGTGCAGAGATCAAAGCAGAGGTTTTCCAGTGCACTTTAACCACTGTGGAACAGCTCTCCTACACCAAGTTCTTCTGTTTATATACTAGAACACTGCAGTTCATGGCAGTACTGACTTCTACAGTCAAGTTCAATTTGATATTCATCCTAAATTTAATCTTTCTTTCCATCAATTCTTCACTTCCATCTCCTAATCAGCACTCCCCGAGTTTATATTTATGCATTTGATTACCTGCTCCCAAAGGGACCCTGCAGTATTTAGCCTTTTCCAGTCTCACTCTTCTGATTTGTCTACTGCTCTCTACTTTTTCTAGGCATCTTTGCCTCAGAATTAAATATACCTCCCATTATTTGTGTCACATTTCAGCAGATTTCCCTGAAAAACTGCATGACACTGAAATAAAAACCACCAAGCTGCACTGAGAACAAACTCTGTTAGATTTGAAGGTTTTGATTCAAGATTTCCATTTTTGCACTCAACCAGTCAAAGAGAATTTCTCTGTCAGAGAAAGGCAGACATCCAAATTTGGCCACCTTCTCTTCTGTGCAAACAGATATGAACAGTCTCTTCCTTCTTCTCAGAGAAGAGGAAACCTCTTTATCCATTTTGAAACCGTAACCCATGAGAGATGATTCCTCATGAATAATTCAGGACTATTAAAAACACTGAATGGCCACTTAGGGGGGCAATATTTTTCCCAGAAGGATCACTTTTCATAGAGGAAAATTGTTTACTCCCTTGCTACTGAAAGTACTTGTTTCTGTAAAAGTTTTTCCAAGTTTTGAACAACTCAGGATACACTGTAAATGTAAATGGGCTTGTACAGGTGGGTTTTTGATTTATCAGTCACGTTTACCACAGTTAGACATTGCTTTTTGTCTGTCAACAGCAAAGCTACCAGAAGTTTCAATCAAAATTGATCCATCTCTCTCCTGCTTATCTGCTGCTATCTGGTTGTGTGTGGGGGGGGTTTTCTCCTGCCTGCAGACAGGGAATGGATACAGTCACAGTTAATTGTAAAATCTTGCTCCATTAGACAGATTACAGAGCACACCAATTTAGTCAGTTTTATTACTCCCCCTGGGTTACCCGCTTCTATCATCCACGGTTATTTATACCTGAATTTTTCATGGCAGAAGCTTGAAATTCAGTAGCAAGCTGTATAGAGTCAGATCTGTTTCTGACAGCATGCACTCTTCTTAGCATCAAGATTAAAGATGTTTTGATGCCTAAAATGTGCCTTGGAATGTTCTCAGCATAAAGATACCAGCAAAGAGAACAAGCAAACAGTGTAAAACTCTACTGCCTGGTTTTGCCTGAGAGGGAAAGAAAAATTTATATGTCTGTCTGATGTATAATCTCTCAAATGAGGAGTAATAGCAATCACGGAGGTGAAGTGTATCAGACCACCTTCTACCCAGTGCTCCCCCTTCCTACCTAAAAAGGACATGAACTTCCTCATCAAACCTTAATGGTGCAGAAATTTCCCCGACTACAGCAGTCCACAGCACACTTTAATTTATTGCATTTAGGGCTATAAACCCATGTTTTACTACTGAAATTAATTGTGTCTGACACTTCCATCACATTAACACACATTAGGCACCATGACCTTTGGATGATCAAGGAAGACCTAATTTAATAATTTAGAGACAACGCGATGTCTGAGTAGGTCCCAAAGGGGAAAGAAAAGTGGTATGAAAAATGATCCTATTTCATTAGAGGGGATATTTGCTTACTAAATCCCCCAGAAGAACTTTGGCTGCTACTTTACCATAATATCTATGAGTCACATACAGCACTGTTAAGTTCTCACAGTGCTATATATTCCTTATAATGCTGGTCATGTAATGCTCCATCAAACATCCTCTAAATTGTTAGAGGAACAATGCACTTTTGCCTGCAGGACTGCAAACTCACAACAGAAATGTTTCTTAAACAGCAGTTGGAACACAAAACAGGCTAACAACTGCATTTAAACAAAGGCAGCCATAATTCACTTGAAGCTTACAGTAAAAATCTGGCATATTTAAAGAAATAATTTCATCAGAAACAGCAAAATCAAACTTAGCCATCAATTACAGATGATTGATTCTAATCAGTTTAACTCAATCTTCATGGGAAAGCAGATATAGTTCAGTATGAATAGGCAAGTTGACAGAAAGCGTGAGAGACTGAGATGAGCAGACAGACAACGTGGCCAATCCCATTGAATTTCAAAATACTGAGGCCCCAGAAAAGTGCTCCCCTACAGCAAATACTCACATTCCATTGGTTGCAGGGGAGATAAAGGGTCATAACAAACTCATAGAGGTTTATACCCTATGTTAGAAGCAAAATGCTCTCCAGTATTAGGGCTTGAGTGACCTGCAAAAAGAGACTGCCAGTGAGGACTGCCAGGGAAAATGGAAATCTACCTTTCTTTCACATTTCTCTTCAAATAATTTCAGTAATTATTCATTTGCTAAACTGGTTTTGTAAATCCTAAATTGAAATTTTACTTTAAACTTGGTATGACAACTATTGTATGGTAAATTCGTAACAGGTTTTTTACTGAAGATTTAACAAAGATGTACCAGTCAGGGTGCAGACTTCAATATAGGAGAATAAGAAAATTTTATTCTCCTATGACTAGGAGAATAAAAAAACAGCCACAAAATAATTTGCTTCAATAAAACTTAACACCTGAAAACATGTGTCAGATTACGTGGAAAATGAGGTCATATTTATGGACAGATCTGAGGCCGCACAACTATCCACAGATTTCATTTGGAAGCAAATGCTTCCCGGTTTATTAATTCTGTTTAACTTTTCTTTTCATACCTGCACAATCCTTTTCAAAAAAATCTCATCACAGCACAAATGTTAAGTGTCACTTGTACTCAACTAATCATCTCTTGGGGTACGAGGACCTGCAGCTCTTACCTGTGGCCCAGGAGGAAGCAGCTCCTCTTGCCAAAAAGGCAGCTGGGTCACACTGCTCCTGGCCCTGCCTGATGAGACCAGAATTTTTAAATAGCGTGATCTATTGCACCAGCTCCTGCCTACCACGAGCTGATTTTCACAGCTGTTAATTGCCAAGCAGATACCAAAAAGAAATCACAGGTCTAGAAGTGTGAGAGTAAGTAGATTTTCTTTGTCTGAAATCAGTTCCTAACTGTTTTTTCCATGATGGTTTTAAATGTGAAATTAGTAAAATTCAGAGTAAAATAATTTTCTTGGTGTGCAACAACTAGCTCTTTTCACTGTCAGCCTCAGCCTTGCACACATTAGTAAGTAGTAATAAAATAACCAAAAACGTAAATATTAATTTAAAAAGCACTAACACAATATAAACAATAGTTAATTAATTTCTAACTGGTTAGGGAAGAATAGGTAAGACTATGAGATAATAGGAGATACAGAAATAAAAGAGGAAATATTACAGATGGGGAAATGAAGAAGAAATAGATCAAGGAAGATGGAATATGATAGGGAAGTTGCAGTGGATAACTCTAAGTGATACCACCAGTGATGGAAGAAACCAATCAAATAATTAAGACAATTAAAACTGTTAATGTTAAGTGACAACTATATGTTTATGCAATGTAAATAACTTAACATAAATGTACCATGACATTGTTGCAATGTATTTGTGTTCACACCCACTAACATTAGTATACATATAACATATACCCTCTTGGTAACACAAACAACTCTTAGATGTAAACTAGAAGGGAGAATGAACACTAAAAATGTCATCTGCTTTCTCTTCCTACAGTGAATTTGACACTTTCTTTCCAATAAGAAACACATGCTTCAAAAATCTGTCTAAGAAGGTAAGATGGCACTTCCTCAGCTCGCACAGCCTGCTATTAAACCGCTTCATGCGGGACGGGACAAAAGGATGAAAATGCATAAGCAGATAAAACACAAGACTATTTTAGCTTCTGACTGTACCTTCATGGAGGCAATGAACCACAAACATCTTGATAAATATATAGCCTGAGAAGAGTAACTTGTTGATACAAGATATAATTTACCATATAAAATGAACAACAAGCACAGACAGAAGAATTTTCTTTCTTATTGAAAGAGTAAGGCTTAATTCTCAGGTATTAACAGGCATGCATTTACTTTCTGCCACAGCTGCAACATCAAGGCTCCTCTAAAGCAATTAGCAAAGCGAAAAGAAAGCAGTCACATTCACTTTACAAGCAGTGGATGGTATTTGTACTTATGTAATTCCCACACCTTGAGCAGAGTGTCCCAGTTTTCCAATTTTCTTGCCTCTCCACACTATTTACAACTGTGTCATGCTTCTCTCTCCATAATGCAAGCAATTTTGGTTTTGACATGAATTTACAGTCCTTGGCGTTTAGTATACTTTCAAGAACAATTTCTGTGCTGGTTAGACTCAAATTTCATGCAATTTCCTTGTAAAGCAAGTTATCTTTTCTTGTGGTGTTTGCTAAAACAGAGTTGTTAAGAAATCTTCATTCCTAAGTAATACTGTGCAATGCTATGAGGTGATTTAGGACACACTGCCTGTCATTCTGCTTCTCAGCCCACCACAGACCTGGAGTATCAAAGATGTATTCACAGGCATAGGGTTCATTTGTTACACACCACTGTAGACATGTCATGTGTACACTCTGCCTGTTTTCCTTCCCTCTTTCTTCCTTTTCCCAACTGGGTGGGTAATATTCGATCATTTTTGCACACTCTCCTCATTTAGAGAGAAAACAACTGCAAATTAAGATTTTTACCTCATGAGGTTCTCTCTATTCTCTATCATGCTATGTCTGTTATCTCCCTGTTGCGAGAACCTCTGATAAATTAAGGCTACTGAGGACATACAGCATGGACATACAGCATTTCCCGTTATTATTAACTACTCCTGTTTTGACACACCAGAGGACAAGTGAAAGAGCTGCTGAAGTTGGAAAGTGAATTGTTTCTACAACTGCAGGCAGTGCAGCAGTTGATGCTTATGCATCCACATCCTTCGCATGGTGAAACAACACAATGCTGTGGGATGTTAAAATACAGATACAATAGCCATTTACTTCTGTTACAAAAATTTTGTAAAGGATTTGGTTTAAAATCCCATCATTTTGCCCCTCTTCACTGCTGTTCTGCTGGGAATTTAATCATCAATAAAGAGGAAGAACAGGTTTTCTCTGAAGCATAAGGTTTCTCTGTGATACAAACTTCTGCAGTAGGCATTTTTTTTCAGTGCCTTTCTTCTGTTTTTCTAATGGATACCTAATGTGAAAGGAAAAGCCATATTCTCATCTACTTTACTCATCCCACTCAGAGGTGCTTCTATTAATTGTTGCATCTAAGAACTCATCTCATCTTGACTGATCAAAAATTCGTGATTCAATTCGCCATATTGAATTATGAGCCGAATCTCAGTCTGCTTTGTGATGAGTTTGAGAAAGCACGTTAAGATGCTAAGGCCTAAGCCAAAGGGGACGCTCCCTTTTCAGATGTTTAACCCAGTTGCTTTGCTTTCATTGTAGCAACACAACATCAACGTCCTTTCAAAAAGATTTAGTCAAATTCCAAAACCACTTTACGCACCTTAACTTGTGATTATATTACCACTGGTGCTTCTTAGGGAAAGCACAGCAGCTGTGTATCAGTGTCCACTTAACTGGTACTGTTTGTTTCTCTTATGGTTTTAGATCTTTTCCCTATTGTGGGACTTTTGCTTTATCACAGGGTAAATGATAAGACAGAGTGTACAATTTGAATCTGTGCACAGTGCCCTTTGCTGCACAAGCACTCCCTGTCCTTGAATACTAGGGAATTAATAAACATGATGACTTTTTCTTCTGCTAAAATTACAGGGCTTGCCAAGACCAAAACACTTTTTTCATCTATTTCAGCAAAGAGTCTGTTTATGTCAGGCAGAAAATGATCAATATATAACCATTACTGTTGGAGGGAAAAGACAAAATAAATTATAGCCTAAAATTTTCAGACATACCTCTGTCTCTTGAAGGGAGAATTTAATCTATAATTTAGACAAACCACTGAACAGAATAGTATCCTTCCTTGAAATTATTTTCACATGCTCTGGTGCCTCATCTACTTTTGATGTGATAACTAAGCTGAAAAGTGCTGACTATCCACCTAGAAAACAATGAAAGGAACTTTGATTCTGCGTATGTTACACAGAACAATTTGGAGAGAAGAGCAAAAAGAATGTGACATTTGGGACCATTTTCTATATTTGCAATAGCAGACAGTAAAAATATCTAAAGGAAATTCTTCATATAAAAGTATGCAATATGTACTTTGGCTACATTCACCAAATACTAATTAACTGGGCCCTAAATATGCTGATATCAAGCATTGGGAGAGTGGAGGGGAGAGGCAGAGGAGAGAATAGAGGAAGCAGAAAGGAAAAGGGAGAAATTTTGGAAGCAACACCATTTCCGTAAATTCATCATTTTGGATTATTTCTTGAGATTTAATACAGCTAAAAATAGACCAGAAAGCACTACTGCCCTGCACTGCTACCCAGCTCTTATAACACAAAGGCATCCTGTCTTGAAAAGATGCCAGACAGCGTAAATCCCTGATAAGCTGCATAAAAACAAATGTGAACAGCACTATATTTTTCCTCCATACTTCTCATAAACACTTCTGTCTTCTGGGAGCACTGGCAAGACTGTTCCTGCAAGACATTGCACCTTGAATACATCAAGTGTTTTCAGAAATTCCTTACTGTTGGTATACACAAATTCAAATTTATTTCCTTATTCTTTACCATCTGTCACACAAACTCCTAAAGTACCTTTGCTATAGACATTAAGTGCCAGACGAGATAAACTGCAGTTTCTTTTCCTAACCTCCATGAGCACCATAGAAAGCTAAAATTTTGTTCTTTTGTACCAAGAACACAGAGGCACAGAGGTAGGAAAGTCTTTAGGTTGCTTGTAGTGTTTCTTTCTCATGAACGGTTTATGTAAGAATACCCGGCCCAGAGCCACTCCATGACAATAAAAATAAAAAATTGGTATTATTAAATTACATTTTTCTACAGTATTTAAAGCATCAGAGCTATTCTGCCTCACAAACTAATCCACTTTACTGCCTTTATTGAATACAACGGAGCAATTTTACCAATAACACATTAGCCCAGCACTTAGATATTCTTTTTAAGACAGAGAGATGACAAGGAAAAAACAAGTCTTCATAATTACCCTCAAAGTAAGTCAAATAAATTTTCTTTCGATGCCTTCTTTACGTTTATCAATGACAACAAAAAATTAAATGCTCATATTAGTTTTTGGAATCACCATTTTAGTATTTAATTTTAGTTGTTATAAAGTCTTGAGGTTGTTTTAGTGGTTTTTTTTAAAATAACAAGAATAATTTGTTCATGTGAAAATTTTCATGCTATGGACAAGATTTTGAAAACATGAAACCTTCATGTTTCATTACCTAAAATGCAAAAAGGATATTAGGGTTCAGATTATTTTTCTAACAGCCAGCTTTGTGTGCTTACCTCAAGAGATTTTAGTTTGAGTTGTTGAAACTCATTCTGCTAACTTATCAAGGTTCTATAGAAAGCATAAGCAAAAGAAGTAAGAGTGAAAGATACTTTTCCAAGACCAGGATATGTATGTACTCTGCTACTAAACTTTATTTCTTCACAGTCTTCAAATGCATCTTTTCATATCATGTCAAATTCCAATACAAATGCATTTCCATTTCTTTTGAATTTCAGGCACCAATAGACATTGTGATCTTGTGATATGGCGAGTAATGAGAGCTCTTCACAGAGCATAAAGCTTTGACATTGGAGGGTTAGATACACAGAAATGCTGTTCCATTTTCCAATCTCACTTTTTCAGACTTTACTTTTCACTGGGAAAAAATTTATATAGTGCAATTTTTCACTGTATTTATTGCAGAAATGTAGAAAAAGAAAAAAGTTACGTAAGTGCAAATATTACCATTTTCCTCCTCACTTTGAAAGGCATCTCCAGAAAAGAAAATCATTATGCTTGCCCTTCCAGGAAACAGGAATAAAGAAGCATGAGTCATGCAACAAATATAAGCCCTTATGGTTTCCTTTATTTCAGCATGCAGCAGGCAGGGCTGAGTCAGGTGTCTGTAGGCCTAAGGAATTCCTCCCATCCTGGGACAAATTCCTTTATCAAACAAAAACTTGAGGCTAAAGAAATAACCTCAGCCATAAAAGAAATCCCATGGGATTTCCTGCTCTGGATTCTACCATCTGTTTTTACACACAACATCAGCGCTAATCAAATATGCGGCCACTAAATTGTGAGGTTTTTATTGAACGAATTGGAAAATCAGAAAGTTCAGCAGCCTGGGGCAGAGCCAAGTCTCACCACGTTTGAAAAATGTTGCCTAAGAAACCATGAGCGGTTTTATGGAGAGCCTTCTGTAGAGCTGTTTTTCTGTTGATGCTGTACCAGCCCGGGGATGTTTCATTGCGACAGGTTTCTGAGCCTCAGACCTCTTTGTGTCAGATAGAGTCATACCGAAAACATCTGAATTTCACTGAAGTGATAATGCTTTCTGTAAATGGACAATCACAGAGAGGAAAAGCAAAATCCTTTTTGTTATGACTAAGTAACACAGGTGCATGAAATAGGTTGCCAAGGAAATGCTGTATGCTACAAATCACCAGAGCTGCAGTGCAGATGTAGGTATTGGAAGTCACAAAAAGTACATGACAAAATTTAGATTCCAGGTGTGAAATTCTGGAATCCAAGTCAGATGTACCTCAACTCCTCTCCCTTTCTTGCCAACCTCTACAGAACCTCCCCTTGCCCCCACCTCCCTTTTTTCTCCTTTTATTTTTTATATATTAGATTCAATTTACGGAAGAATTCCACAGATTAGTTTAAATCAATTGGACTTTGTCCTTAGACGCTCCTGGTTTTTTTGGTACCTTTCCAAGATGTTGTTTCCAAGTGTTACAGTCATTATCAGCAAGAAATGAAAGGAAAAAAAAGATAGAGGAGGAAAAATGTTTTCTTTTAGCAGATGCGTGAAGGGGCAGACAAATGCAGTGAAGACAAAGCAAGGCTGACCAGGGAGCAGCTGACAAGTCTGCTCACTGGAAAACAGGTAGGGGTGGTGAAGAAGCAAGGCCCACACCAGTGCCAGCAGAGCATGAATGAGGAAGAGGTTCTCTCAGTCCAAGTGTTTTAAAGTTTCTTTGCTGCAGCATTGCTCTTAAACCAACATACCCGTGTAATACTATTTATTTTGTGCACCCACAGGAGCCTGAAGCTCACAGTAATTTTCTGAAAATTTGTTTAGTTTCTGAAGTGGCTTTTATCACCAACCACAAGCCTGAACTATTGTCTTTTCTCAGCCAAACTGGTTTAGAGCTGGATTCACTGCACTTCAGTCACTGCACCCTGGACAAGCCCTTAGAAACCCCACTGTGCAGAGCATGTGGAATAAATCAGGGCTCTCTGTCAACTCACATAGCTTTGCTCTCACAAGCTGCTTCCTTGGCCTAAGCCGTGTCCTAGAACTGTAACTATTTCCATTGAAACAGATCCGTTTAAAGTCCTACAAAATAAAAGGGAAGTTTGGAGTTCATATCAGATCAAGTCACTTTGTTGCCTTCCAAATCCTTCAGCAATTGAAAAATAAGTAAGGAGCCAGCAAGTGACATCTGCATATCCCAGAAACATGAAAAAATACACCAACACAAGAACTAACTGGAAGTTTTGCAGCTTTAGGTTTGGTTTGGTTTTTTTTTCAGTCAGAAAATGTCAGTTTGTTGAAATCTTGAACTTCTAATAAGCAACCATGGATGTGGCCAAAAAAAAAAATTGTTCCCGGGAGAAACTTCTCAGGACCCAGCACCCAGGAGTTTGCAGTGGGATTTGCTGAACCGCTTTCATGTTCCAACTATTTCTCTAGCTGGAACTCCTAGACTTCACTAAGAACCTTGGAGATTTTATTCTGGGAAAATTTGTTTGATACTCTGAAGGAATCTGGAAATAAAAAAATCTTCTTTTGACTCTGAACTGTTGTTCCACTTACGATATCTCAGTATATTTTGAGAAAACATTTTTTTCATGTGAGCTCTCATACCACTTGAACAGTTTTATTTCTATCACAGAATCTATTAGTTCAGTAAGACTAATCACAGCCTAAAATCAGAAATACCAAAGTCTTAAAATCCCCAATGTGAAATTATATTGAACTGAACAAGGCACAGAGCTTCAGGATTTGGCTGGCTTGATAGTGTTACGGAGGAGTTGCAAACCAAATCTGTAGGAACAATTCTAAAAGTTTATTCCATGTCCCACAACACCAAGAAAACAAGAACACCACCAGAATAACTGTGAAAAGCCTGGTTGGAAAAATTATAAAATATTCCGTCTGGAAATAAGTATCTACCAAAGAAATCACATGATGACCGTGCTCAAAAGGTTGTGATTAACCTCGCTCAGTTCTAAAGGGATCTGCAAAACCAGATACCAAAGATATTTCTGATCTGGGGAAGGTCACCACTTTGTATTGAAAGTTCTGTATTTTGGTATTGGCATAAAAAGTATTGTTGGACTTGAAGTTGTTTGAAGGGAATCTCAGCTCATGGCACAGAGTCCAGGCTTAAACTATTACAAATTCTCAAGGGAAAGGCTTTTAGGAGATAAACAGCTATTTGATGTTTTGGGGTTTTTTTCAGCTGGAATACTCACCCTCTGGTTTCCTTTGCTTTCCATTTCACATATGTGGCTTTGTTTGTTTTGGTGCTACATATAATGCAAATTTCCCAAAGTCTGCTTCCTAATGTCCTCAAGAACATTAGTAGCCCAAGTGACAGAGAAGACAGCTCACACACGCTTTACCCCACTCTAAAAACCATGCAAGAAAAAAAACAAACCACCAACTTCTGTGGCACATGACTTTGTTTTTAGGACATTCTGAACTGCTCCCACATCTGACACTTTATTGGAAAATTGTGGCAACCTGCTTTGAATAGAATCTGCTATTAACATTTTACCTGGCACACACTTCTGAATTACCACAGTAGCTAACAAAACTGTGTAACCTGGAGATGCAAGCAGCATCCTCAAGAGAAGACACTTTCCTCATCAAACTCACAACAGTGAGCATGTACCTGTGTGCACCTGTAAAAGACATCATATATATCAGCCCTGCCTGTGAGTAGCAAATATATGCTTTTCTAGGAGGATCAAGTTCACTTCTGGACATGTTCAGCTCTCAGAGGCAAGTCCTGAGACTGCTTTGCTGCATTTTACAGAACCATATCTTTTTATGCTCCACATTAAGAAAATTGATCTAGAAAGTAGTTCTAACCACTTAAAAATTTATACATGTTGTAGTTCATTGCACAAATCCACTACCATCCAAATACCCTCGTGTTCTGGCCAACGGCAGCAAGTGCCTGCCAGTGCCACAGCAGCTTGTCACAACCACAGTGAGGAAAAGGAGGCTGATCCACGTGGGGCTGCAGAAGCCAAGTGTGCACAGACCATGCTACACACACAAATTTGTTCAGGTGAGGAAAACACGAGCAAAAGCACACACAGCTGTGCCTTTTGATTCAGAAAATTATCAGTTTATTTGCTATAAAGAAACCTGAAGAAATAAAGAGCAGAAGCTCAGTTTTGAAACAGGAAAAGGGAATGTCATGACATAAATTAAAATCTGTATTACTGTCAATTACCCACCAAGGGAAAAATCCCTGAGGGTTCCCTTTAGTATTAATGTAACTATTAAAATATGAATTGTTCTTTTCACGTACAGTATGTTTTCTTTTGTACTTTTCTTCAAGAGAGTCACTGAGATAATTACTTAATTACATAAGCAAGAACTTAAAATTCATAAGGACTGTGTTCCTGCTATGCTAATGCAAGAGATAATCTCCACTCTTTTTTCATAATATGTAGCTATTTACTTACAAGTAGCTATTTTGCAATCAATTAATTGATTGCATTTTAATCTGTCTCATCATTGGCTTGCACTGGTTAATAAAATTCCCCATCACACATCAACTAGTCACAGAGCTCAAATGAGGAATCATAGCAACAAAACTTAATCCATCTGTATATTCAGCAAAGCTAGAAATCTTATTAATGTAATCATAGGCAGAAAGTAAACTGTACAGAAATGACTGCATTATAGTCATTCACTTGAAGAAATTCCATTTATTCAAACAGACTCAAAAAAAGGATTGTAATCTTCAATTGGAAAAATTTACATTTTCACCAGTTAAGCAGTTGGCAAAAAATTAAATTTTAACATTCCTAAAATTTTGAACATTTACCAGATAAAGGACTTTTCCTAATACTTATTCATGTAGGACCAATCCAATTAAATTTTTAAATAAAATCCAATTTGCTGCAATGTGATTGATTGGAACTATGAAGTGCTTAAAAAGATGCACAGCAGGATGGCAGAAAATGGGCACAATCTTTACTGCAACATTTAGCACAATAAAAACAAGTCTGCTTTCCCCTCCATATCTATCCCAAGTATTGGCTGTCTCAATACAAACAACACACTACAAACACCTCTGTCTCCAAGTGAGGTTCATCAGTATGCACGAGCTTAGTACCCTATAAATCCAATAAGCACAGAATGCATCACCAAATTGCAGTACACTGCAAGCCTAGTAATTGAATGTCTACTTAGAGGAGATTTGCTTTGTTCTAATACATCCTGATAATGGGACAGAAAAGAGTCAAATAAAAGCAGGTTAGAGCAGAATGAACTTTGAATTCAGTAATAAGGTCCAGGTCTTTTACATGCACACTCCATAAGCTGTCTTTAGTTCCACTGACAGGAAATGTTGCTGTATAGCAAAGATGGTACAATTACTGCTTGCAAGCCACCTAACCTGAAAAGAGGGTCCCTCTCAGTTTATGCATAATCACTAACAGACTTTTGCAACAGTGTAGAATGATAGATACAATCAGATCCCACCAGATGGGCTCTTCCATCATGCACACCCTCTAATACCTTGTATTAAGCATAATTATTGCTTTTTTATTCCAGTTTGATCACTATTACCAAGCCAGTAAAACTAATATCAGGTTGCTGTTCCTGCTCTTGAAATACTAACTGATGAGATGGCAGACATTTCACTAACTAACTAACTTCAGTAACAACATTAACTATTATTTTAACATTTTCTGGTATGTCTTGCTGTACTTAAAGTCATACAGCCAAGAAAAAAGTAACTGCAAGGCAATCCCAGCTTTATTTAGAAGCTGGAGTGGGAGGAAGGAGAAGTATGTTCCAAGCAAAAACTAGAGTGCCCAGAGCAAAGCCAAAAGGTGCTAAGAAGAAAACCTTAAATTTTTATAATTTTAAATAATTTTCAAAATGTCTTATGATACTTGTGTGGGATTTCTTCCATCGCACTCTTTGATCAAAAATATTTCTTTAAGCCTGATCATCCTCTTTGGTCCCAGGTAAAGGAAACACTGGGTGAGAGGACAGGGGGAAGGAAAAAATGCAAACACTGAGGTGTTGCAACATGGGCAAATATTCTGCTAATAAAAATAATACATGCTTAACTTGTTGTCAATAAAAAGAACACTATCTTCTTAGACCTTGCTGGTTTTTTAGGGTAAGCTATATTTTAGGCAACAAGAATGAACTGCAGGCACAAAAGGACATATGAGCATCTAAATAAATGGACTAGGTTGAGAAAAGGACATTTAGTGGTGGAACTCGCTGCCAGCAAAAGCCTGCAAATGCAAATAGAAACAAACCAATCGGGGAAAAATATAAAAGGACCCCATTTGCAGAATCAGGCAAAATCAGTTACCCCATCCCATGGGAGCACAGGCAGTACTGGGGTTCTCTTCCAAGTGTGCTGTGCGAGACAGCTCTTTCCATCTCTTCAACCTTTATTTGCCAGAGATGACAATGCACAGTGAACGTAGCATTTCCCAGTGACAGTACGGACCTGGCAGTAACACTGCGCAAGTAAATTCAAAGTCACCAAATTACTTCCTTGTACAGAGAAGAAGGGAAGAAAGATAAAATGCAGACTTGGACAGGCTTAAAAAAAAATGGCAAGTGAGGACAAATAGATTGGACAAGAACAGAAAATGTTCTCTGCTCCACTAAAGCACACCAATCAACAGAAGATTATTTCAAGTTAAAATATTCAAATACCAGTTGGAAGCCGTGGTAATATCTTGATTTTAGTATCAGCTACTGATTAAGTTTCAGGAATACTGCATTATTTAGAAAGACTACAAGATTTAACAATCAAAAGAGACAATGCATCAATTTTTTCACCCTAGAAGTCCCAAGGGCTATTTTATCATGGAAGGGAGAATGTGACCATGTGCCCTGAGGGAGTGGTCCAACATAGAAGAGAGTATTTATTTCAGAATCACATGAGCTAAAGAGGAAAATAAGATGGTATATTTTAGCTTAAACAGATAACTATAATTTAGCGAATTGAATTTAATATAGTTTAAAGTGCTGTTAGAGCTCCAAAAATAAAGCCACCCTAGACTGATGCAGCTTCGTATGTATTCTGTACTTTTGATTTCCCCAGTAAAAAAGGCAGACACGTGCATACATATGTGTAGGTTTTTCTTTGGGCAAATACCAGCTCAATATTGAAGCAGAAGGCAAATTGGATTATAATTTCCTCCAGTATTAACAGCAGAATCTGAAAACCAAATTGTTGTTCTAACACTCCAACAGAGCTGCCCTTAGTGTGTACCTTGCTGTTCCAATGGTATATTCTGCTGGCAGTGAACTGCCACAGCATTATTAAGCATATAATTTGAAACCATTACAGTTCTGTCAAGCAGACTTTGTATTGAAACGTTATTAACACCTGAACTGGTAAATCATTATCACCGAGGCCTCTCTTGTTCACCTTACTCGAGGTCTGTTCATGCAGAGCTGGCAGTCATACATTTATTTTTAATGACCATTAGGGTGGATAATAACAGACTGAGGAGGACAAGCACACCAGCTGACTTCTCAGGTATTCAGGAGGATTCTCCTCTTTCCAAAATTCATCTTTTATATTACAATGCTTGCTCCTAATGATAAGAAAAACATTCCATCTTTCATCAGGCCACGGAGAAAAGCCTTCTCTGAGCAGTATTTGTGGAGAACCTTACAAATCCTATTCTCCTTTTAAGAGTAAGGCTTCTTCAGTTTTAAAACACTGCATTCTTGAAAATATGTTTGCTTCTTGTTACAATATTCCATACTTAGTGAACCACCAGGCCTCATCATCTTGCACTAAAACTGGTTTAACTGCTCAGGAAGAAACATAAGGCAATGAAAATCTGGTACATAAAGTGTTCTATTTCTAGGTGATGTTATTTAATTACTAGAAATATAAGAGAATTATGATTAAATTAGAATATTCTTCAGGGTGGGAATAACACCATAGAGGAGATCGTGTTTTACATCATAATAAGTCAGGATCTATTCTGTCATTTTGAATTAAAATTGATAGGCTTTTTATTAATTCCTGTATATGTCATCGCTCCAAGAATTATTGCTGGTATATCAATCTAGAAGTTTTAATAAAGGTGAAAGTGTGTGAATATTATAAACATGATTTTTTTATTTCTGAAACAGAATGAACTTGTTGCCCTGCTAAAAAATTTATCAGAGAATGCATGTGGAGAAAGGAGATTATACTGATGAAAAAAGAGAATCTTCTTTTATATCCTACCAACAACCCAGTAGTTCTGTTTCAAAACATTTCCATCAGCTGCAAACTCCTCTCTAATTTTTTTTAAAGTTCCTTTAAACATTTTTAGTATTCTTAAATGTGTGTGTGGGGGGGGACGACCCTCCACAGATCAGGCACAACTTCTCTTTTGCAAAATCACAAAAGGAAAGGTAACCCACTACTATTCCATGTCTGACTTCACTGGTACAATTCTTTCCTGTCTCCCAAGTGATCCCAGTCCTGATCTACTGATAAGGAATAGGGTTGCTGCATAATTATTTGCTTTGGCATACATCCTTGGGCTCAGCGTCTCCACATCACATTAGTGTGTGTTCAGATTTCATTGCAGAAGAGATAATGCAAAGAACATAGAGCAATCTGGATGGTTAATGACTTCTCCTTAGAATGCAGGCTATGTAGCTCTAGTGACAAACACTGATACTTCACTTAGTAAAAGTGTGCCAAGATATAGGATGATTTAAGTCAAATATACCAACACAAATCCTTCTTGCTGTTAATCATTCAGCATTTGAATGTCTTACCCACTTTCACACCGGTATCTCAGTAGCTCAGTGAGATTGGCTGCAGGCAACAAGCATTTACAGTCACCCCAGATATCTTTCCTACTGCTACAAATCTGTCTAAACACCCTCAACAAGGGATGTGCCTCCTCTTATTAAAATATTCCAGTGTATCATTCATCTGATGTTTTAGACCAGGAGTAACGGAACCATGACACACTGGAATATCAGTTAAACAAACTCCATAGCAGGTTTATGCCTTTTCTGTCAGGTGTGTTTCAAGAAAAATGCTCACAGCAAAACTAGCTTTTAGCACCACAGACCATCTTTCATTTTGAAATGTTAACTGCACAGGTTTTTTTTGTTTGTTTTTTTTTGTTTGTTTGTTTTTTTTTTTTAATTAACACAGTTTATCACTAATATCAAAAGACTCTTCACAGTATTGGTGCAAAACATCAGCTACTTAAGACACTATCTCAACATACCACTCTAAATTGAGCCAATTCCCTCCTTTTCACAGGAAGTTCATTTAGTATGAAAAAATATTGAACAAATCTATTTTGAGAAACAAGTTTGAGTCTCTGCAAGGAACAAAGAAAATGCAACACTATCTAAAAACTTAGTTTATTTAAAACATTCTTTTATTGGACACATAAGGCGAAATTCTTGCCTTTGAATCTATAAAGACACATGACCACGAAAATTCTTCCTCAGTCACAATCCAAACTAAAATTTTGGTAGTTCAAGGAATGGTTTAGGGCCTGGTGCACCTTCAGTACTGCGATGATGAAGTCAGAGTCTTTGTCAATTTGCTCCACTGAAGTTTTCTCTACTCATCTTAATAAGATTTCAGGCCTAATAATAGAGTCCTCTGCCAAAGGACTCTTAAAACAAAGAGTGCATATCTACACTTGTTCATCCTCCAGCCTGGGGACAGCTAGGTTAACAACTCTGCACATAGCGAGGAATGTCCTCTGACAGCTCTTCAGCAGCTGATTTGGTCCAATTTCTAGTGAAAGCAATTGTCTGTTGGCAGGACTATATATAGCAATAGGCACCGGACTTCCCGAAGATATGCAGAGTATCATGCTGAAAACTGCAAAGCTCAGTCTTGCTAAATTGCAATCTTCAACCTCAAAGCTCAGCAGCATAAATAAGACAGAGTAGAACCCCTTTCTATTGCATATTGTTCTTGAATCAAGACACATAACTTCCAACACCACAACACCTTACAGCTTGTATGAGGTAGAACATAAAAAAAAAAAAAAAA
>VXAY01002611.1:1465777-1575163 GCA_013399855.1 Oxyruncus cristatus
AAAAAAAAAAAAAGTAAAAAAAAGGCATCTCTACTGTCTAAGCAAAGTGGAATTACTGAAAGCTTGGCACAGTATGACAGGATTACTTTCTCCCGAGATTTTTTTTTTTTAATTCATCTGGCCTACAGCACAGTGTCTTCAAAGCTCTCCACTTCTTTTTGTAACATCACCCATCCTAAAGCATATTTGTCCTGTTACCTGATATGTGCCCTCAAGCTAAGGACTCAGAAAGTATTTCATCTAAGATATTCTTCTCAGTCATTTTTCCAGCCGAATTGCACCATGTCTGGCATGACTCTCATACTCAGCGCTCTGCGGTCTGTGTTTTACTGTCGCTGCTAAGACAATTACATAGCTGCAATGCTTTGGATGAGCCTCTGCTTAGGTCAGGAAAGTGAACTCTTCTCTAGTGTCACACATTAGAACACACCAGTCAATGGCCCAAAGATCCCTATACCAAAAAGAACAAAAACAAAAAAAACAACACCCTCCCCCCCAAAAAAAAAAAAACCAGAACACCTCAGCTTTTCTGGGGTTTCATACACAGTAGATGAGAAAATATTCCTGTGTCTGTCTTCAGGATGAAGTGATAGTTACTACATCACCCTTAATTCTCTCTCATGCTGATTATTTGTTCCTGAGGAGTTTCTACTCCAAGCATCACCTTTTAATATTGCAAAACAAATTGCTTTCTTCAGATTCCACTACAGTGTAGGAAATCAAACTAATCTGAGAGATCAGGACACTGAAAATCTGAATGAAAAGATAAGTGTTAAATACTGATCTAAATGGCATAATTTACATAGCCTAGTCAAAAAGAAGCTGAAAGAGATCAATCATCAGTTGGATAGCAAAAACTTAGGAATCAGCTATTGTTACTAAACTAATTGCGGATCACAAATGACTTTGACACCTACTTTTTTTGCGTTTTGCCCCCCTTTCACAATGAGAAAAAAACTCTTCCCAGAAACATTACTTTAAAATCCTCTCCAATCCACAATTTAGGCTTCACTGTTATCTGTCCAAACACTGGTTCTGCAGCACCTTTTAATGGTTTTCAAGTTCCCCACTGGTTTAACAGAATTCATCATCAGAAACTATATAAACTCTTCTGATAACAGCTGTGCCAAGAGAAATGGGACAAGTTTTGAAGTTACAGAGAAATAGTGAGAGAGGAACTGAAGGTGACCATTAGTTAAGTCTTGTAACTTGTGGCTGATAGGTTTATGCAGCAATTAGCAGTGACCCGACTGCATGAGTGTTGATCTTTGAGTTTTGTGGGGAGTTCAAGGTTTCTTTCCATAAAATTCCTGCATGTCATCCTAAAAGAAAATTTAATTTTATATTGAAGGACAAGCCATATCATCTGTTTAGTTTAAAACCTTCCCATTTCCCTTAACTACCAATCTATATATTTGCAAGTAATTGGAGATGAACTGAAAGAATTTTGGATGGAGGAGACATAATCTCTGCACATAGGAGTAAGGGAGAGTGTTTGGACATGTGTCATCTGAATGGCTTTTGTGACAGAAAATTCTCAAGCTGAGGTACAGCTACCCTCAAACTGCACATGTAAAATCAGGGAGTCACATAAAGATGATATAGACAATGATCTTTAGTACATAAATGACAATGTACAACTTAGCAATACACTTGCCAAATGTGAAAGCTTAGACTTGTGTGTTTTGTTTGAAAACCAGGGATATCTAAGAGCTGAATTGCAAATTCACCATATACAAGAAAGGCAACAGATTCTTCTTTTACATCCAGTGCTTCAGCCAAGAAGAAAACCCCCAAACTCTAGGGCATATCCTCAGCTGTAGTAAAATAACATAGCTAGCGGGGCACCGACACAGATCTAACATCATTTTAATCTTTCCCCTTTGAGAATTTTGAATCCTTAAAACTCAGCCCTCTGTGCTTATTACTAAGAGGCTTCCCATCAGTGCTCTCTGGAGCATGCAGAGCACAAAATATGCATCTATAATTCAATTTATGAAGTTCTTTCAGCCCACAGGTGACTTCTGCAAAGGAAGCAGGAGTGTGAAGGGCTTTCTTGAGTCTAGAGGTGTTTGAAAGAGCTGTCAGTCAACTGAGGGAACAAAACTGGTCTAAGTGAATGCCAAGAGGACCCTGACTGGACTGATAAAGCAAAAAAGACCTCTCCCTGGGTGGGAAGGAAGCACACCTTCTACACAAAGAGTGTCCAAATCCATACATGCTTGTGTTAACTGAGAGTCCAAAGCACCGAGATCTGCAGACAGCAAAGTGACGATGCTTGGGGCTACAGAGAAAGAAGCAGTTCATGCACATGCAAGTCTCCTCTGCCTCTGAACCAGAAAACAGGCCAGGTACCCTTTCATCCCACTCAGGACTTGGTGCTTCCAAGTGAGCCACAACTCTTCCTCTTTCTAGTAGCAGAACGTTTGTTAGCATGGTTACAAGGGTTGTATTTGACCACATGGTTTTAAATTGCTACTATTTTTCTTTTGGAAAATAGCACTGTAATGTTTCTCAAGAGCTGCAAAAAATAGAGCTCAAATTTTTAATGAAAGTCAACTTCATGGATTTTTTTTTTTTTTAGTATTTTCCTCACATAACAATTAAAGCAAACCAGAAAAGTGCTTGCGTCTTTAAGCAAACTGCTGCGGGGGAGGAAGGGAAGAGGAAGTCATGTAAACACTCTTTAAATGTTAATTCCAGAGTTTAATTGTAGCTCACTGCAAGCCTATTAAACCCTGACTAAGTGCACCTGACAGACTGACAACAGCATAATGCTAATGCATGCCAGGGAAGAGCAGTAATTAGCTTCTTTAAAAGGGTGAGATTTGGGGGAAACTGCTCACAGAACAAAAGAAAATGGGAGGAGGGAGAAGGAAAGGAACGAAAGGATAACTTTCTTTCCCTGTTATACCTCTCCACATCTTACGTAACGCTCTCTGCAGAACTCAGACAACTATCAGGACTGTGCAATGAAAACTTAAGAAATAGCAAAAAGATCCCAAGACCACCAGGCAGGAGACAAGGGCTATTTAGTTTACTGATTTTCTGTGTGGACTGTGTGAACAAACCAGGGTAACACTGAAAGTGGTGTTAGAAAAGGAGAGAGAGAAGGTGACTTGCTAGTCTAACATTCCTGCCAACTCCAGAAAACTGGAAACATGTTTAGTGAATAATCTTATACAGTATAGTCTGTCTTTCTTGCTCTCCTGCATAAATCAACAGAGAGAATTCCTTCAACCAGAATGGGAGGGAAGCAGAATTGGTGCATGTCAGTCAATTAATATCTCATAGTAGCTCATCTCCTTTCTCTGAGTAGTTGCAATACATTTAATTGGACATCCAAGTTGAAAGTCAGTAATTGTGCTTTACAGTACAAGATGATTTGTTTAATTCTAAAGAAAATTCTTCTCCAAGAAAATGCTCCAGGGTTTAGTGTCCCAAAAACTTTGGGGGTTTAAGTTTAGCTTTTAAAAACTATACTGAAATATCTCTTGTTTATCTGTACATAACATCCAGCTGACTGTAACACCAAAAACATGGTAAATTTTAGAAGGAGTCTGAGTTAATCTTGTTAGCTTAAATTGTACATTTTAGTAAAACTTTTCACTCTATCTTTTAATCCAAAGTATGGACAGAGAACTTCGTGTTATTGCCAAGTTATTTTGTTCAGGCTGGCCATTGAAGCCTCATTCTTAATGGATATACTTTCAGGATGTTTGACATTAATTAACAAATAAACAATCGTACCAAAATCTACAACACTTCCAAGATGCCAAATACAATAAGACCTCTTGGTGCTGAGACTGTTTAAGGCTACAACCATTCTTTCCCAAATCAGTATATAAATGGTCTAATAAACGCATCATCCTATTTTGACAAAAGCTGTGACAGAAATCTGTGGCAGTGAAGAAACCCCAAAAAGTCAAGCTGAGACCACACTGAGACCAATGAGAACATCACTTATCTTCCATTTACAGCAAACATTTAATTAAGGCCCAGGAGTACATTTATGAGAAGCAGTTCCACTATCTTAAAACACAGTGGACTGATTTCCCACTGTGGGAATATTTCCATACATCTGCTTCCTTATTTAGCTACCTTAGTGGCATAAGCTGAAACAATATTTAAACTACAACAGAAGAAATTTGACTTCACGAACATTTCTACTTTTATTAAGCTTGTTCCCAATTCCTGCACATATCAAAGCAAACTGCCAACGGAACTTTGGGTTTTCAAGTTACTGCTCTTACACACCATTGTCTTTTCCCAGGCCCTGAGGTTCGGAAGCAAAATGAAAGCAATTAGCTTGCATTTCTTCAGAAGAGCATTTTGTGCACCCGGTGGGAGACCTATCTCTTAAATAGCTGCCCCAGGAAAGGGGGCAAGTCCAAGAATTAAAGAGCCTCAGTAGCAATAACTACACAAGCTGTTCCATTGGCTCTGTGTTTGTTCTTTGTTAGACACGACCTTGCAAAATTACAGAAAGCAGCAGGAAAACCTTAAGAAATAAAACATAGTACGAAAACTAAGAGCTAGATTGTGTTCTAGGAGAGGGGATCCTGAAGGATCTCTGTTTTTCTCAGTGTCCAACTCCACCTATTCTTATTTCAATTTACTGTAGGATACAAATTCTCCACTGGAACACCAGTTTCTTAATTTGTGAATTCTTGTATCAGTGGATAACACATTTGAAGTTTTCTATGACATGTACTGCACATTGAAAGACACTAAGATTTTTATGGATCCACGAGCCTCTCTCTTGGTGTTGCAGTAGAGCATGTCTGTGAGCAGGAATCTAGAGGATTTAGGCAGCCTTTTGTTGTTATAAAGAAATTTCCTCTAAAACGGATCCTCTGACTGTTGGGCTCACTTTGTGCCTTTAATGACGCACTGAAAATTGGAATCATTTGTTCACAGCTGCCTCTGTCCCTGAATCTGGATCCTTTCCACCTTCTCAGATACCTTGCAGGGGGCTTTGATAATTCTTTTGATTATGCCAACTTCCTCACTGTGTTACCATGTGTCCATGTTAAAGCAGCCACTTTGCAGGTCTGTGGTTTCTCCCTTGGCTTTCCCGGTTACCATTTAAGCCATGTGGCAAACTGGCCTATAGGTGGGAGATTTAGCATTGGGAGAATGTTTCAATGCCAGGTGCTCTTTGCTGTACCTCATTTTCTAACAGAAGTGTGGGCAACTGCCCTCGGGGAACTGAAAGTCTGACTAAGAACAGGTAGAGAAATCTGAAGTGGAGTGGCAAGGCTGCCCACTGCTCCTTTTGTTCCTTGCTATTATTCCTAGACATTATTACCATAATCCTCTCCAGACAGCAGCAGTCAGTGCCCCATCCAAAGAGGCAGTGACCAGCTTCTATTTGTCACAGTTAGAGGGTCTGATCAGCAGGGGCACCTAATACGTCCAAATAGTATCTTCGCAGTAAATTACAGATCACCACAGCAGACACAGCCATCCTGCCAGATCTGTGAACACAACTCCTGATCAAGTCAGCCGACTTTCACCCATCATGTGCTGTACTCTCACTCAAAGCACCAAGCTGAGAAGTCTCACAATCTCTCATTTTCTGTTTTATTTTCCCATGACACCTCGGAGGACAGCCAGGGAAATCTAGCCAAATTACTGGAACTGTACAGGAATAGAACGGAGGAGTACTGCAGCTCTCCAAAAAATATGTCTGAGGACAACATGTTATAGTTTTCTGAGCATAAAGAACTGTGGAAGCTTCATCTTTTCTCTTCCTCTTGAAGAATTTTCCCATTTCCTTTTATTTAAATAAGTTGACTTCTAGCCTTAATTTTGTAATGACAAAGCTCTTGCCAGGTTTTCTTATATACACTACATATTTATTCAACTTTGTACTTTAAAGACCAGGGAAGAGTACTATTAGATAAAAAAAAAAAAAGATACCAGTCTGAAAGTGAGGATTATTATCCTTTTTAAGCATTAGCTTTGATTTCTGGTATTGCAAAGTATAATATCCTCTGGGACAACAGACAAGGTGGTTGATGAGAACATATTTAGTTTTGGGGAAAATGTCTTCTAGAATTTTTTAATGAGCTCTACCTTTTTTAAAGTATCTTTATAATGCTTTGGTGCAATTTGCAGGCAATACTGAATCAGAAAGAGTTGTGAATATCAGTCAGAGCTGAGAAATGTTAGTGACAGAGCCAGAGGCATTAGTGGGCAGAAAATGACAGCGTGAGTTTCAATTTATAAAAATGCACATAAAAAACACCTAGGGAGATAAAAATCAACGTGTGGCTGGCTATTCACTGAGCAAAAGAAATCTAGAAAATACAACAAAAGAGAAGTGTGGGTGATAGAAACTCCCACGTTGCAGCACTACCAAAAAACAACCCAGGCTTAGAGCAGTTGCAGACCAAAATCCATGAAGACAACGCATCATAGAGTGCAGAAATGACAATTGCCTGACCTTTAGGCAGTTTTTAGTGTGAGCACACTACAAAGAATTAATTCAGTGCAGGACATAATGTTAGCTGTAAGACTGACAAATTGCAGTGCATTTAGAAAAGACCAGCAGAACAGATTGGAGCACGGAAGAAATGATTTATGACGGAAAATTTATATAATTAAATATTTATTAACTTGGATAGCTGAAAATGGAGATGGGGCAGGAAGACGTAACAGTCTGCAAATATCTGAAAGAGTATTAACAGTGAAAAAAGAAGATTAATTACACATGCCTATGGTCTGCAGTGTGCTGACATGCAGGATTGAGTGCTAGTCTAAGTTTTAAATACTGAGCCCTAGGCTGTTGCTCAGTGAGGCAAAGGAATCCCTCCTTCCTTGAACTCTTAACATGTTGGTTCCCATCTCATCCCTCAAACATCATCTTACATATTCAATCTTTCCCTGAGTTATTTTACTTTCCCTCAACTCCTTTCTTTCAAAATTCCTAGAGCTTGACCACCTCTCTGGTCTGGGATGGGGTGAAGGGTGAGACACTTCCTGCTCAAATTTCATTCTGTTGAAACTGCAGAGCAAAATTCTATAAGGGCACTTTAGTCATGTCCACGTAGGATAAGTTACTCCATAACTGTGTGCAAATAGGGCGTCAACATTTTCCTGTCTTCAAAAGAGAACCACCAGATCAGAGTGTCTCATTAGCCCACCTGTAGATGTGGAGATTACGTATAACATTACTCAGTGTTGTGCATATGAGCTATTGGCCCCAGGAAACAGTGCAAATATAGTACAATTACATACTTCTAATTCCTCTGTTAAATCTTAAATTATTGGAGGAAAAACAAGGAAAGTTAACTATTCAATGAAACCTTCATCAGACGTGTATTTAAATGTACCGAGGCTGCTCAACTTGAAGATTTCTGATATTATACTTTAATATTTCAACTTCACAGTGTTCACACTTAGTACTTTTCCATGATAAACCAGATGTACATTCTCAAAGCATAAGATACATGACACTGACTTTCCAAGCTTCAGAAGATAATCCCCTGCATTTACACATCATGGAGAGGATATTCTAAAAGAATTAGGTTTATTGAATATTATCCAAAGGTGATAATATTTGCCCAAGACTTACTAAAATTTCTGGGAGACTTAAATGCAATATTGGAGAAAATCAATGAGTGATGATATTATCTTCAGAAAGAGGAGAGACTTCTTTATCTTATAAGAGTTATTAAAAACCTTGCACTACACCAAGAATTCTCATAATGCTAGCAATTGCAAGAAAGAAGTCCTCTAAGGGTGTATAGAGCACTTGTGATTATCTTGCCCACCATATATGGGATAAATAATGTCCCAGATTGTCATTTCCATTTTTTAAAGGCTCCCCACTGTTATGTTCCTTGGCCATCTGTTCTCTGGACCTGATGTAAATGGATGTCTGCACCGTGCCCAACCTGCTGGGGTGAGGCAGACAGCTATCCCTTGGCTTCATGGCACTGTGCTTGCCTCCCAAGAAGAGCATTTTTCAAGGAATTAATGAGTAGGAACTACCACAGAAAGCCATAAAATTATGAATAATATACAGAAAGTGAGAGGGAAATTAATATTTACTATTTCTCATCATACAAGATACATTGGCAAATCAGTGTTATTATGAGGCAGCTGGCTAAAACACACAAAAGAATGTACAAAAAAAGAATATTTGGAAGCTGCTTATTCTGATAGCACCAAGACACAAAATACAAGTTGATCCAAAATGGAAGGAGAGGAATTAATGGAAAACATATCCAATAGTACCCATAAAAGCAATTATTCACATGCAGCCTCCGATTTGAGCTGTCCTAAAATTACTTTCCAAAAGCAAGAAAGATACACCAAAGACAGATTTTTCTATATGAGTTTCTTACCTTCAAAGGTTGTTTTCATAAGCAGGATGCTGAACCAGGAGAACTTTTAGTCAAAGCCAGGATCCAGTTATTATCTTTTGTTGGTTTTCAAAATTCTGTACTTCAAAATGAAATACATTGGTCTAGAAATACTTCACTATCACTCCATTACCTCTGAAAAATCCTCACCTTTATCCTAGGAGTTAAAGTGTTTCACTGTACAGCTACAAAATTTCCAATTACCAAACAAAACCACTGTATTTAGCCTAGTTTGGAAGAGTTTTACTGATTGTATTTCCCAGGTTCCCTCCCTTTGCAAGTATAACACCAATGAGCTGCACCTTCCTGGGTCACACAGGGCCAAATTAATTACACCACCCACCCCTGAATTCACATCTGAATCCAATTCAGAACTACATTACTATTTCCAGAGCTTCTCTACCTGTAGTTGCTTCTTCTTACATTTTGGTTGCATCCACCTGGTTCTCCTTTGACGCAGCACCTTTCTCCTTTCTTTATCATTCTCTGAAACCTTTCCACGTCTAAGAATTTGTCTTTTGTTTACATTGAGTATCTTGAAATTATCCATTTCCAAGTTCAGCCATCTCCTCCTTATTCTTTCAGCCTACTGTTCCTCTGCTTTAAAGAAATTTGGCCACTAGAAAACTCATCCTACTGAGGCTAAGAAGTGAAAAGAATATTAATTCAGCAGAAAATATTATCCTATAAATCTTGTTGACACTTGATAAAAAATACCTGGGGGGGAGGGGGGAAATCTGAAAACACCTTACTTTTTAAAACAATACAAAAATGTATCCAAAGCATAATACCTACTGTGATTTATGAATTTGGATTATTTCAAACTACAGTCAGGAATTATTTCTGAATAATATAATTTTTTTTAATTACCTTTTAAAAATTACTGTACATGTGCATTACTAATTGATATTAAAATGACAACACAATCTCTTTAAAACAAAGGTCAGATTTAGTTTCTTGCCTACCACTGAAATTGCATTTTGCTTCACATATGGAACTGTAAGAAAAAATTCTAAATTATGTGTTCCCATTAGCTGCAGATGCTGATAGGTCAGTACTATCAAAACAAGAAATAAAGATGTCAGTGTTGCTAGACAACCACTTCTCTTTTTAACCCCACCAATGACGCAAGCTGTAAGAGCAAAGAGAAAAATTTGCTGTCATGCTTTAGGAACCTCCTCAGCTATATTTACAGTGAGACAATTTTTTCTAGTTTTTTAAATAAAAAACCCAGACTCATGGTCAGCTTAAGTGATGCCTCAGATTTGGTACTTGCTAATAAAAAAGTTACACATAAGGTTTCTGTGCTGTAACAATTTTATTATGGTATTAAATTGATGCAATACCAATTAAAAAGTATTGGGCTTAAAAGTCAGTTTAAATCTTTTTTTATTAAAACATATGTATGGGACTTTAAAACACGTGTATTCTGTATCTACCTATATTATTTCTGATTAACTAGCTGATAGTGAACTACTGATTTTTGCTAGTAGCATCTCTTAGTACATAAGAAAGCATGATGAATTCATAAACAGAAATCCTGATGCTCTCCTAGGTCATCACATCTATTTCTAGTTCCTGTAATAAAACCCCTGTTAATTGAGAAATCAAATATTCAAGAGCTGAGAAATCTGAAAATTCCATTGAAATAATTATTTTTTACCTCATCCCTGCTTGGGCAAAATTGCTGCTGGTACTATGTATTGTATAATCATTAAACAGTGGTAAATAGAGCAAGTAAACATAGGGTCACCTCTGGAAGTAAATGTTACACATACTATATCATCACAAAAGATGTAAATGCAGGTATTTTGTTCTGTAGTACAGATTTTTGTACATCACTAAAAATTGTCTAGAATTATCCTTTTTGCTCTGCTCTCTATCATCACAGACATGTCTGAAAAAGGTGCCCTAGTCTGTTAAATTTTTTTCTCTCCCCCTCTTCAACTATAGGTATTGAAAAAAATGCTCTAATGCTCCCTCTCTCTGACCTGGACACACAATGAGAATAATTATTCAGCTAACTCAAATGCTAATGTAGTCCAAGCAAATTTTTAAAAAACAGATTAAGCAATGGCTTCAAAATCAAGTAATGCATCCTCACTCAATGAAGCTCACGATGAAGTGAAAAGGCTGAATGCATTTAAAAAGTTTCCAGCAAAGTATCTTTCTCACTGGAGAGGATTTCTCTCTCTTATTGAAAATGTGGCTTGGAACATGTGACATGTATAGGATCAAACAAAATCAAGTTGATAAATAAGCAAATCAAAACTGTCATTATTTGCTGACATTGTTAAAAATGAATTGAGCAGGCAGGTATTTGACAAGAGGCAGACGTGAGAGCAATAATGTGATGGGGATTCTTAAAACCTCTCATTCAAACAGGGGGAAAATACTGAAGCAGAAAAAAAAGGACAAAAACCTCCCAGCCAAATTTGCTAATTTGGTTAATTGAGAAATATTCACATAGGAAATAAATTATTCCTTCTAATCAAACATCATTTGCAGAAGAAATGAAATCACATTTATCTGAGAAGTGGCACAAAACCAGGTGAACAAAGAGACAAATTTGAGATAATTGAAAAGATAACCACAAAGTCTGGGAACAGAACACAGATTTGTGGTCTAATTGGTTTCTTGAATGTTTTGAAACATGGAAGTGTTGGCTCAACAGACTAACATGCTAAAATGGGGTAAATGAAGACTAAGATTGGTCAACATTTTATCAATGTATTTTTAAGTTTAAAGTATTTTAAATTTGTACAGGTCCTTGCAAAACTAGAAAGCAATATTTATTGCTCTGGAAAATATGCCCATGTTTCCTTATTCCCATTTTCTTTAGAAAGACTGTATCTTCGAAGTTTCAAATACTGATACTGTAAGCTAAATATTAATAACATGTTTCATTTACAAAAAAAAATCTTTTAAATAATCAGAATAAAACTTTTTTTGCATGCTGGAGAAATATCAGGTAGTTGGGAAAGAAAATTATAATAATGATAAACCAAAAACAAACAAGAAAAAAAGAAAAGGAAAAAAACAACCAACACCTCAATCCCAGTTTATTTGGGCTTTTTGAGAAATCCTTGAGTCAAAGAACCTTTTCTGATTTATACTTTCTAACTACAGAGCCTCTCCTGATACATACTTTCTGACCAGAAACTGTGAAATAACTTTTAATGCAGATGGACTGATTCTGGAATTCAATGTAACAAAGTATCAGTTGAAAAAAAGCAATGAAAAGGAAAAGCAATAAATTCTCCAAAAGCCTACGCTGAAAGAGATTACCCATGCAAGATGCTTAATTATCTTCTTTTATTAAGTAAATTTACTTAATAAAATAAACTGGTCACAGCTACTGCGTGTCTTATTCCCACAGGCACGTTGAGCACTGTGGCATGGAGTGAGCACAACACAGGCAAGTCGATTGCTGCATCTGGTGCTACAGCCCCGTCTGCCTGTCCCCGGAGAGCAACACAGCCAAAAATCCATTAAGATTGCTACAAGCCAGTCTTACACATCTTGGGACATGTTCATTAGCTCTAAATACAAATATTTTTGGTGGTAATATTAGACGTGTGGTAATAAGGGCTTCTCAGTAGTCACATGCATTGTCTATGGCTAATAAAAACAGTTTGGTTCAGATGGTTTCCCAGGTGTAGCTCTTTCTGTACATCAGTTCTCTTGAGTATCAGCTCTCCATTCCCTTTAAGCCTACTGATAACTGATTTTATCACCTTGAAAAGCAATATATTTTCAGCCATAGACTGGTCAAATTAGTAACTATTTTTTCTGAGTTATGTGTAAAACTAAAAATATTACAAACCTAGCATTACTTACCAGCAGTAATAACAAGCTGTACTCATACCTTCTATTTTGGACACAGCTGCAGTTATGGGACAGACTCAGGTTGTGGAACAGATGTTGGGAAGAGGTGGCATATCCTGCAAGAATTACCTTCTTGCAAGGCAAGAATAGAATTCAATCCAGATTAAAGTCAGGCACTACAGACCAGTGAGCCTCACATCTCAGTGCCTGGGCAGGTCATGGAACAGGTCCTTTCAGAAGTGGTGCTAAGGTACTTGCAAGACAAGGAGGTGATCCGAGCAGCCAGCACTGGCTTCACTAAGGACAAATCACACCTGACCAATCTGTTGGCCTTCCATAGTGAAGTGGCTGCACCAGTCCACAAGGGAAGACTGATCAAAGTTATCTAGAAGGAAGCTTCTGTAAGGCCTTGGACACAGTCCCACACACCATCCTTATCTCCAAACTGGAGAGATGTCGATTTGAAGAGTGGATTTTTCACTGGATAAAGAATTGGCTGGATGGATGCAGCCAGAGAGGTGCAGTCCAGGTGGATGCTGGGGACAAGTGGTGTCCCTCAGGGCTCTGTCTTGGGACTAATGGTCTTTAACATCCTTATCAATGACACAGACAGTGAGATCGAGTGCCCCCTCAGCAAGTCTGCAGACATCACAAAGCTGGGTAGTGCAGGGGACACAACGGAAGGATGGGATCCTGGACAAGCTTGAGAAATGGGCACATGAGAACCTCATGAAGTTCAACAAGTCCAAGTTGCTGCACCTGAATCAGGGCAATCCCAGACATGAGTACAGCCTGGAAAAAGAACTCATTGAGTGTATCCCTGCAGAGAAGGATTTGGGGGTTCTGGTGGATGAGAGGCTGGTCATGAACCACCAATGTGCGCTCACAGCCCAGTGAGCCAATTGCATCACGGGCTGCATCCAAAGCAGTGTGGGCAGCAGGTAGAGGGAGGTGATTCTGCCCCTCTACTCCACTCTCATGAGACCCTGTGTGGAGCACTCCATCCAGCTCTGGGGCCCTCAACACAAGAAAGACATGGACCCATTGGAACGGGTCCAGAGGAGGGCCACGAAGATGATCAGAGACGGGAGAACCTCTCCTATGAAGACAGGCTGAGGGAACTGAGGTTGTTCAGCTGGCGAAAAGGCTCCAGGGAGACCTTATTGCTACATTCCAGTACTTAAAAATGGCTTATAAAAAAGAGAGAAAGTGACTTTTTACACGGGCAGATGACAGTGACAGGACAAGGGAGAATGATTTTAAACTGAAAGAGGAGGGATTTACATTAGAAGTTAGGAAAAAATTCTTTATTCATATGGTAGTGAGACACTGAAACAGGTTTTTCAGGGAAGCAGTGGGCACCTCAACCCTGGAAGAGCTCAAGGCCAGGTTGGATGGGGCTCTGAGCAACCTGATCTAGTGGACGGTTCCCTGCCCATGGCCAGGGGAGTGGAAATAGATGATAACTTTAAGGTCCAACCCAAACCATTCCATGATTCTATCATTCTATGATCTCAAAGAGCTTCAGGTTGGCCAGACAGAAGGACTCCTCAAGTAGTCCCCAGTGTTGGATGAAAGTCCAAAAACACTCAGATTTAGTTATTGCTTCTTCCTGACCAGAATAGTAACAGGAAATGGGAAACACACATCTCCACTGCAAGCCTTGGATGTAATAACAGCTCCTAATAACATTGATATTATGATTATTTTTCCACTACTTGAACTAGTTTGGAAAGAGAATACAATGTTGTTGCAGAAATAGCAGATGATTCAGATGTTTGGGTTAAACTTCTAAATCACCTAGGCTTATATAAATTATCAGCATTTACTTTTCGCCCAGTTAATTTTTCTGATCTTTATTTGCATGATCCCCTGAATGTATGAAGGACAAAGACAGGACAGAATTAGAACTCCTGGCTGCCACACCTGAGAAAAGTTAATTGTTTCTTCATTCTGCCTTAACTGCACCAGCTATATCAATACTAATAAAAAGATGTATTTTTAAAATTATATCAACAATATCCTAAGCACAGATGTGCAGATATCAAAATATATCAAATATATATTTGATATCAAAATAATATCAAAAATTGCTGATATCAAAAATAACACATGATCAGAGAAAACTCTGCAAGTTTTTCCTTTTAGTGAAATTACCCAGATTATTTATTTTTAAACTTTAAAATCTTACCATACTTACTAAAATATGGATTACAGCTTCTGCATTGAAAAACTAGATGCAAACTTACTCAGCCACCGGGAGAAAATATTTCCATCTAGGACCCAAATATACGGGACAGGAATATAGCTGCAATTAAATCTCACTCACCATTCAATTAGGTAACTGAAAGAAACAGCCACGGTTTGTCCAACAGATGTACAGGTCTGGTCTTCATGAAGTTGGAAAGACTAACACTACCATTTCTACTAGCTCAAATTTGTGAAAATTAAAAATGACATCCAAATTTCATAATTGGACAAGACTAAGAAACAGCATACTCAGAACTGTCATAATGAATCCAACTGTCACTCTCTTAACACCTCTCTCCATTTCTGTCATTATACAGCATTATATTCCTGATACTACAAACCATTTCTGACTAATATGTGTAACAGTCTAGCTTGAAACCTTTCAAAAAGATTTCAGAATTCACAATAAAAATAGATGCATTGCATTTGTTTAGAGTTAATTGCACCAAATATTATTAATTTTTGCTATTATTCATATTTTTAATAGAGTCACTTACCATTATACTATATTTTGGATGAAAATATTTGAGAAAGACAGAAAAAAGCTTTCCTCCAAATTCTCCATTTTAAGGTTCTTTTTCCACTTTGCCAAATTCTAACTAGGTCAACTGTAATTTGCTGTGCTAAGTACCTTCCTGATACAGAATTAGATTTATGTGTGTTCATGTATGTTCACATGCAAGAGAAAGGGGAAAATACAGTTTTCCCTTAAAAAACGTAATATTATAATTTTGACAGAAATATACTGTAGCAGATCCATCATTCACATTAGTAAACAATATTTTTTGGTTTGGTATGGAATTTGATTAATAACTCCATAAACATTAGCCTCCTACAAACTTCAGAGTTTTTCGGTCAACACATTTCAGTTCAGGTTTGCAAGTGAAGATATTGTCAGCACTGGTGTGGCAAAGCAAAGAACTGTGTTTCCAGTGCTTTTTACCTTTGATGTTCACCAGCTCATTTTCTGTGTTTTCTATAGGTTTCTGGGTGGCACTAATAAAGCCTAATTATGACAGCAGTAAATTAGCTGATAAATTAAAGGAAAGACAGTGATGACTTCTCAAATCAAACTGGAAATGGTAAATTATTATACAGAATTGAGGATGTGGCAGAACGTGGTGGGACCTTAGGCCAGTGACACATACAAAAATATGGTTCTCAGTGCAAAACCTGACTTCATTAGGAATTGATAAATAAAAGCATTTCACTTGACACCACTAATTTCAAAGCTACTGAGGACTTGAAATTATACATCATATATACACACTACTGGAAGAATGTTCTTCATTTAACGAAGCTCTCAGGGTGTATAATGAAGTTTTTTCCCTATTTATTAATTTCAGATAGAATTTACTACCATATAAATAAAAACTAGAAGAACATGAACCTATTCTTATTAGGTAACTTATTAATCCTTTTAGATTGTTGTTAAAAGATATTTTAGGAGCAGCTGCAAGGAAGTTCACTCCTAACATGCAAGTTTATTCAAGCTTAGAAAAAAACTGGCAAATTTGCAATGAATAAAACATGAAATTATTTTGACATAAATATTAATACAGAAAAATAAATCATGTAAGATAACAAAAATCTAACTTAATTCATACAAATAGTAGGGGAAAAAAAGTAGCCTTTTATCCTACTCAGATTTATTAGCCAAGGAAGAAATCAGGGAACCATAGCCTCAGGACTTATAAAGATGTTTTGTATGCAAGAAGAATACCTACACAAAACATCCATTTAGGCACTGTGAAATTTTTCTCCACTAAGTGATAGCTTGTTTTAATAATAGAAAGTTCTTGGAAGTTTGCTGGAAGTCAAATTTGCTTAACAAAAAAAAAAATGGAAAAAAACTCCAACAACAACAACAAAACAGAAAGACTACTGCCATTTTTCACCAGTTTCTCTAACTATCTAGATTTAAAAATCAGTAAATGAACCTTTTTCCACACCCATATCCTTCCTATGCCAAGAAAGAGTGGCTGTCTTTGATAAATAGCTTGTCTAAACTGCTATTGGTGTACATAATATTTATTACATGGATTCCTTATTTGTTAAATCAGACATTTACCTTATTTGAAAATTACCTTTACTTAACCTTTTTCCAGTTTTATCCAACATTATTTCCCATCATCCAGACAAACCCAAAAGGTGTATCAGCAGTTAAACTGGAATGCTGGATACCTACTTTCTCAAATTACTACTGAATTACCTGCATATAAAGGGGCAACGAGATCTCATAGATGTAATGTGACATTAAAGAGATCAAGGGTTAATATTCAACTGTAGGCCCTTTAGGCACACTGAGACTTATGTCTAGTAATGTTGTCCAGGGTCATAAAAACTGAACTGTGATAACACAGTCCTCACTACTGAAAGGGTCTGAGGCACATTGAAATATCAGGTGTGAGAGCAGGGAACAAGGTGACAAAAACAGAGGACTGAGAATACATTCTGAGGCACCAAACAGATACAGAGTTAACAAATGTGTGCTGCATGCAAGAAAAGATCAGGGGAGCATAACAGATCTGTGCATTAAGAATGAGGGGGCATCTCTGCTCATAAAACCACAGTATGGATAAAACAGACACAATTTATATAATACCCCTAAAGGGATGATTATAAAGAGGTGGTTCTGGAGGAAAACTGAGACAGTTTTACATGTCATCAGGACTGAAAGAATATAAGCACATAGAAATCTCCATATTGTAACTAGAGACAAAAAACTAATCAAGATTCATGTTCTGGAAGACTAATTTTCCAGGTGGGAAAAAAAAAGGAAGAGGGAGGAAGAGAGGAGAAAAAGAATTAAGAGTGATAATCCAGATATTTATCAATTTTGAAACCAATAAATTCCTTTGCTTTTTTGTTAGATTGTCTTTGGTGAAAAGCAGTCTTAGGCTGGAAAATATTATTGGGTGGAGCAATAGTAAGTTGGTCCAGCAAAAAAGGAAGAATAGAATACTTTGGATGTCAAAAAAGTAGAAACAAATAAAATACACTTTTAAAACTGTTATAGGAAAGATAAGAATTGTTGAAAGACAAGCTAGTAAAAGTTTGGAAATTATATTGTAATCATACATTTGGAAAATTACCAGGAAAAGTTCAATGAATCCTTTACCTTTTTTCCATACAAGACTGATGAAACAGAAATTGAAGCATCTGTGTACTGGAATGGAAATGTCCACACTGATGTGGAAGCAAAATTTAGAAAAGAAGCATCAGGGTAATGGGACTGGATGACCTCCAGCTCAGATTGCAAAGGAGCTAATACGTGACATTAGAAACGCATAAGCCAGGTTTGCTCATGATGTAAACTAATCTGATCTAGAGGTCTCTAGCATGACTAGAGAAGAGAAAGGGTAGTAAACTGTATTAACAAAGGATATGTTAAGAAATGGAGAACCACATAGTCTCACTTCAATAATATGTCATCTTCAGGGGAAAACAGATAGACTTAGGACTAAATTTATAATTTAAAAGGGTGAAATATTCCAAACCAATACTTTACCCTAAAACCAAAAAAACCTTGCACCGCTGTCACTTCAATAAATCTATTCAGTAACGTTGAAAAAATCACACCTTTAATGAATATATGGAACCAATTCTAAGACATCCCATACTTCAAGCAGATCTTTTTCAGTCCTGTGCTTCCTGTTCCAAAATCTGCAGATTTTCAGCAGATAAAACCAGAATTATTTGGCACTAAAATTTTTCTCTTAAATTTTACTTGTATTAAAAAAATTGACCCTTGAGCCTGATGTCATGGTGACTAGGCTATACTGTCACTCTGGATTGAGTATCCAACTGGAAGGCAGGAAATCCTTAAAAGGTTGAACCACTGGTAGAGAGAGAATGTGAATCAACAGAAAAGAAATGAAGGACAGCCAAGAAAACCAGTTTGAAGTTTACTAAGATTTTAAAGCATAATCACACATAGTTTCTCTATCATTAAAAAGGAAGGGTATACTTAGAAATAACAGCCAGCTCTAAACCACTCCTACTGTTGTAAATATAGAGTAACTCTTTCTGTTCATTGCCCTATTTCTGGATTTTTTTTTTTTTAAACCAACCCCAATTGTTCTGTGTTGCTGCGACCTCAGAGGCCAGACTTCAGTCAAATCAGGCATCCCTGTGTGATTACTTGAGCTCTCCTCAAGTCTCATGCAATTAAAAACATCAATACTGACACACATTAATGACAAAAAGTTAATGCAAGGGCTAATTGAGCCCATCTCCCTCACAGGCCATTTCACAACATTAATAGCACAGAAAGCAGCTGTTAATATGTAATTAAATTTCCAGGATGCATGGGCTATCAAAACCAGGTAGCTGGAACCCTTCTTCACACTTTTTAACCTTTCATTACCTCTCAAGCCCAAAATAGCCACTGTGCCTGGCAATACCGTGTTAATACCTTTCCCCACAAAAGCAAACTGGCATGGCACCAAGCACCAATTCTGCAGCAACAAAACCCAGCTCAGTGGAGCAAGCTGCATTTTCTGAGCTTTACCATCAGGGAGATAGCAAACAACAGATTATTAACTAGTTTTTCTGGGGTACAGGTATGTAAATGTGTTGCTAACAGCAGATACCAATCACTCAGAATTTCAAGGCTCTGAACGATTTATTCAAAAATATACCTGTATTCCTCCCTTTGAAAATAACTGATTTCATTAAGAAAAAAAAAATCGCAATTTTAATTCCTTCTGAATCTTCTCCCATGCTGCATCAATTGAAAAAGATGAAAGTGAGAATTGCTAGTCTGGGGTTGAAAGAGATGCTTCCACAATGTTTTAGGGAGAACACTAAGATTTTGAGAGACAGGTCTTTTTTTGTATCACTGTTACAAAAAAAGGAAATCAGAGGTATATTTTGCCACTTTGGGCACACAGCTTGAGCTACCCCAAGTTTCTGGAACAGTTAGCACTACCCAAATATCAGTCTGAGTATATCTCAGTATGAGTGCACTTGCCACAGGGCACTTTTAATGCTTTTGAATAAACAGCAGACAATCNNNTTAGCACTAGCACTACCCAAATATCAGTCTATCTCAGTATGAGTGCACTTGCCACAGGGCACTTTTAATGCTTTTGAATAAACAGCAGACAATCACTCACGCAAGCCTCTGACAAGAGTAAAGCCAAAGTGTACTGTTGACAAAAGGCATCCAATTTATCTCTGAAGCCACACAAAAACCCCTCATTGAACTACCTGTTCCCCTGACAGCTGCAAACTACTTGGGCTTTTGGCATTATTTTAAACTTAAAATTTATTTGGCATCTACGGCAATCTAAAATGAAGACTTCTTAATATTCTGGAATAACAGTTGATACAGCAGACTTCCCAACTCCTCTGAGTCAGGGACGGACCCTTTGTCATTCAATTTAAGGCATAAATCTGAAGTTGGTTTCCAGGAAGAGTCTTTACCACAAAGACTGGCTGGATCTGAATCTATCATCCATCTGAGGTGAATTTTCATTCATCTGGATTAACTACTTCAACTATTTCCAAAATAGACACATTTCTTGTGGGAAAGGAGGAGGAAAGAAGTGCTAGTCTAGCATTTGAATGGACTGCTAATTTTCCAGTGTAAAAAATATTTTGTTAAAAATTTTTCAGCCTTAGAGTTTTGCATCTTTTTCGGATCCAGGTATATGTTGAGAGTTTTCGTTTAATAATCATATATTAATTAGACTGCAAAATTCTTCTAAAAGCACTAAAGCCCCAAACAGTTTTGTCCCAATTTAACAGAGACAGAAAAAAAAATTCAGGCCCAAGTCCTCAAACAGCTGAACCAAGGGGATTTATTTTCAGCAATTCTTCAGACACCAAAATACTGCTTCACAATGGGAACTGGAACTGAATTAAGCTACAGTATTAAGGACCTGTTATAAAATCTGCTTTTCAAGGGCTCAGCATCCATGTAAAATTAGGTGGTGCATGTTTTAAGTCAAGGGTATTGCTTTAGAAACCTGACATCATCTTGATGTTCAGGAATATTGATTCACTGTTACAGCACTACAGAATTAAGTTCACTTGAATACTCTGTAGGAAGGACCATACATCTGTTTTCTGAAGTATCCTCTCATGTGAGAACACAGTGAGAGGCAAATGTTTTCAGAGATGTGTTTCCCATCTCATCAGATGAGCTGTGGGCAGGCACAACAACTGCTTAAAAAGCTGCTGCAGAAAAAGAAAGGAATTAATCATCTCCCCTTCTCAATGATTAGGACAGAGACAGTCAATGTATTTTGTCAGGACTATTTTGGTGAAGCATTGCATTAGACATCAGGGAAAAAACCAACCCCAAACTTCCTAACAACAAAAATACAGAACTGCTGTAATAGGAAGACAGAGGCAACTGAGAAATCTATACCACTGGAGCATTCAGAGTGCAGGCAAAACCAAAGAAGACATAGGTTGAGCTGCACTGTGGTACAGGAACAAAATCGATCCAAATGCAGTGCCTTTTTTCCAAACTGTGATTTTTAAAAATGTACATCTCTTCACAAAATGAAGTTGAGATGAAAATCAACTTTTCCATCAGCTTCAGCAACCATGAAATATTTTCCTTAGTTAATATAAGAGCTTGCTTATCTACAGACAAAAAGTCTTTTTTTTTTTTTTTTTACATGGTCTTGTGTTCTCCAATGCCATTCCTCATAATAATTGAAATAAACAGACACACAGATATCTATGCACAGCTAATGGCAGCTGTGTGCAGCCATCTTTTCAGCCAAAGTACTCATTCATACAATTTATTTAATTGGTTTTAAAAGCAGAGTTTTTCATACTTATAACATATGGACATAAGAATTACCCCTCAAAAAAACGCCACTGGTGTTACAGTAAGATCAAATTCTTGAATATAAATACTTTTTTGACATCAAATGTAATATTTGGGGCTGAGTATTGACAAAAAGTACAACTTTTGTAATGGTTTTGCACTCTGGAATTGTACTTTTTAGGTCAATGGTTTCTGAATGTAGTGTATCATCACTGGAGTTGGTTTGCCCTTAACAATCAAGGTTAAAGTTTCTCTCAAGTCTGTATTATTTTCCAGAACTCAAACTCCATTACTTTAACATCAAAATAGTGCTTGTTAGAGAAGACAGAGCAGGTCTAATGGTTGGAATTTGTTAGTGGAGTTTAAAATAACAAAATTTTCAGCATCTAGATTGAAATGCAAAATGTTACATGTAACTTCAGCTAGAGTCCAACCACCAAATCATATGCCTTTGGCAGAGAAAGGGAAAATAATAATAAAAAAATGCTTTGTTCTCTATTTATTTGCAAACAAAGACACAGAGGTGTGAAGGGATGAAACTGAGAAGCAATAAGGACTTGGATATGGAAGAGTAAGAAGTAAGTACAGGGGTTATATTGCTTCAGAAGAACTCAGGAAAACCACCGCTTTTCAGAGACTTTGGTAATTTCCTGGAAGGTGCCCAGACACTCAATAGACAAAACTAAACAGTCCAAAATATGTTCTGCAATGAAGTGATTTTGTTGCGTTCAGTGATAAGTCAAGGAAAAGGACCAGCTCTGACCTCATTCAGTTTGTAAATTCAGTGACTATTTTGCACATAGAAAAGAAAGAAAATCACAGCAACCATATTCTGAGTAAAAACACCTTTTTTTCTGGATGTCCTCCTGTGTTCTTGTGTTTGCCTGAATTGGTTTTGAATACTGCAATGATACAGATGTCACAGCTTCCTCAGGCAGCCTGGGCTTTATGGCAGCTACAGACAAGTGCACTGGCATTACAAGTTTTTGTGTGCAACAATTCCAGCTTCTGACTTACGATTTAATTTCATTCTTGACCTGCTCATTATCTCTGCAGCAAAGACTTCCAATTATTTTGGCAACTTGTAACCTAAGGACTATTCTGGCATACCCAAATCCTCACTATGAGCTCCCAAGAAGGTTGTCAAACAACCTCTCCATAAAATAACTTTCCTGTCATCAGCTTTTGCAAAAAAAAAAAAAACCAAACCCATAGGTAACTAAATAAATAGAGATCTGAGATAGTTCTGCTCATGTAGCTTTTGTAATATGAAGCTGTACAAGTGCAATTGGAATTGCAATGTACTTCATATTTCTACTCTGACAAAGATATTTATTGACAGTACAATTGCAATGCAAAAACAATACCAGCAATCCTTTCAGCCAAAGTGGGGACAAACTGAGTCTACCTTAACCTCTCACATTGGGTCAAATTTCAATGGAGAATGGAATCTGCAAAGAAGTAATGAAGTATTTCCCTAGGACAAGGCTATAGAAGGAAAATAAGATTTCAAGTGAGTCCTTCCTATTTTTAAAACATTTTCATGTTCACTTTTATATTAATACTAATGTCTGGATAACAGGAACATGAGTTGGCGACATAGTGACATTTCTATCAATGTGAAAGGTAAAATGAACTGTGCTAAAGAATAAGCTACCATGTCTGTGGTTCTCTGAACATTTATGAATGTCAGCTATAGTCACTTTAATTGCTCTGTGCACTCCCACCCCACTGTGGAGGATGCCCAGCCTCAGCTGCTGCTGCCTATCACTTCAGAAAAATCTGTTTAATAATTTTATTATATCCTTTGTCATTGATACCTGTCCCTACATTGCTTTTCTCCTGAGTCTTCACAATGGCACAGAATCCTGAGGGACTCCAGTACCACACAGAGTATCACACAGAGCATATTCCTTTTTAAAACAGATGCCCTTCATGGCACAAAGTTTTTTTTTCTCCTATCCAACCATTTTCCAGCTGAGGTCTGTTACCCAGCTAACCTTGAGTTCACCTACAATTCTGGTTGACTTCTAGGAGACATGAATGAACCTTGGACAGACAGTTCACAAACAGTTGATTATCCATCATGCACTTCTCTGTGGTCACTACCCAGTGGCACCAAAGACCTATTTTCACTGATGAATTCAGGTCCACAGGGAGTTCAGATTAAATACTCTTGTGGATAGTCTTCATCCTGCTCACTCACAGGCTGAAGGAGAAAGCTCCGTGTCCTCTACAGCAGCACGTGACTCTCTGGTCTATACTGTTCATGCCTCCATGCAGTGTTAGATGTGGAAATTAATGGGGGGTGAAGGGGGGAAGTTGCCACATTGGTTCAAATTTTCAGGTAAAAAATCCCAAACATCTAAGTACGATTTTGTCTGCAATCAGCCTAAGGAAACATTTCCTAAGCTCTTGGATATGGGCTGCTGTTCTGCTTCATTATGAATTCCAAGGCCGGTAAATCCCTCGTACCTTTGGCAAAGTCAGAATGATATATATATAATTAAATCAAATGTTAAAAAGTACTGAAGAGCTCATATCTCATTCTCACAGGACCATCCTTATACAATAAGACTGGAACAAAAGAAATCATGGTTTTGCACTCTGCAGAGGGAAACACAGACAGAACACCTAATGGACAATTAACTGGTGCAATCATTTAGAGGGGACATGAAACTATCCTACATTCAGTTTTCTAATCAAGAATGCATACATATTTTAGCTCTTCCACCTTTCTGTTGTTATTTCTTAATTCTTTTTCTTGTTTTCTTTGGGAATTAAGTGTCAGTTATCAGGATTAAGGCCATCCACTCATAGTCACATTGCAAAAATACAAAATATGAAACATCACTCCCCTTTTTAGACGCAGATGAATTTGACAAATATTCAGAGCAGCTGAACACAGTTTGCCACCCAGGTAGTACTACAAATAGTTTTTAATAAAGGGCATTCAAAAAGCCCACAAAAGCCTTCCAGATTCAATAAACTAGTTAGCAAACAGTGGGAACCTAAATACTTCTTCCACTTCTACTACACTAAACTATTTACAGCCATCTCCGATTTCTGTGAAGGTGTCCTGTATTAGTTTCCTAAAAAATATTTGTATAAACAAACATATGCATACAAGGGGTGTGAGTGCAATGAAATTAAAAACATACTTTGGAGAATTTAGGTGATTAGAAACGAGCAATGTTTGTCCAGAGAAATCCCTGCCATTTAGTGCAATGTTACCCACTCTGATAGCTTGCTATTGCCTCTTGAGAATTGTTTTGGCAATACCCAGGAAGAGTTCTGTCTAGCACTGATTTCTGATCTGCAACATGTCTAAGATGGTAAACCAGAGACTCAGAAATTATCCCAACCTTCTTCTTCTGTTAGGAGTAACCAAGCAATGTCTCCCTCCCCAATTTATCTTGTGTACAGTTTTGTGGCTCCCAATGTATTTTTCTATTTCTTTTCCATCTGATGCCAGAATTACTGCCCTTGCCCTTGGTTTCCCACTCTCAGATAAACAGCCTATAAAATTGCTGCAAGAAACCAAGTGCTGCTTCTCACACAGCCACAGACAGACTTCCTTTACTGAACGCATTCCGCATACAGCATCCGTGCCAGGCTCCAAAAGAGAGAGATGATAATGTAATTGCCGAAATGCCCAGAAGTTCCTCCGAGCACAGACTGAAAAGAGGACAGGAGCAGGGAGGCTCTAAAATCAGAGAGTACATCACATATTAAAAAGTAACTTTTCGGCGGCGCATTGCGAGGCTGAGCACCAGGCAGAGAAGGGGAGCACGCAGCCACATGGTATATTCCTGCCTCTGCCTCTCTCCTCTCTCTCTTTTGGTCCCTCTCTCCGGCTTTCTCTCCCACCTCCTCTCCCCGGCGCTGCCTTCCCCTCTCCCCCTGCCGCAGGCTGCAGAATGGGACACGCTTGTTCCCCAGCCAGCCGGCAGCTGTCACACAGCGGAGGCAGCCAGCAGCCGGTGCGAAGAGTGAGCCTACTCTGTCATTTAGGATGACTCACTGGAATCTGGCATTAATTTCTCTTTTTCTGATAGTGGACGGAGAACAACCAAAAAGCTACACTGGACTAGACCAAGGTAAGAGATTTAAAAGTCTTTTTTACCCTAAAGCCACCCGATGCTCTGAGGGTGCCAAGCTGTGTACGAAAGCTGGCACTGGAACTAATTCGGTGGGTGTCTGAACACCTGGCATTACATGCCATCAGCGTGTCCTTCTGGTGTTAACCCTGTGTGTACCATCCAGCTGCACCCGGGGGGAGAGACAGCAGGTCAAAAGATAACCAGTGACTGCATTTTCTGCCCTTAATGCAACTTTTACTGCTGTACTACCACCTGCTCCTGTGGATACAAGAAGCTTCTCAATATTGCTAAATGATCAGCCTTTTGTGTTCTGCTGCTGGGAATGGAGCATACCAGGCGTCTGTCATGGACTCCGTGTGGATTCATTCCCACAGCAGTTGTTTCATCACTTTAATGAGTTGGAATTCCACAGTGCACAGAAACGCTTCCCTGTCATTTCCCCTCTCTCTGAGGGGTTCTCACAGGATCATATAGATACGATCCATTTTCAGGCTTTTCAAAAGTAGTGCTCACTGAAACCACCAGAACAAGTCTGCTGAAGCACAGGCAGTGCTGCACTACATATTCTGTCTGCATTCCTCTCTATTTTTTCTGCTGTGAATCAAAAATTCAGTGTTGCAGGAGGGTTTTTGCAAGGACAATAAATGACTCTGGCATAGCAATTTAAAGTAAAGGGAGAAGCTGCCTCTCCCCATTCTGAAATCCAGGCAAAATGCTCTTCTTCCATTTTCTGAGGAGGTACAGTATCCCTAGCAGAGTTATCTAAGCAGGTTTCTGTGGGGCGGATTGACAGTTTTCAGTTGTGATTTTAATGAAAAGCTTTCACTGAATGTCCACAGCTTCATTTCTGTCAATCCAATGCTTTTTACCAAATGGCTTGCTTCAGAGGGTGACACCTTTAAAATTAACCCAGAGGTATGCTTTTCTAAATCTATAAACAGAAAAACAGACCAGCTAGGGTACATTGCAGAATCACATAGTCTTACCTTTGCATCTTTAATGGTGTAACTGCAGTGGAAGACATTTGGTTTGGTTTACATGTTCTCTGTACTGAGGAAAGTGTCACAATTGTAACTGAATTTACCTGTGTTCCTTATACATAATATGGTATTTTTCTGCAATACCTTACACAATCTGTTTGTTCAGACCTCCTGTGTATGGCAATAGGCTTATTAGGAGTTGACTTTTAAACCCACAAAAAATTGCCCTGACATTATTGCCATGAAAAGGAATCTCTGCTCAAAGAAGGTGACGGGTCCCCCACTGATCACATCTACGGACACGAACAAACAGGTATCTGCAGTTGACACCAATTCAGCTTCCAGGTAGTCATCAAGACCACAGTCTCATGACCCAGTAGGAATACTTTTGGAATGAACTCCAACATGGCACCAGTAAACACTCCCCTTAGTTATTGCTCGTCCATGCAATCTTTAAAATAGATCAGGGGAAAAAAGATTCTTATTTCAGAGAATTTACAGGACTTAGATAGAGAGCTTCAGGAAGAGGTAAGACAAGAGGTTGATGTGTCAGCATCATTTTTCATCAGACTATGGTACATTTTTCCACTTGTAAAAGTGGAAAGCATTTACGAACATTATGCTTTATTTTTAACCATTTGGACAACTACAGAGACTTCAGTAATTTTTTTTTTATAATTACTTTTTATTCTTAGCATTTAGATATGACACCTGACTGCAAAGGTATCAGATTATTTCTGGGGAAAGTAATTCTAAAGTACAATTCAGACAACAGATCATTGTGATTCTGTCTTTAAGCAGTTGACAATAGTCATGTTACTTATTTTTTAATTAATAGCTATTTATTGTTTGCAAGCTCTTAGTCACTTGCTACTGTAGCACATGTTATAGTCTCTGGGGTCTAAACAGCTATTTTTGAGCCTGTCTGGCTAATGTCTAGAATAGAAAATTAACCTGTTCACAAGTTAGGTTTTTCTGTGCTATTTTTCTTTCCTTTGAGACATCAGTATATTAGTAGTTTTCATGTGTATGGCTCCTTTCAGGTAGAATCTTAGTCCATTTAAATGCAGACAATTTACTGTGATAACAGTTTATTGTAGCTTAGCAACAGAGCTAAAAAAAAAAAAAAATCAAGTTACATCCATCACACATGCAAACCTTGCATTGTGCTGCCCTGTACTCAGCAAATTAAACCCTTGAGATAAATGACATTCTAGACCAGTCAGTTTAATATCATTAGCTGGGCTGGCCGGTTGTTCTAATTACACAAGTCAAAGACCGCAGGAAGCAGCTGCAAAGTCAGCACATGTGCAAGGGGCTGTTTGTAAAGCACAAACACATGCTTTAACTTGAGGCTTCTTTGTTGCAACATGAATTGTTAAGGAAACGTATGGCATTTAGTATCACTGACAGGAAAATGGCCTGGCTATGGTCCAGGTGGTAAGACTTGTATGAGTTGTGTGGGCTTATCACTGGTCTTTCTGTGAACTTTAATTTTTGGTGTAATATTTTCACCAAAATAAACAAACAAGCACATCCAATGCTATTTCTCTATGACTGGGGTCTCTTGGGGCATTAATTTACTGGTAAGCTAGGAGAACAGCAAGAGGAAAATCAGTGGACCGCAAAGAGCAGCTAGCACCTACTGCTACCTACTGTCCTACCTCCAAATTTTATTCCAAATAGAGAATCCACCATCCTTGTGAAATGTTCAAGGGGCAATAAGATGCACAGCTGCTATACTGGAATCGGTATGAAACACCCCTAAGACACAGTTGCTCAACTCTGGAGCTCTGACTGAGTCTAAAAAGATTAAACCAGCCACAAAACATCTAAGTGGAGTCAGGCAGCTGCTTTGATGGGTGGCCAGGGATCCCCTCAGCTCCGAGTTTTCCATCCCTCTTGGCATTTCACCTCCACAAACTAAAGGCAGGAGATGCAGAAGTCTTGCTGTGGTTGGTTAAGTGGATTTAGTCTTATAACTGATTTCATTCAGAAAAGACAAATGTTCAGCTGAGCCCTTTAGCTCAAAAAATCAGCTTAAATAGAAGCTGCCTCACTTAGCTTTCTGCTAATTCTCTATATTTCACTGGAACATAAAATCCCATCCAAAGATGAAGAGCTCTAAAAAAATCAACAAGGTTTATACATCAGGAACATACCAGTTTTTGATAACAACTTCTACAAAGGTACAAAGTTCATCCCGACTACCTAATTTAATCCCAACTACTTTCATTCTCCATTGCAGCAAGCACACTTAGCCACTTTCATAGTTCACTATTAATGTCACTGTAACTCAAGCAGGTGTAGATCTATTCATTGCACCCTGAACAGAGTCAAGATGACCTCTTTCTCACTGCACAGTACTTTTTTTATAAGGCAAGCGAGCCATACCTACAAGTAGCATTTTGAAGAATTCTATTAATCATCATTAAGATGGTACTTCAAATTGAACTTTACAAAGGCCCTATTTTTAGAACAGAGGACATTTTCACACTTGCTATACTGCTTTCCAGAAACTTCTGGTGACACAGTCTGATCAATTAAGATCAAATCTAATCTTAGCCTAAGACTGAGGATTGAGGATATTCACAAGGAGGAAAGTAAGGCATGTACGTGATGCAAAACAGGTGTCCAACCTTCGTGATTAGGCATTACCTTTTGAGGAGAGCATTTTTCTTTCATCAGAATAAAAAAGTCTTGGAATCATGGAATAATAGAATATGCTGAGTTAGGAGGGACCGATAGGATCATCGAGTCCAACTCCTGGCCCTGTGCAGGATGCCCCAGAAATCAGACCATGTGCCTGAGAGCATTGTCTAAATGCCTCTTGAAGTCTGTCAGGCTTGGTGCCCTGGGGAATCTGTTCCAGTGCCCAGCTACCCTCTGGGTGTAAAAATGTTCCTGATATCTTTCACACACTCTGTAATTTAGGGATGAATATACTTGTTGGAGAAGTGTTATTGCTTTCTTTACCTTCAATTTTTGCACTGCTCAACTTTACCACACTCCTGTAGCATTTTCAGCCCAATAGAATTTGAACTTCTGACCACCTACACCAGTGAAGAGTACATCCCACTGAATCATAAAGGATTAAGGTAATAAGTGTGTAGTGTATCTCAGGATATATGTGTGAAAATAGTATCAGAACCTGATATAAATACAAGGTAATATATCCAATTTCAATCACAACTGAGTTTCAACAGACTCTTCTTTACAATAAAGTCAGGAATTATTTTTGTTAGGACTAATTTATTTTCCATTAAAATCTGTATTATTTCTGTATTTGTTTAATCCAAACAGTGCTCTGTATTTTCTCTGAAATAAAACACGGATGACGTGGTTTCCAAAGCACCATTTTAGTTCTTTCTTGCTCAAACAAAATAAAAACAATATTGTGTTCACCACAAAGCAGCTTTTCTCATACTTTTGAGCTTCGTCATATAATTTGGATTTGTGAAAACTGATGTCTTTCAACAACTAAAACAACAGGAAAATAGGTTTTTCTTATTTCATTAACACGTGAAAAGTCTTTTCACTCAACATCAGCTTGCTTGTTTTTTTTCCTTTGACTGTAATTTAAACTTCCAAAATTATGATGAAACTAAGTACACTAGACATGTATTCTCTTTAGGTTTTGAGGCAGTTTAGTTACTGAGTTGTTGGCTAGTTAAGGAATGCTGTGTTAAAGACAATCTGTGCGAATAAACTAACAACTGTTCAAAGGGAAACACCTCTGAGAGCAAAGAGTGCATTCTCTAGAGCAGTTCCACTGTGATACATCTGAAATGGATATTAGACATAATCTGTATTTTTGGTGATACTCAGCAAGGTGTATGCAGCTTTTCCTTCCTATTTCTCCTTGAGTCTTTCCCAACCTGTTTGTGTTAGTGGTGTGTGTTTGAGAAATACGATCTTATTCCTAAGGGCACCAGAAACATTGGGCAACATTTAGCAAAGTGCATATCATCCAAGTGATTTGTAGGTTACACAAAGGACAATACCAGGATCCATACTGTGAAGCAACCAGAGCAAAAGCCATCCACGAGCAAGTTTTACTAACACTGTTATTAAGATTTGTGATTTAAAAAGGAAGCCCAGAGCCACCCAGTATTTGAAACCATAGGGCAAATGATAATTTGGATGCTGTACAAATATTGGAGTTTTATGGGACAAGATCAATGCATCAGAGTCTACAAGAGCACCAAGTGTGTGGTGGTAACAGAAAATGAAATCCATAATTCTCTGTTAAAGACTTCTTTCCACCTTTTACAACAAAAAACTTTTTTCTAGGTCCTAAACATTACAAGTTCTGTCATGTAATTTAAAAAGATAAAACACTCAAAAATCATATGAAACTGTGTGCTGTGTTTACATACATGTATGACACCATAAAAGTCCCAGATGCTAAAGAAGCAAAACCACACCCTCAAAACAGAAATACAACCACAGCTTCACAAATCACATCTGATCATCTTTGAGGCAAGGTTCTAGGAAGAAGTAATAAATTTAAATAGGCATCCTCACATGAATAGAAAAGAACATGGAAGCTCTGAGCAGACTAGCCTTTCCTCAGTTCCTAAACACCTACAAGTTCTACTTTGCTTACAACTACATCCTCACATTTTTACAATCACTGCTATATCATGTCTAATATACTGAATATATGGTAAACAAGAAATTATCCCATAAACTCCAGGACACAGTTGAGGTCATGAAACACACAGGACCGTGCCATGCCAGGACACAGTTCAGGCTTCCTTCTTGGGGACACCACTGCAGTGGTATGCAGCAGAGCAATGCCATATCCTGCCAGGAGGCACCAGGAACTGCGCATATCCAATCTACCGTTCTTGGAGGCCAGAACAGAGCAGAAGTGGGACAGGGCAGAACTAAAAAAAGACAACCAGGAACTGCAGAAAGCATCTATTATGTTACACTTGTTAACTTCATTACAGCTGGTAACTGATTTGAGAGGAAAGGAAGTAATGCAGAAAGCATTGCACTTCTAAGAAAGCCAAACACTGCTGTGGCTAGTTCCTGCTCCAGGGAAATGAAAGAAAGTGTTAATTAAACTAGTTATCTGTGGTCTGAAATATTACCCTGGCATTGGTGTTTATCTTTTGTGAATCAGCTTTAATGATGCTATTTACGCTTTTACATTTTTCTCATTGTTTTGCTCACTGCCCTCTGTTGCCACTAGTATGATTACACTTTCAGTATTAGTAATAAAACAATTACTGAGCCTCTCTGCTGTTTAATGGGCTTGAAACCTCAGGAGTTGAAAATAATTACGTGGGATATTTGTGCTTGAAATGAAGTTTGATATTTGATGGAAAAACAAAAAGAAAAAAACTAACAGAAAGATCCATGAATGTTAAAGTCAAATGGGACCACTGAATAACTGAGTCTGACTTCCAGCATACCACAGCAACCCTGTCATTTCATCCAATTTTACCTGTGTCAAACCTAGTATCTTGTATAGATAAGTCCATTATTATAAAAATATTTTCAGATCTCGAAAATGATAATACAGGCTGCAAGTGCAGGACCTTACAATTGCTGATCACAACAGAGTGGAATCATTCCTTCCTGCTCAAACCAGCTAACCTAAAGCCCCCTACCTGGCAACACATTCATCCTGGTTAAGCACAACGATTTTATCTCAGAATGCATTTCTCACAGAAAACTAAGAGAAACTTCAAAAAGAAAGGGAAAGTGATTAGAGGATGTGAGCTAAAATTCAACACAGATGACAGGCACTTCTACAACTTGCTATTAAAAAAAACCTCCAAACTTATAATTTCAGAAGTCTCAGGAAAATTACAACAACATCACCCTATTAATTTTTGGGTTTTCCTGCCTGAATAATGTACTTTTTCCTCAGCATATTTTCCTTCTTCTAGGTTTAGCACTAATCAAAAGCTTATCAGTGCTGCACCCCAAAAGGTAAATGTAAATGTAAATATTCACTTAAGAATTTCTTGCAAAGGAAATGTATAAATTTCTCTAGAGCCAAATGCATACATACCATAAATGATTAAAAAAAATAAATGAAAGGATGGCTTTTGCACAGTAGGAAAGAACAGGATGAGGAGAGACAACCCTGTGCAACACTATAGGAAGATTTCCAGAAAATTTCTCAGCTCCCTCAGCCATTCTCTGCACTCCCTATAGCTGCCTGAAAAATGTTTGTAACATTGCTTCTGCTAATGAATAAAATGAACACAGCTGAGGCAGAAAGGGAGCAATAGACATTGTAAAATGAAGGAAAGAAATGAGGGAAGGAAAAGAAAAAAAAATAGTATTTTCTCCCCTCCTTTACTCTCAACATTTCCAACACTTAGAGTGGATTTAGGGAAGAATCAGTCAAGAAATAAGGATTGAGACACGAATAAAAAAAGTGAAAGAAAACAAATACTAATCATAGAATCACAGAATCATTAAGGTTGGAAAAGACTTCCAAGATCATTGAGTCCAACCTTTGGCCAAACACCACCATTTCAAATAAACCATGGTACCTAGTGCCACGTCCAGTCATTTCTTGAACACTTCCAGGGGTTCCACTCCACCACTTCCCTGGGCAGCCCATTCCAATGGCTGACCACCCTTTCAGTGATGAAATTCTTCCTGATGTCCAATCTGAACCTCCCCTGGTGCAGCTCGAGGCCATTTCCTCCACCCATCACAGGTTAACAGGGAGAAGAGGCCAAACCCCACCTGTCTACAACCTCCTTTCAGGCAGCTGTAGAGAGCAATTAGGTCTCCCCTGAGCCTCCTTTTCTCCAGGCTAAACAGGCTCCCTCAGCTGCTCCTCATATGACTTACTCTCTACAGCCTTCCCAGCTGTGTTGCCCCTCTCTGGACACATTCCAGCACCTCAATGTCTGTCTTGAAGTGAGGGGCCCAGAACTGGACCCAAATGGAATGAAATGAAGTGGCAAATAGAACGTATAGGTGATGTAACAGGTGTCCCCTCCCTCAAAGCCAGGGCTGTCCTATGGTCCATTACTGAGGGCAGGACCTAGAACATTTGTCTTTAGATCCAAAGCTTCTGACAAGGCATCTCCACCTTCAGCTCATAGTCCTTATGGAATGGATGCAGGAATAATGCCTGCTGTGGGGACTGGGGCGGGTAGGGCATGGAGGCTGATGCTATTAGAGAACTGGTACCATAGCAAAAGATGGTTGTCACTCTCACATTAGTTTATTGCACATTACAAAATCAATTCAACATCTTTCATCGTCCTGTCAATCACATTCTGAAGCACTGCAGGACAAATGGATTTCCTCTGTGACAGTGGGATAGGAATCATGAATTCTGATCCTTCTGTCGGACAGTTCAGTATCCATAAATTGTCAAGACAGCAGAAACCACACTGCATTTTAGTCTCCCACTGCCAGTATACAAGGGTGTCTGCCCAGAAGGAGCAGAGGTTTGTAGATCATGGAGGTATCACAATTCTTGTGATGCACAAAAGAAAGAAAAGCACCAATGAACAACCACTGAAATACAAGAAACATGGTGCAAACATCTCCTTAAAAATACTGAAATAGTAGAGAACTGTAGTCTGCTGAAGAAAGAAATACTGAAGGGAAGAAATGTGGGTGCTAGTATATCACTAATACAGAAATTGAAAGCTGTAATACTAAGTGGGGATTTGATTTTCACCTGTTGTGAGTCAGTCATGCTAAATTATTACAACCTCTTTTCACTGAGCATCTTAGACTGCCAGAGCCAAGCCATCTAGGCCAGTTAACCTGCCGGAGATGAAAAATTCTGTGATACTAATTGAGCATTTTAGGTAAGGAAAACCAGAAGAAAAATCAACAGAAAAGTAACCCAATATGTATTATTTAATCTATCATCAGTCTATAGTTGCTAAATAACAGCATTGTTTCTATCCTCAGATCCTTATTGTTAACTCACAGTGACTCATATCCCATTCATAGACTGCTTCTTGATATGTTTTGACAGCCAGAAAATTGTTCCTCTGCCTGAACTTAGGAAACAACTTATTTTCTGAGCTGAAAATGTAAATACAACAAGGCACAGAAGAGATAGCCCAGTTGTCCTCTGGTAAATATGACAATTAGTGGTACGTACATTTGTCCCTCAATGAGAAACCTACATTGCACACGTGTCTGTGAGTACTAAACTGCTCAGACCATAGTGCCTAACATTACTAAAACGTTACTACTGTTGTGACAGCACAAGGGGGACAGGCACAGAAGAGAAGACTAACTTTTTCAAATTGCAGATAGTACGAGAATTGTCCCAGAGAGGGGGTTGAAGAAGAGAGGAAATTAAGTTTAAGGTCCCCACTCTGTAATGAAGACTGATGTCCTGTAAGTGGTATCTCTGCCTTTTGCAGTTAATCTTGTGTAATTATATTTCATGTAAGTACAGTGCCTTAATCACCACCCCTCACTTCTGATCACTGCTTAGGGTCTGACTCAAAACTGCCAGCTCTGTGATATAAATAACCAAATGTCTCCAATAAGTCAGGCAGCAGCTGACTCCAGGGTTTTAAAGGTCAATAATTTCTTTTTAAAAATCAATATATTTGTAACTAGTGTAAAAGCTTCCAGCCTAAAAATGTGCTTAAACGGACAATCCAACAGGGCTTTTTTCAAAGTCACGTGAATTTTAACAATGCTCACACTTGTCAGTTTTCAAATTGTCAGAAGACCTTTTATAAGGGATGGGGAATTCTGAAGATTAATTCTGCTCCTTTCCAGGAAGCCACCACTCCATCAGCCCCTATTCACAGCTTATCACAGACAATGGATACTGTTCAATAGTGACAACTCAGGTACATTAAAACAGGAAAATTGTGGAAGCAATAACCAAACAATGGCATATTGCTGTGTCAAAGGGAAGCAGGCATGGTGTGCTTAGCTTCCCTGAAAGGAGCACTTTCTTTCTTTTAGTTCATTTTGTTCTCTAGCTATTTCTGGGAGAGTCATCACTCTTTTAAAAAACGAAGGGATTGTCTGTGATCCAAAAGAAATGGCTGAAGATAACGCTACCCCCATCTCCAATTTGTACAAATGTTTGTGCAATAAATAAGGATCTAAGTGAGTGAAATCACTTGCTCTTCCAAGAAACTATTTGTTTGGTTAGCTATGATACATTTAATTTATTATTTATAGACCTAAACTTTCACATCATAATGAGACATACTCAAGCAGACTTGAATGGCAGCAGTTGAAATAAGCATGACTGAGAAATGTATTTAGTTGAAAGGAGTTCAGATAATTTGATTTCCTTTTGTGCTCCATCTTTTACTGTGTCCACAAGCAGCAATACATCAGAATAACTACTACCTAAAGAAAACCTTAAAAGAAAGGTTACAGCAGGGTACAGCTCATGCAAGTAACAAGAGCCTACATGAAAACAGCTGTAAGTGTTGCATTTGGTTAAGTTTTTTAGACTTCAAGGCAAGCCCAATATTCCATTCTAAGAGAGGCTCACAGAAAATAGGCTAGGGAGGAATACAGGACCCACAGGAACTCAGTTTCCTAAAATTAGGTCAGCCCTGGTATAAAATTAGATTCAATGTTCTGCTGACCGAAACTGAAAAGAGGAGGAGTAATTTTTAATCACAAATTCTTGAGGGTAATGATGTATCTTGCTGGAAGTCACCACGTATGTGCCACAGACTGGCACAGTGATTAGCTCCTTCCTCTTGCCAACACTGCTAACACTCATCTGAAGTCCAAACACAACTGAAACTTATAAATTAACTATGAGGGAAAAATTGTTTCAAGTCAAAACATGCAGTACTATTTAGACAAATGATTATACTCTATACTTACATGGCATTCAGTATTAGACTTAGTTATCTACTGTAATTGATGTCTCAATTAAATTGTCTGATGAAATTGCATTGGGGGGGGGCTGTAAAACCAAAACCAGAAAAAAGAACAACACACAAAATTATAATGCACTTAAATCACCCAAACATACTATATAAATCTGTGGAGAGAGTAATTATAAAAAAGTAATGCAGCATCCTTGGAACATACTGAACAATGCTCCTGAACAATAACTTTCGAAAATCAATTCTAACCATTTATTGTCTTACAAGGCAGCATCTCTGAGGCTTCAAAATTAAACTCAGGGGAGAAAGAAACATTGTTTTCTAGTAATGAATGAACTGACCTTGTACTACAGAATCACCGGAGTAAAACAACCAGAGTGGAGCAATGAGAAAGAAGACTACACAAAAAAACAATGCCCATTACTACCTTATCAGCGTTGCAGGACTATTTCAAAATATTTTATTATAAACTTGTTTGACCTACATTAAGTATCATTCTGAAGGGTAGTAAATTGTATAGCTACCTACCCCATCATTCAGTCTGGCTAAGGTCACAACCCCTGTGGATCCTTCTCCAGAGGGCTGGGTGCACGGACTGACCGAGGAAGATCCTGCTGACTGCAGGATCTATCCAGAAATCCAGAAGGATGTCCAGAGAAGTACCTACTGCACAAAAGGTCCAGGAAAGCCCTTTTGTGGAATTAAGTGATGTGTAAGGACATTGGAAGCTGCCAAGAAGGTTTTAAGCCAGACTTTGACAACTCTGGGACAGAATTTCCCTGTGTACCTGTGGAATAGGACAACCAGTGGAACGTAGGATTTCGCTGGTTTGCAGAAACATTTACTTCAGAGACTCAGGGTGAAATAATCTAGCCTGAAACTATAAAAGACTTTGACAAAAAAATTGTCCAATACCTTTAGCATCACAGTATGGCAAAAGAAAGCCCTATCCAGTACAAAAGCCTATAAATTACCCAGCTTTGGTACAAGTTCATGGTTTATAAAGACGAGATTGTGAAATAAGCTCCTGGGCTACTGGCCCGGAGCAACATAGGATGGAGATTTTTGATACTATTTTGAAGAATGTTTAGCTTGAACTGTAAATTGCAGGGAGCATGACTGCCTCATTCTGCAGAGCTTGTGCAGCACATCAGAAGAAGGTTAATGAATACCAGTGTGGGAAGCACTAATGAGATACCAAACAGTGCTTTGAAGAGATCTGGCTTTTTGCAACTAGTGAAACATGTACCTTCTTTTCATATGATCACTGACTAGGAACTTCATTCCCAGCCAGGTTTCTGCTGGGAGGCAGGAACTCCCCTAGCCTATCCTGCCACAGCTTTTGAGGTTTTACCATACAACTTCAGATCCAAATGAATAATCTCATTATTTCCCTTAGGGTTCTCCAGGGGTGATTCGATGAGGACTTGCAATACTGATGCCTTCAAGCTTTCACAGCGAACTTCCTGTGCAGGCTTATACCCTGCTGTGCTTCAAATAGCATATGTGAAACCAGAAACAAGCAATTACTTGTAGAGGGGACACTGAGTGACAGTGGGTGCCATAACCAATCCATACAGTGAAGCAGCAGGCCAGGAATAACACCGTGTGTAAGGGCATTTATGGCACATATGTGGCAGTCTTAATGAGTAATGAATTGATAAAATGCACTCTGTTTTGTCACAAAGTGCTGTGAAGCAGATTGTTCTTGTACGTGCTGGGGATCTGAAGTGCCAGTTGTGCTTATTTTCAAAAACTTCTTGGATGAAGAGCTTGCCAATCTGCATGTGGTATTTTGAGGCTGATTAATTTTATAGATTGTGCTAGGTAAGAACTCTCTGACTTACTAAATCCAATATCAATTTTAATCAAATTCTACTTGCTTGCTAATCTGGAGACACAGGGTGCCACTTTATTGGCTTCTGTAGACTGCTTGTTCTCCCCATATATGAAATAGTTCAGAGAAACTGAACTGAAACAACAGAAAATCCAAGAAAGACAAAAATCAGAATATTACCTGTTGTATAGACCGCTGACTGGGTTGTGGAGAGTTACAAGCAATCCTATCCCACAAGCAACCAGCAAATGTTGCAAGATATGTGTGAACCTGTGCCTAACCCTACAAGGAACTGTGGAACTGAATAACGACTTGTAAAATGTTGTTTCAGTATCGTGCTCAACAAATAATACTCTGTGGGTTCCTGAGTCTGCTCCCTTTCTATAAGCTACACTCTTTTATAATCTTATTGTGTAAATCAACAAAAGCAGCTTCTGTGACCCTGTTCATACTGCAAACAGTAACTACATGAATCCAGTGAATCTCTGAAAGTCATTCTCTGCAGGAGAATTTCTTTTTGTCATCTCATGCAGCATCTTTGTGCCGAGACTGATTTGAAGGTGCCTTGTCCTTCAAATCTTACAATAACTTTATGGTGAATAAGTTCTTTTAATTCCAGTTTTAGATTCAGACTAATTTTCCCTATATGGTCTGCACAAGCCCATAGATTCTTTCAAGATCAGGGCTTTATCCTCTTGTGTTTGCAAGTTTGTGAAAAAAAAAAAAAAAACAAACCAAAAAAAACCCCAAACAAAACAAAACAAACAAACAAAAAAAACCAACCAACCAACCAAAAAAAAAAAAAAACCAAAACCAAAAACACCATAAAACCCAAAACTGACCAGAGCTTCGGGTGTGGGGTTTTTATTTGTTTTTTAATGTTTGCTACTTTTTCCTAGATGGCTTATTATATGTCAAAGACAAAGAATTAGCTTCTCTGACAGTTTTTGTTTGTTTGTTTGTTTTTTATTGGTTTAAAGTTAGGCTGCTCACTGAGGAGAGACACATTCTGGAGATCCCAAAGTAGAAAAAAAGCAGTTTCAAACCAGGACAATGGAGATTTTTAGAAATGTGGTGACTACACAACACATAAATGAAGGGTAATTTTTACGGCTAAAGCAGGTTTTGCTAACCAGCTTAACTAAGATTATGTATGAAAAGCTTTCCAGAATCACCTTCTGGGAAATCATAGTGAATGAAAGGTCTAGAAGGAACACTGATAAGTTAAAAAGTCACTGCTGTCACACACGCACAGTGAATGGCTTCATCAGGCATCTGGAGAACCACAAGAAAGTGGACACAAGAAAAAATATACCAAATAATTTTTTAAAAAAGCATTTTAAATGCAGATCAGTTAGGTACTTTTCTCATTACCGGCCATTCAATAAAACTTAAAAACTCAGAAAACCTTACGAAGAGGAAATGAACTCCTTGGTTGATAAGACCTATAGAAACTAACTGGAAAAATTTCTTGTGCTCATTACAACTGACAGATATAACTCATTAACAAGACTATACTCCCTCCCACACAATTACAATTTTCCAAATTCCATGCCTTTCCCCGAACTACAGCACATGATTCAATGAATATTGTACAGATCATGACGATGCTTTAGAAACATTAGCTGATCTTCCCATCCAACTCCTATAGCAGAAACATGACGGTGTTTCCCATGCAAACACACGGGTTGTGCCAGCCTGCAAGACTGTCCTGAGATGTTTTTAGTAATTTGTGCTACGACTCAAGCAAAGGATTGCAAGGTCCAACCCAGCTCTTTCACATGGAATCATACTGTCTTACCTATATTTTTCATGAAAAGCACAGCTACAAAATCAAGTCATCAAGTTAATGTGTATTTACTGGCTTTGTCTAAGCACTTGTGCCACGTGCATTGGCCATAATGAGCCAATCAGACTCTTTGGAGACCTGATAACCATCTGTTGAGATCACTGGCAGTCCAGCAGGTAGCAGTGTCTCAGTCCCTCAGTGGGTTTCACATTTTGCCACTTAGTACTCCCAATCACCCTTCCCAGTGCCAGAATGAAACAGAAAATGAAGAGAAAAGCTTTAGTCATTTTCTGTTGTGAAATGAGGAATAAGGGACAAAGTATGCGTAAAGTGTATGTGTAAAGTAGGTTCTTGCATTTCCACACTAACTGCACTTCTGATTTTACCTTGAAGAAATAAAGGTTTTTAGTTGCCATAGCAACCATGTTAACAAATAGCAGCACAGATTTTACCCAAATGATGCAATTGTCAGGAGTTGGGGATAGTCTATCAGGTTTTTATTAGATTTCCCCCCTCTAAAATAAACCCATCGCTTTTTTCCTTATCACATGTTTCTTATTTCATAATAGCAAAGGTTTTTGTTTAAGAAGATATACCTGTATTAAGAGCCTCTAAATGTCTTATACCTTTATCTTTCATGACTGAGAAAAGCCTCACATGATTGCAGTATTCTTTAAAAGGCATAAACTGATTTGCATTAATGCTTCTCTCAGTGAGCTAACTGGGGGGCTATAAATACAGTTCCTGTCTTCAGGATTACTTAGCAATTTTGCTGTTCTGAAGGGGAAAAATAAAAGCAGGGGAAAAAGATAATCTTCACAGACAGATGGAAAGGGGGAGAGGATGTTCTGTACATCATCCAAAAATTAATGATGAATCCGTTGGTTCCTTTAAAGGGCAAAGATTTATAAAGGCTAAATTTTGCAGAGTTCAACACCTGAACATTTCTACTGCATGGGTTTTGTAGTTCAAATGCATTTCTGGAATAAATTACTGATAGTCCACTGCATCAAATATTAACTTTGGCAGATTTTCCTTCTAGAGTGAGCAAATTTTAATTTTAGCTGAAGTATAATAGCAGTAACAGTTTGCACTTCTCTAGTCCTCTCCATCTTCATACTTCCTTCAAGCACTTCAAATATCAGTCAAAAGTATTAATTTGAAATATGGCCACAATTTAAGGATAAATACACTAAGGTACCACCTCAAAGGGATGGGAAAAGTCTGGGGCATTACAAACCATAGTTCATGGTAAACATGAAGAGCTGATTAACTATTCTGAACACCCAAGCCTTTGCTCAGCATTTTATAAGCCGAATAAGACAGATGAAGTTTCCCAAACAATGTCATATTTAAAAATTTATAGATCTATTTAAATACAACCACAGTGTTTGTGTACAGACACTTGCTTAAAAAAAAGCCACAAACTTTAGTTGGCTGAATATCATTTTGAATTCATGTCTCATCTCCTTAGCCAAAGCAATGACTTAGCTCCTGCATTAAATTTACTTTCCACTTCACACAGCTATTATACTAGCTCAAAAAATGACTTTCTTCCAAACTCTTAACTAACACCATGTCAAAAACTGTTCAATAGAAGTGCACTCCCATGACAGCTGGCAGCCAACACTTTAGATTGCTACAATTACACATTTCCACTTCACTGTCCATTCCTACCTGAGCAAGACACCAGGGTCCTGAGAGAAAATTACACGAAATATTCTTACAGCAGGTAAATTAAATTAAATTAAGAGGGGGAAAGGCACTACTCTGCCTACCTAAAATTTCTTTTTACCTCTGCAATAAATCCTCTTTCCATTGGGCATCTTTCATCCATATCTTGTTGGTTTGATAAAGCTAACAAGCCACAGGTAAACTTGTGTTCAGCTGTTCAAGCCCATTCTCCTCCTTTTTACACAAATGTTACAAAACCAAGATGAAATAGGTGCTACTGGGAAGACTAATTTCTAAGAGTTTTCTCCTTCCCTCCCCTATTAGCCTCCCAAGTCTCTGTAAAGGGTGAGAAATATTAGCTTTAATGTTTTGAAAATTTTAGCAGCGAATATTCATTGCCAGCAAATAGCAAAGGAGTCACTGGGGCAACTTTCCTTTTTTTTTTTTTTTTTAATTTCTTTGCAAGCTGTATCACCTTGCTAGGATATGCAGCTCTTATTCCACCTACCTTTAAAGCTGACTGAGCTCTTTATATGTTTTATATGTCTCTGGCAGGCAGCACCTTGGAGAGCCTGAACCAGCCAACCACACTCTGCGCTTATTTCCATAGGGATTTCTCTCCCAATATATTCTAATTATGCCTGAAAAATTTATAGAATAGCTCCCATTTTAAAAATAGCTCACAAGCCTAACACACAGAGCAGATTCACTTCACCTGCACCAGGCAGACCCCATAGCAGTTTGAGAGCTCTCAACGCTACCACAATACACATTTTCAGGATTGCCATGAGGGAAAAAAAATATATCCACCTGGAGAGACAATGCTTCAGAGACAATTTAAATCCATACATATTGTGCTACAACTGCAGAATATGGGGTGATATTCAGAATATGGGATTAAAAACTACCGAGGGTGTAAAAACCATGAAATGGATCTTAAATATTCATCAACTTGAGCAATATTGATTTTACATCTTATTAACAGTAGCTTTCACAGGCTAGCATTCTTTGCCAGGATTACTATAAGGTGTGAGGTTTTTATTTGTTTGAGAAATGGTCACTTTTCATAAGACATTTAATTGGAAAAGGTTGAACTTTTTCCAGTCAAGAATATTTTGATTTATAATAAAACATTCTCCACAATGATTAGTAGGGCAGGGTACCTATGTGGGACAGGCAAGTCCCCCTTTCAAAACTCTAAGAAATATTTTTTGAAACCACACTGTTTTCAGCAGAGTTCTCTTCATAATAGGTCAAGTGAGAGACCTTTACCACCAGTGCCTATCTGCTGCATGGTTGAGGTTTAACTGTGGTGTGCACTATATGCAACACTTTCTCTGGGTTTCCTAGGAGTTCTAGATGGCACACAGGCCAATTTGGAGGAGAGCCAAGATAATTTTATTTACTCTATACATACTGGAATTGTAAGGCAAAAGTCTGAAATAAAATCTTAGGAGGGGCAGGGAAGCCAGGAATATTCAATATATGCAATGAAAAGGGCTTTCTCTGGCTGCTCTTTCTTCCACACTTGGTTGACCACACGCAGACAACTTCATGCCAGAGTTGCAAGAAAGACCTAAATATTCAGATTTTGAAAGTTACAAAAAAATTCGGAGTATCCTATATTGAGTAACTCAGTAGAACATCAAAGCTAAACTGCAAGAGGACCAACAGTCTGGCCTGACAAAAAGTTCTTCTTTAGGTGTGCCACGCTCTGTCAGTGCCACATAATGTAATGCTATGCAGAGATACCCAAACTAACCTAAGCATGCCAGCCAGCAAATTAGCAGATGTGCCTTAATGTGCTCCTCCATCTAGGTTCATTAATCCTTTTGAGAAGCATCTTGCTAAGATGGCAAAGCAAGTATAGGCATCTCTGCATGACACTACACTATGCCCCAAAGATTTAGAGCAGTAGGCAGCTTTGGCAGATTTCAGGCTTAAAAAAAATAAAGAAAAAAAGTCCTTTGACTTTTGTAACTAATTGCTAGTTACAAACTGCATCAAAGCCCACTCAGTGTGAAAAGTCAGTTAGTATAACAATATTTTTTTTTATTTATTTGAGAAACTCTATTTTGGTAATTAAGTAAAAGTGCACATGTGGTATGTTCAAGGAATTTTTATTGTGCTCAAGAAAGAGGCCAGGCTAATACAACCATGGAAATTGAACCACTCCATTAAAGCAGAGACAAGTATAGTAGCAGTGCAAGCTGCCTCCACAGCTCTGGCAGCCAAATTACATCAATCACAGCCATGAGGGGATAGATTTAAGCATAAGGGTAGCACTGCACATCTACATCCATACAAAACTTGGCCTTACTGACTGATCATTAGGGAGTGCCAGCTGCAAGGTATGGACAGCTGCCCACTAGTCATCAGGCAGACCCATCAGTTTATTGAACAAAAAGAGCCAAACAGCTGACAGATAGCAACAACTTTTCATCAGAATAACCAGAGGAAAAGAGATTCTTCATGCCATTACTAATCTTGTGAGCCCTTTCATTTCATTATTTTAGCAGACATGCCTAAGAGATATCCTGGCCTCCAGTTTTTGTTTTGCTGATGATATGTAAGTGGAAAGCAGCATGTTACTGAATCATGCACAGCCCTAACCTTTGCTGCTGAGAATCGTTAAAGGACATTACACCAGTTGAATATTGCTACTGCCCAATTTATACTATTCTTATTTCTATGCTAAGAGAAAGAAAATCACCGCCAGTGTTGCATGGGTTCCTGCTCTCTCGACATGCACAGAAGACAAGCACTTTTGAAGAGAAGAGCAATAGTATACTTACAGAGAGAAAACAGAAACACCAGATTCTTTGCCATACTACCTCATTTTTCATACAATAGGTATTCCTTTCTGAGGTTTTTAAACAGCGATATTAAGGTCCATACTGGAAGCCATGAAATAGCACAGTAATTTGGGAAGATTCAGAAGCGGAAGCTGAAAGGAGAGGCAGCTACACCACATCACCAGTCTCAGTCTCTCTCACACAGGCTGATAATTACACCCTGGAAAACACTCTGATGCTAACCAGCCGGAAGCAGCCTGAGCATGGGGGTAGGGTGGGTTGGTGGGGAAGGGTACAGGGACAACATGGAGTGGCTGCTGTATTTGCATCACTATCTGAAGACCTGGGCTCAAGTCCCACCAGCATGACATTGGGCAAGACATTTGGGGTCCAGCTGTGGCTATTTCCCTCATTCACATGGAAACATAGCAAAACATAAATGTCCCTTCTATCAGTCAATGCTCTTTTCATGCAGAGTTTGCCCTATTACACAAAGTTCATCACAAGCTTAGGCAAGGTTCATCTTTTAGCACAAAAGTAAATAACAGTAACTGCCCAAATGAAAATAGGCCCAAGCTGGACCTGACACACACTCAAATACTGCTTTTTAAGCTTTAAGCTAAAATCAGGCACCACTGAATAAGCATGATCATTACCAACATGAACCACTGGTCAGAAAGGAAGACAATGCAGATAGAAGGGCAGTCCAGAGATTATTGCAACACCTTTGTTCAGTCTGCAATTTTGGAGGTTTCTGTAGTGCTTGCAAAGTGCCAAAAACTTCAAAAAAGTTTAAAAGAAGTAGGCACAAGGCAGTAAAACTTATTGACTTAATTTAAGACTCCTGCTCACTAAAAATAACAAACAATAGAAAAGTCATTGCTCAACACAGGAGGCAAGTGTAACAGCCATAACTCAGAGGTAGGTCAGAAAAGTCCTGATCAATGCTTTTTGAATCTGGAGGTGAAAAAAGCAATATTAAGATAAAGAATATTCCTTGAGAAGGTTATCAGGGAGATGGAGCCAATCTCTCTACTTCATGAGAGACAACGGATATAATTTGAAAAAAAAACCCCAAACTGAAAGAGTTTCAGATCAGGTACAAAGAAAATTTTTTGTCATGAAGGTGGCCAAGCAGTGGAATAGGTTGCCCGGAGAAGTTTTGTCATTGTCCTCCTTCAAGGTTTTCAAGATCAGATCAGACGAAGCTATGAGCGACCTGGTTTGTTCTCACAGCTGACCCTGTTTTGAGCAGGAGGTTGAACTTAAGACCTTCTGAGGTCCCTTCCAATGTGGTTTTTCCCATGATCCTAGGATCTGCCAAAAATAACCCAGAGATATTTATAGAAAAACAATCTGTGCATAGGAAAGATCGATGAATAATTCAGTCAAAGAGGAGAGGGTGCATATAAAGGGGAGAGGAAGGATTTACATGAAACTCTTTCAGATGCATATGGAGACATATTAATTTACTTTTGCAATGTATAAAGGTTTCTACTTGGAGAGGAAATACTACCATATCTCCAAAGAAAAAAGTAAAATTAGAGTACTGTCTTATCAAAATTGTCTTAGTACAATAACCTCCCTACAAAATAGAGTGTTTATGATGAATATATTACCCAGACCATCTTTACTTGTTTCTCAAGAGAGCAACATTTATTTATTAATTTTATTTCAGGGAAAATTGACCAGTTTCAAGACTAAACCAAATGAACACTAGAAGTCTTCACCCTATGTCAGCAAGGAGTAAAAGCTAGACAAATTCTGTCCTTTTCACTCCTCAAAAGTTTAGCAGCTATTTTCTGTCCTTGTAGTATTTACCAGCTTTTCTTTTCACTTTCTTTTTCTCCTTTCATCTCTTTTACTCAGTGGGTAAAAGGCAAGTTACACGTTGTTATCCTGTGATTCATCCTGAGTGCAGAACTACCCTTTCAATATGACATGTGGTGTTAATCACTATCTTCCTCTCACTTGATGTCAGAGTTGGCAATTTTCTAGTATCTTCACTGTGTAGCCATGTGTATGAAATTTCCCATTTCTTCATTGCATCCAAATGTGGGTAGCAATTGCAACTAGACTAACCTATTTCAAGAGATTTTTTTTTTCTCTTTTAAATATTCAGAGTCTGCCTCATTTTTAGACAGTGTTAGATAGATTAAACTACTCTCAATCCCAGTGGATATAAATCAATGCATTCATTTAATATACAGGGGGGTTGTTTGTTTTTCTTCATCCATGGCACTGTATTCCTCTCAGCTATTTATTTATATGAGGGGAAAGCCAAGTACATTTTTCCACCCCCTGCCAATAAACTGATTGTTCTTTGGCTCAAGCTGTTCAGTATATTCCAGACTAGAGCAAGGAACTTATTTGTCCTCAACAGTTTGGCAGTGTCCTGATCTGTTAAACAGATGCTGCGTTTTACACCCAATTCATAACTGCTTATCACTGGTGGACTTAAAGATCATGTATATTAGCTCTTCTTGGCTCCCAGAGGTCAAGATGCACATTAAAATATCTCATTTGTTCCTCCTCTCTGTTTGTGCTCTGTGCTAATTCTATTAGAAAACTATGTCTAGCTCAAGTTGCAGCATTAGAATTTGCATATGATTCTTAAAGTAGGTCCTTCTGAGCCCCTAGCTTTCACAGACAATACTACTTCTAAATTCCTTGTACAGTACATATCCATTCTCACCAGCGAGCAAACTCAATGAGAGCTGTGAAAACTGCAAACAAGTAACACCAACATGTGATATATTTGTAAAGGAAGTTCTCAATATCACAAATGTTTTTAGTTCTCAGACAACTGCCTATGCAATGAATAGTTAAAAATTTCCCTAATTCTACAGCTAGTATATATCAGCCTCCACGTAGCACCAAGCATAAATAGCATAAATAAAAAAAATCTCTTGTGACTTCATAAATATTTACCTAAAATAAACCCCAACTTCTAGAACTGGTGTGCTGTTAGATATTACCTATGTGCCATCCATTCACTCATTCTTCAGTTATGTAATTTCTCGACCACCTCACTGCATTCTCCATACCCACACCTGCACATGCATTTTAATCAATTTACACACCACTCACTCAAAATAAATAACAAATAAAATAGATGCCCCATAGTAGAACATTTCAGCCTAGAAAGTGATAAATTTACACAACACAGGACAACAAAAATATGTGAAATATTTGCATAAATACTAATGCACACCTACTGCAGTAAAGCATCTAGGATTGCATACAATGAGAAAGGACAGTGTTTCATTAACAGCATTAGGTTAAAATCCCAGTTGTTACAAAGTTAACCACTATAGAGACATTTACATGGGAAATTTAGAGTGCGGATATTGGTGATAAGGAAGGTGAGCTTTATATTTCAGTGTAGGCAGTATGTTCCAATAAGATGTACTTGACAAGGAATTATATTCTTTAGGTTTATCAGGGGTTTCATTCATATAACACTTCCTTTAGAATACTTCTGCATGCTGTCAGTTGTACATTGATAAAGTATGTAGAGAACATACATTTACAATGTAATTAATAGTAATGTAAAATTAATGCCAATGGCTTCACATCTGCTGTTCTGGGCCCCTCAGTTTAGAAAGGGTATTGAAGTGCTGGAGCGTGTCCAAAGAAGAGCAACCAGGCTGGTGAAGGGACTTGAGCACAAGTCCTATGAGGAGAGGCTGAGGGAGCTGGGGTTGTTTAGCCTGGAGGAGGCTCAGGAAAGACCTCATCGCTCTCTACAAGTCCCTGAAAGGAGGTTGTAGCCAGGTGGGGGGTTGGTCTCTTCTCCCTGACAACCAGCAGTAGGAAAAGAGGGCACAGTCTGGAGCTCCACCAGGGGAGTTTTAGGTTGGACATTAGAAAGAAATTCTTTACAGAGAGGGTGATTGTACATAGGAATGGGCTGCCCAGGGATGGAGTCACTGGTGGAGTCACCATTCCTGGAAGTATTTAAGAAAAGACTGGATGTGGGACTTAGTGACATGGTCTAGTAGACAAGGTGGTGTTAGGTCAAAGGTTGGACTCAATGATCTCAGAAGTCTTTTCTAACCTAGTTGATTCTGTGATTTGCTGTCCCAAAATTGTTATTTATGATGTCAGAAAAGGCTACATGAATGCAGGACTCTGAAATTTGCAGTACCACTTGAATTTAGCCACAATTAAATTCAGCAAAGTTAATCATGCACCATGTTTCTAGCAGTTCATGTTATCCCAAAAAACTAAGCCAGACAGGATTTATACTTTTATTGAATGCCCTGATTTACCTGCCCCTGCCTGCAACTAAACCATACTGCACTTTCATTTATTGCACTTTCCACATAGCTAGGGTAAAATTGCCTCAGCATTAAGAAGCAGAAGACCAATTCCCATGTTCAAGGAAAGTGAAATTTATAAAGACAATGGACCAGGTGTATCCTGGTTATCAAACTCTACAATTTCACAGCTGTAGGTCAAGAGTCCTAGATCAGTCAGTGTCCTGGTAAGAGAGCAGTTTGGTTACCTCTGTCTTTCCTCTTGCCCACTTATTTCTAAATTGGATACTTCCCCAAGTACAGCCACACTTTTTTTTTTTTTTTAAGCTGCCCTTGATCCCTCTTTGCTGCCAATTGCTTCCTAACCTATGTCAAGCCCTGTAATTTCCCACCAGTACTTACATCACCTGGTACTGCACCACAAACAGCAATATTGGGAATGCTGACCTACAAGGTACACCATATGGCTGCAGATGTTCTTAAGTGCCATGTTGTCTAACCCATCTTACAGTAAGCCAGATGCCATGGTAATTAAAAGCTGGATACCATCCAGAGGTTAGTGTATAGAACACTCCCAAAATTCTTCAATATTTAGAGATACTGTAATTTTATTAATAATTAATTTTAGGAAAATAGATTTAATAAGGGTTACACAAACAGACATAAAAATAAGCTAGGATGCCCATTTACAGAGAGAAGTAATTATGGGTCATCCTCACATACACATTGTTGGTCTCATTCATACTTAGATATTCTCTGACTCTGGTGCAGTGAACATTCATGAAAGTGCATTTATTTTCACTCATTGAATTCCAACTTTTTTGCCAGTAAGAAAGCTTAAAATAATGATAACCACAAGTATGAACATTTATGCTTCATTGCACAAACATTTGTGCTAAACAAACCTCAAAGGGGTATGTCCTTTACCACAGCAATCTCATTAAAAAATTTAAATGCATATTCAAAGGAAAGGCTTCCCTAATATTTCTCCCTTAGCTCTGAGAACACAGAGGATACATTATCCACAACTTTCAGTCAAGCATTTTTATGACTATCAAATTAAATAAAGAATATTTTGAAGCAGAAGATTCTGTACAGCAGCTCACAAACTTGACAAAAGTGCAATATACTAGCCAACCTTCTTTTTTTTCTTCTTACGAAAGTCAAGGCATATCTTCTTTGCATGCTCTAGAGAAAATATCCTTATTGATTATCAATACATCTCCTTGGAGATTAAAATTACTGAATGTTTTCTTCATTACAGAGCATTTTTATTTTCAACACCCTTAATAGATATCATCAAAAAGGATGTGCTTACAAAGAGAGACAATATTTTCTTTCTCTCTAAAGACATGAAACATACAGGGAATCTATGGAGGGTAATTGCATTTAACATAATTAGCTAATGATGCCCATCCTTCACTATGCATCAACGTTAAAGCTAGGCTTTTAAAGCCATTCTAGGTTAGGTGTTCGGACACAGCCACAGCAAAAGACAAATGACGATAAGGATAGGATTGGGTTTGATCTTACTGCTTATTTCACCTCTGTTCATTGCATAAACATTATAGCAAGAGGAACCTTCAGGTGAAAGGGTGAGGAAAACATCTTGAAGATCGTTGAACACTTTAGAAGGCTTTATTGAGTGAGCAACTAGTAAGTCTCTGGAGAGAAAAATGTCCCGCTAAATAAGTTCATCTTAATTAGTAGATCAATGAGTATCACTATATCCTACTAGGAAAAAGGACTGACTTAGTAAAGTATGAGTTGGTTTGACCAGTTAAAGCTCAATCAAGAACCCTGAGTCCATAAAATTGGCTTGGATTTCTAGGAGTAGCTCCACATGAAATATTCAGCACTTTCGGCTGCCAAGTAGAAATTGTCTCTCTTGGGGTACTCTAAATATTTCCACAAATGAAAATAATAATGCAACCATCCTATGCCTATGCATGATCCCATCTGTAAATGGAGTGCCTAGGACATAACATGGGTGATAATTGGATGGTTATGTCAGTAAGTAATTGACCTTTGATCTCTTTTACTAATTTCTATAGAAATATGAAGTGACTCTTCAAAACTAAAAGCTATTTGTTCAAGGAAAAATGAGACTGGAGGAAAAGGGTAAAAAAGAAGTGCATAGGACCTATATGCAAGGTTTTGTTGCAAGTTTGGGAGGCCCACTTTTTCTAAGTACCTACCATAATTGGGAACAGATGAAATGGCTGTCCAGAAGCCTTTGTCTTAACCTGATTTAATCAGTGTGCATTCCTCTGAGCTCACAGGCACTGTTTCATTCTTTTCAAAGTTTCTTTGTCTGTTCTGGGAATTTGGAGACTGTCCAGTCTGATTAGTTCATCAATAAAGGTATAGAGGACAAAAGTACACTTCCACAAAAGAATTTGCTGTTCATTCAGCAACTTCAGTTATGTTACTATCATTGCCACCTTCATGCAGGTCTCCTTGAGAACTGATTTATTGGTTTTATCTCTGTAGCTGAGAGTATGGGAAAAAAAACCAAAATCAGGCATGCACTAATAATATTAATTTAGAAATATACACAACATGCTCACTATGGCCACAAGCTACTTACAGAAAAGGATGTGGGCAAGGATGACTGAGTATTGTACTGTCCGTTTTCTAAAGAAGGAAACATCTCATTAGAGGCAGCCACTGGCACTCTGGCCCTGTGGAGTCAACATCCTGCTGCTACCATAGGCTTTACTCTCTTCTGCAACTCAGGGCAAAGGCAAACAACATAAGCATGGAGGAGACAAGTGCAGTTATGATATGAGCTGCTCTGATACTGTGGTGACAGAAACCAGGTAGTTGTCAGAGACCTTTGCCTGGACAGAAAGTAATATTTTCCCTAATAGATAGGAGGATCTACTAAGGGGAGTATTAACTACATATAAAAATAATTAATCTCCCTTTGAACCAAAAGAAGGACTTAATAATTTACTAAGGGACATAGGTCTGCCTAGAGAGAACAAAATGACAGAACATCAGCTTTCCAATGTTAACACTGAAATTTCGCCGTGCAAAATTCACAGTACAACCTGCAGTAATAAGAGTAAAGAACAGTCTTTCAGAGCTTTTCAGATCACAACTCATATGTGCAGATGAGATCATGCTAGCCCTATGGTTTGTGACAAGAGTATGACAGTAACCAAGACAACAGCACAAATGCTTCCTGCAAATTCCTCTTGCTATAGTATATAGAACATGGTGACCAGCCTATTCTTTCCTTCAGATAAAGCCCAGTCATCTATATTAACACAAGATCTCATTAAGGCTAAAGCTTGTCTCAGCTAATTAACATTAATTCTTGCTTTTATCATGCCCAGTTTTAGTCAGCTGGTGCATGGTTAGGGGCTCAAATTGGGGAGCAAAGAATCCATGAGCTGCACCTCAACACTCAACAGAAGCAAATATTAACCAATTCCCTGTGGGAAACAGCACAGGGTAGAAATCTTTGTACAAGAATGGGCCCTGCAAGTATATTGAGCTACTACTGATACTCTTCTGCTGCACTACATAGTATTCAACGGAGCATTTAAGCATATACATGCTTATTCCCTTTTATTTCTGTTCGATTTAAATGCATTGTTAAGTCCTCCAAGTTTGTGGATCAGCATTGCACCTGAAATTGGGTGCCTTCTTTAGGGGAAAGGATGAAACAACTCTTTCATATTAGCCAGTTTTGAACTTTAGGAAGTCCACCACAACCTGAATGCATTTCTGAACTTTGAACCAGTTTTCATTAAATTTCAGTGCACTTCTGCTCCTATTGCTTTCTAGTTAGTTGAATGCTTATCTGTATGAAACCTTCTAAATTATGTTCATCATTACTTTCAGGTTCACAGCTGCTCTAGCTTCCCTGACAGCATCAGAATGACCTCATTCTTTGCATTCATTTGTTCTTCTCATAAATAAATTTCTCAGGTCCCATGAGTTCATTCCAAAGAGGTGACTTCTTTTGCTATGTGTCCTAACACATCAGTCGTCCAGACCTGCGATGGTCTTCGGCTAATTCTTCTTGGACTGGCTCAGCACACACCTTCCCTTTGCACTTATCCGTAGGGTCAATCCAAAGATTACCAAACTCAAAGGGCTTAAGGGAGCCTTTTTCCTTTTCAGCATCCTTCAGATGAGCTGTACTTCCTAAACGCCAGTCCTTGATACAAAAAAATTACATTCGAGTAAATATGTTTCTGTCTACTCTGGTGACCAGTCCTTATCAGATGGAAACTAATTCTTCCCTTTTGAAAATATAAGTAACATGTGGAGTGACCATAAAAATAATTCTAATAATTTTTTTTTTAAATATTGTTGCCATTATCTTTTGTCTAATGAACTTCAGAGACATAAAGGACTTATTTTAAGCAGAAGGGCTACAAAATCCACCCACCCAAAATTTACCACAGGTATGTGCACTAAAAAGACACCATAAATTTGGGGACTTAGTTTTTACTCTGAGTTCTATGTTTTACTGTGCCCCTGTGATAGCACAGACATAGAGAGCAAAATGCCAAACTTTAATGTCTTCTATAAAATCATTTCCCTTTATAGTGATTAAATTTCTCTATCAATAGCTAATGACTACCATAATACAAAATCTCACAACTCAAAAATTTTTTGCCAGAATCCATGTTTTACTGTGTGCTAAGTACATCTAAGCTACTTAAGGATATTTTGGCTTATGTTTTTGAGAACTTCTCAAAAGCGTCACAATAATGTCTATATACTCACAGTAGGTTTTATTGTGGAAATATTGTCACCATTTTATAAGATGGTGAAGAGAGACAAAATTGAGGCTAACTAAGAGGGCATCCACTGGCAGAGTCATATTATTGCCACTGTAACCTCACAGCCATTCTTTTTTCCTCCTTTTATTTAAAAATCAAATAAACTTTTAAACAAAAAAAGATTATGGGCATGGAGCATTGCAAGCTTGCAAGCTATTAGATTACTGCATCTTTGCACTTTCTGCCCTAATGGTGGATTTTGAGAGATGCCACTCAGTTATAAACAATCATAGATGTTCATTGGATGCTAAAATACTAATAATTTGTTCTTATTTAGCCAAAAGCCTGTTGCTCATTTTAATTTTATTGTTTTCCCTGATACTATCCTGCTGCATTGCAATTAAATTAAAAGGCCCAACTGGCAGACAAAATATAAGAAGCTATTGCATTGATATAACCTATTCTGGGAATTTAAAAAGCATTTCTCAGCATGCTGGAGCTTCCATAAGAAAATCATCCACAGTTCATTCTGTAAAGAAAATTTGCATATCAAACACCCATTACCAGTGGGAAAGTGTTTAAAAAGAGTAAAATGGAGTCAAATGTCAGAAAGGAGATGAAGAAACCTTACTTTTAGAAGCTAAATATATTAGGAATTCTCAAAGAGAACATAACCAAAAACAAATAAAATTTTCTAACACACATGCAACCTCTTAGAAAACCAACTGTCCCCTCCTCACTTTCTCATTTCAACACGTCCTTCTCTAATGTATCCAAATTGCACAATTTCCAACCTATATCAGTTTCACTGCCTTATGCTGCTGATTAAGTCTGCATGCACATTTTTTTATTATGGCACCTAATTGTCAGACTGAATTCCCTTCTGCTCTTTGCTTAAACTGATTCTTTGTACTTGTTACTGCTGAAAGGCTCTACATACAATCCTTAATACTGTCTGCCTTATTTTAGATTTTATAATGGAAAGTTCTGATTTTTAGATTCCCATTTGTAGAGATGCCCCAAATACAAGATTTTTTTTTCTATACGCAGGTCCAAAATACACCTTACTAACAGCCATATAAAAAGGTTGTGTGTATGGACCACTATAAATACAAATATTTTATACTTATATAAACTTTACATGTATCTAGTCTTTATTTGGCAACTGGTGTACTAAGAAATATGTGTTTAATGTTTTAGCTCTATAACACTCAATTTATTGCCATGTGCACTAGCTAATTGCAGGCTTTCTCTAGATCAAGCACTGGCTATAACTGCCAGTAGTCACAACTACAGTTATCATGAATGGGTTTGTTGTCACTGAAACTACTATTAAGTATCTATTTATCTTTTACCTGAAGCGCTGAACAGATTCCAGAGAGAGCACAACAAGGAATTTCTGAAGGCAGCCAACAGCCAGCACAGTGTGTCATCCCCAAGAGTAAATCATCATTCCTTATCACATGTACATACCCAACCACACTTCCACCTATAAAGTACAGCTGGGACCTTTGAAGAGTCCCACGTTAACTGTGTAATGTTTTTTGAAGGGACCATTTGACACAATCTGGGATAGATTTGTCAGAGTAACATCAGAGAATTTAAACATGCCAGACCCAAGCTTGGCACCTCTCATTCCTTCTGGCAGTGGATTCTGCAGAGCTATGTCGGTACTTTATCCCTTCCTTTGCAAACCTCATGCTGCAGAGATGCCTGTGTGAACAGCATCTGCCCCTTGATTTATTCTTCATGGCTCATGAGACTTTAAAGGCCTCCCGCCCTCACTATCCCCTACTTTTCCAAAAAACAGAGAAATACTCATTTTTCACCTATTGATGAATTCCCTGCCAAAGCAGTGGTAAAGGGGGATTAAAGAAAGGCACATGATTTCTAAATTACATCATTAGTGTACAAAGAATGACTCAGAATATTTTCTGCTTCTGAGACAACACATGCAACAATACACCTACCAGAACGGTTTCTAAACCTTTCAAAACCTCTTTGTTTCAGTCTTATTATCTCCCAGACAGCACAGGCATCTCAGGTTTTTTGAAGCCTAGAATAACCACAGTTCACTTCAGTGATCACCCACCAGTCCTGTTATACAGGCTCATTGCTGTGACAGACCAGAGGTTCTGGCAACAGCAACCAGAACTTTCAACAAGAATTTTCTACTAAAATAACCTCATCTTACAACTGTCATGGTTTAACCCCAGCCAGCAGCCAAGCCCCATGCAGCCACTCGCTCCAGCGGGGGCCAACAGGATGGGGAAAAGAATCAGAAGGGTAAAAGCTGGAAAACTCGTGGGCTGAGATACAGACAGGTTAATATGGAAAGCAAAAGCCGTACATGCAAACAATGCAAAACAAAGAAGTCATTACTACTGCCCACGAGCAAGCAGGTTTCAGCCATCTCTGGGAGAGCAGGGCCCCATCACATGTAATGCTGACTTGGGAAGACAAATGTCATCACTCGAAGCCTCGGCCCCTTTCCCCTCCTCCTTTCCTCCACATTTATATACTGAGCATGATGTCATATGGTCTGGAATATCCCCTGGGTCAGTTGGAGTCACCTGTCCTGGCTGTGTCTCCTCCCAAATTCCCAAGCATCCCCAAGTTCTTTGCCAGCATGGCAGTATAAAAGGAAGAAAAGGCCATGGGTCTGTGTGAGCACTGCTCAGCAATAACAAAACCAACTCTATATTATCATCACTGTGTTCAGCACAAATCCAAAACACGGCCCCATACCAGCTACTGAGAAGAAAATTAATTCTACCTCAGACAAAACCAGCATAACAACACAGCTTGAAGCCCTCAAAAGCCCATGAACCCATGATAATTTTTTTATTCAATAATTTACCAACCATTTTGTAGGTCTATATATCGTCCTTCCCACATAACAACCTTTTGAATCAATATGCTGTTAGTGTCAGAAATAGTTTAAGGATCAATGAGCTGTAACTCTCACATTGCTGCAAAATCTTTGTTTTTCAGTCAACTGTAAGCTGATAATTCCCTTTACTTATTTCATTTCTTTTCCTTCCCCCCTATACCATTCTCTGAGATGCCACTCACTCATGGTCCGAAACAGACAAAAGTGTCTATGTCAGCCACAGTAGATGAACTTTATTATCATTTGCTCTTCTCTACTTGCCAGTTATTTACACCCCATCCTAATTCTTCCCCCAGCTTTTTTTAAAAAAATGCCATTAGCTAATATTTTAAAAGTCACCTTGCTTCCAAGCTCAGGCCTTAATCAGCAGCCTGTACCTCAAAAAAGGAAAGAGCCTCTTTGACGTCAACTGCTTCTGCTATTGCAGACATTATTAACATGGCTGACAAAGCTACCTGTTCACCAGCACAGGCTCTGCCTTTCCGAGGAATGCTGTGCACTGCTGCAAGATATGAATAAGATTTGTGGAGGAGGACATTGCCATGGAAATACTTACAAATGTCTTCATTTCTGAGTCACACTACCACAGGGAGTTTCCAGCTTGCTGGGAATGACTCAAGGGTTTATTGCCCAGTTGCAAATTATATCCCAATTATGTCTGGATTCTGAAAGTATCCCCTCTTTTCATAATTTTCTCTCAAGTTGAGTTCCACACCTTCTCCTCATGAAACTATTGTGTTTATTGTTTTTGCTTTTCTGTTCTCTTCTCTAAAAAAATCTGATGGAAATCACAACTCCAAATATAGACTGTTAGACTAAAACCAACCCTTTTTCCCAAGCACCTTTTGATGCTAACAGGTATCTAAACAAAGATAAAATTTTTTCAGGAATGTTCCCTGCTCTTCAGTTTCTACATGGACATTTACAATCAGACCTTCATGACAAACTATCACCCACTTTCAACACACATATTAACTGTAGGGCAATGGTGTGAAGCTCCATTTAGTTCCCTCATCCCTCCAATGCAAATTTATCCTTTTGTTAGGATATAAGAGACTAGATGGTATTTGAGAGTTACTTGTGATTCTGTGCAGTAATGTCCTGCAAAACTAATGCGTATTTTTTACATTTTCTCATCTAATATGGAAGTCAAGTCTTAGCATTTACAAATAGCTTGTCTTTACCAGCATAATTTCATGATTTGGGTCTTTCTTTTAAAAGTAGGGTGTAGATTCTCCCCACTTTCTGAGAGTGACAAGTGGCAAATGACCTTTAATATAATGAAGCAAGAATGACAATATAAAGGCTAATCCTTTCCAGACAGTAATGATTTGCAGTACAAACTTGCAACTTAATTGTGGCTGTCAAGAGATAATCAGGACTACACTACGAGTTGTTAAGCAGAGCCTACTCAGTCTATCCTTTGGACAAGCTTTAATAAGTTAGATAACTTATTAGCAAGTTCTCTAAGCAAAAAAAAATATGACAATTCTAAGTACAGTGTTCTGTCACCTTTACAAGATTATTGCTTAAACCCTGTATCTGAATTTATCTCTGCACACTTCACTTCAAATTGGATTCCCTGGATGCTATCAAAGCAATTATAATTGGAAGCACAATAGCTGTCATTAGGAAAGGCAGAATGCATGTTATTGATCCACCCATGCCTTTGTCCTATCCCTTCACTGCCAACCTGTCCCCTTCTCTTAGAGTGCTGTTGATGATAAAATACTTGTTCACTTAATTACTTTCATTAATGATGAACCTCAAACTTCAAAACATGCAACAAAGACAAGAGACTAATTAGGTATTGAGTTGTCTTTATCAGATTAAGTTCAGTTAATCCATGACTGTTCCCATTTAATTATTTCAGAGAGTACATCTTTTCTTCTTAGATGGAGTTACCACCCAATGAAAAAGGTAATCTTTTAGCCCCAGTACAGTCAGCCATTTTATGATGTTGTCTTTGGAAGATGTGTAGAAGATATAAAGCTGAACTGTTTTCAAGCCAAATTAGAGGGGCAACAAGATTTCAGTCTCCCCCCAATGAAAGAGGAAAAGCACAGATATAAGGGAAAGTATTATTTCTTTAAAAATGCAGTAACGTATTATCTGTCCTATAAAATTATTACTGCTTACTGATATATTTTCCCACATCAAAGTGTGTTGGTCTTAACTATGATGTGCAGACTTCACTATGATACTGGTACCTCCATTCTCTTTCTGTGCAGTGTTGCATTTTTAACACAACCAAACTGCTGAGGCTTTCAGAAGCAAAGATAGTCAGGTTCCTGCAAAATAGTTCGTTCCAAATGAATGCATAGCCTTGTAACAACGGATAAAACTTCTTCTATGAGGACTGACAACATTCCCACTTAGTCACTAAGCTCAGAAATGTGTTTCCTCCAATACTTGTCTGCTCACAGAATTCCCACTACTTCTCAGAGAATGTTTTCCCTTGAAGACAATCCGCTGCAGATCTGCTTCCAGCAGAAAGCACAGGCCAGACCAGGCCATCTTATCCATTTTTCAAACCTATACAGTCCTCCAGATGCATCCTTTAAACATTGCATTGTTTACATAACTTTGCGTCCCCAGGCATAAAATGCATACCCTTAATTTCAGGTGACAAAATCAGCACTGTGGCAGGCCTACAGCCCTTTCATTTTAAACATTTGGAATGTAAATAATTAAATTTAAATAAAACTGTGATGATAACGAAGTCAGAAGTACCATAGAGTATCCACTAGTAAACTAGATTGAGGGCTTTAGATCAATCTAAGGGAATGGGATCTAAGCAGTGTGTGGAAGAGCCTCCTGTACCCTCAGGCTTGGAGATCATTCCTTGAGGGAGTGCCATTTGTCAATAAAGATGTGGTTTTGGTCCTGCATCTGCTTGGTGCTCTCCTTCACTCGAAGTCTTTTGCCTTCCAGTAGCAGGGGAACTATGATCTGAGTGTGAAGTAAGGGATCAGATTAATGTTCTTTACCATACATAAATTTTGGAACTAGCTGCTGAAAACACCTATTAAAATAAAAGGGAAAGGGAAAAATTAAGAACAAAAAGAGGAAAAAATGGAAAGAGTAACAAGGGAAAAACAAAAATCAAATAGGGTTGGTGTACTCTGCTGATCTGCCATATGTTCACAGGCAGTTGTTTCACATCAAATACACATCAGCCCTATTTACAGCACCAGCTTTCTAAGAGTCCACATGACTGTGATATACAATTAATAATCCTGTGTTTATATCATTAAGAAATTTTCTTCATTCTGACATGAAAATAAATATATTATTTTTGCTCTGTCAATTTAGAGAAATAGTTCACACAACTAAGTTAATAATATTATGTGTAAGCAAAATCTTAAATGGAAAATATTATCCCCCTTTAAAACAAACAGATCTTCCTCATATAATAATCTCTGCAAGACTAGGAAATAACTTAAGTCCCTTCATATAAGAATAGGGACCTAAATAACAATGGAAAGAGCTAACAAGAAAAGAAACTCAGACATGTCTGTCTGCCACCACAGAAAATTTTCACAGTTAAAGAAGAAAACAAAGGAAAGGTATCAATGAGAAAGACTTGGAATGCACTTGGAATGACATCAGTATTCAAAAATCCTCATTATCTTTTTTCTCTGGTAAAACAGTAGCCTGAATAACTGAGGGCTCTGACAGGAACACCAAGTGACCATGCACACACCTGTGAACAGCAATGGTCCGTGTGAGTGCTCTTAGCTCAAGGAAAGCCAACCACATGAAATTAGCCATTAGTAAAACAAAGTCTGTTTAACTCAAAGTCCTTCATTTTCCTCGGATTAAGTACACATACATGACCAACTATCAGGCATCAACTCACTTCAGTCCTTTATTTGCATGTCTGCACTTTATCCCACTGAATTACATAGATGGAAAACCTCCCAATTAATAAAGGTGATAGGATCACAAAGGCTTCCCCCCCCAAAAAAAAAAAATAAAGGTTAATGAGTTGAAAATGCAGCGTGGTTCCTACCGTAGACCCATTTAAATGTGGGTTGTGCACTGCAGTGAAATCAGGCAGATAGAACTTAATTCCTTACACTGCATTTTCCTTCTGATGAAATGTCTTAACTGTCCCTATCGTGGAAATAGCTCTTTTCAGGGGCTGCCCTTACTTTAGGCATAATATGCATATGTGGCTCTCTTGAAAACTAACACCACTTCCTTTACCTTTGTTGCTATAAACAAACAAACACACAAAACACTGGCTGAAATTTTTTCTGAGTTAGAATCTGTTGGGGTTTTGTACAATATCCTTTCACTTATCCTGTTTTGTAGTCATACTAGGAAAATTAATGCACTTTTTTGGTCTGACAAAAATGGTGATTCATTAGAGTTCATAAAATACAGCAAAAATCACCTCCCATCAGCAAACATTTTACAAACCTTAATGGGTATTTCTATGGAAACAAAAAGATAAGGTTTGACTGTAACTAGCAGATATGTTAAAGGGTATGCCTTAAAAAAATTGCCTACAACAATTTGAGTAAAGCTCATGAGAGTTAAAAAAAAAGAAACAAAATCAACCCCATACCAAAAAAAGTCCCTCTAAGAATATTGTTCATAATAAATGTAGGCAGCAAATAAAAAACTGGAAAAAAATGATACAAATTAATTTTGTGTCTCACAACCAGCGCTGCAGGGAACATTTACCAGAAATTCAAAGTCTGGTGAATAAGCCCCTAAAGGCTCACTTGGAAAAGCTTGAAAACTGACTGGCATTTTCCCATCAGGCACAGGATGAAAAGCAAACCTGAGAGCTGCCAATAGTTATCTCTCTGCATTTGGAGACTGTGGTTTTTATCTGTGGAGGAAACCAACTGGGGAGGGGAGAGGTAGAAAGGCTTTATGAAACCAGAACAAATATTTTACAATTCTGTTTTTTTCCTCACAGAGATTTCCCTGATGACATTAATTAAAATTTTTTTAAGGTTATGCACTTGGAGAGTTTGGGGTTTTTTTTTTCCATTCTTAAATAGATTATTCACCATGTGACAGATTCTGTTCTACTTGGTGCATTAAGTAGTGCAGGACACAGAGACAAAGCTTACAGGAAGATACTCTTGCTGGGAGTCCAAGCACACGGGTAGAAGCACAACTTGAAAGTCAGAAATATTTGAAAATATTCAAATATGCAGTCGTGAAATGGCTCAAAACCACTTTACAGCCAGACAGTTCTTGCTCAGCTCCTCATAGTTCAGGGATGACACCTGAAGGGACTGTACAGCACACCCAGGCACCAGCTCCATCATCAGAGCACGCTTCCTCAAAGGAAGGGCTGAGGCTGTGGTGCATCCTGCTGGTTAAAACACCACTACCCCAGACATCCTTCATGTTTCTCTGCCCTCTGATACAGTAGCATGACAAGAATGGTACTTGCATAAGTAACCAAGTATCCCTCATTCACACCGAGTCAGACACTTCACAGATCAATCCTGCAGGCCGTTCTACACAACCCACTCCCCACTGACCTTTCACCCTCACACAACAACCAAAACCAGAGAGTCACAAAATTAATTATGTTTCAGTCTAAGCTGGAAAACATCTGTAGAGACCAGTCTCAGGTAGAAAAGTGAGTTTGACCATGCTCTTTTCTAAATTACTTCACCCTTCGCAATCTAGTTCCATTAACCTCTTCCATGGGGAAAAAAAAAGTCAAACAGATAAAAGGAAATTATTATCTTTTTTTGTCAGCAGAATACAGACCTTACTGAGGTAATAAAAATCAAACAAAAATCCAGCAAGCTTCTCATGCAGATGAATTCACTTTTATAACACAATTGGGATAAAAGTTGGAAATATTGGGAATGTGACTATTTTGTGATATCATGAAGATATTGTAAGAAAGTCTGAGTTTATTTGTTTCGGAGAAACTGCTTCAGCAATGTGATGCAGAAGGAGTCCATTCTAGAGAGAAGTCAGCTAGTGTACACTTATGAAAAAATAGAAGAAAAAAAGATAAAGCCAAATGAATTTAAAAAGGAGCCTAAAGCAAATTGTAATCTTCCAGTGTGTAGAGATGAATACTGAGAAGATTAAATAAATCTATATTTTTAAAAAAAATTTAAAATCAGTGAAACATTTCAATAATGTCCCCAAATCATTTGTCTTTGACCAGCTGTTCTCTATTTTTCACAATTCCATGGTCTATAATTCACATTGAAAGAGCATTTAATTATGAGAAGTAATCTGGGGGTTTGCCTCACAGTCGTCACTGAAAAGAGATGTTGAGTAAATTAGGCAATCTCCTGGTTGTAATCAATCATGAACGTGGATTACACAAAATGTCAGCCACAGAAAGCAGTTCTTGAGACCCCCACATGATTGAGGTTGATGAGACACAAATGTTTTCAGTACATTCAATAGAAGTTTTGAACATTCAGCAACTCAAAGGGTCAAGCCTCAGCTTTATGTAGGCTGGTTTTTCCACGTACATCACATCAATAGAAAAACTGCACTGCAATTAGTACAATCACTACAGACAAAAGGAAAAGGATATAACTAAGATTAATCAACACATTGTTTTCATATACAAATTTTTCTCAGTCATCTGCACCTGTTTATTTTATTCTTATTTCTTTAGAACTGCTCTAACTGGGAGTGGAGGAAAATATCGGTTTTGTGAAGGCCACAGTCAAATCTGATTCCATCTGCAAGACCCTTAGATAAGCTTATCCTCAGTAAAGTCTGCAGGAAGTGATAAGAAGGACCTTGCTCCTCTCTGATCACATTCCTAGTATATCACTACTTGTTTTGTGGAAATTAGCTCCTGATTAGATGGCTCAAGAAACAGTTCCTAGCTAAGGTGACCACACTAGCTATCAGATGCTATTGGTGTTCACATTATCAGGACTTAACTTTTCCTCTAGGCCTTGATAGGTAAAAAATCAGCAGTCTAATAAAATTCAACAAAACAACCTAAATCAACTGTTCATAAATAGTGAGGTAACATTTCCTTTTTTCTGCAAAGCCTTTTCCTATTCCTCCCCTCAGTGAGTAGAATTTAGATTAGAGCACAGATTACATTGGCATTTCTGTTTTATCTTTGTTGTTGTTTTGTTTTCAAACAAGATCATCAATCTTAGGACTGAGGTAGGCCTAATTTTTTAAAAATTTTAATTACAATGTAATGCTCCATAGAACTGACCTGTAATGATAGCAGCATGTTCTTGAAGCATAAAGTTATGTCCTCAGTCTCTAAGACATTTGGCACAGCACATGTAGAGAAATGAAGTTTATAATTGATCAAACTGAGATCTGTTTCCTCCTGATCTAAGAGACCTGATACACTCACTATTTTTATTTTTATCTTGTTGATAGAAGCAGGATTTCTTTCCAGAACTAAGGTCATGCTGCCTTGTGGGTTTCATTGTTTGGGGTTTTGTGGTTTTGGTGTTTTTGTTCTGTTTGTTTGTTTGTTTGTTTTTTAAGACACATTTGTCCTTGTATGATTTCTCTTCTGTTTTTCTCCAAAAAACACTTTAAGCTGTTTTTGCAACTGGTTAATGTGAGTAGCCCTGGCTTTCATCATTCTCTCTGACCCTGAGATTGCCCCAGTTGCCCCTGCAAAATGTCCTTCGTGGTAGCATCATAAAGCTCATAGTTATAGAAAAAGAAGTGATAAACATAGTAAAAATGTGTCTTTCAAATTTCCTTTTCAGATAAATTTCTGCTATTCAAATCACAGAAGCCCAAACACTCTCTCTCTTCAGAACATAGGGCTCAATTATTAGTTCTTCCACTGCCTTGATGTGTCACCCAGAACAAGCCATCCCTCTCTATGCTGAATATATCTGAGATTTAATATAGAGGAAAATGTGTAACTCCAAGGGTTTCAAGAGCTCTATGAATAAGCTCAATGCTATTTTTCAGTTATTAAAATTATGAGAGTTTCCTGTATTTGTATGGTCAACATTCCTGCACTAAAATGATGGTACATTGCAACGGGTATGGTTCTAATTTCAGATACATCATATACGTCCTCAGGATCATACGTAATCAGAAACTGATAAATCAGAAAACACAAGAAAATAGTTAAAAAATATAACAAAGTAAACTTTGATAGCTATTCTGTTCCCTTCTCTTGCCTCTATCCTACACACCTTTGTGCACAGTATATACAAAAAAGATTAAGTGAGGTAGTGTTAGTTATTCATCAATATTTCATGTCCATGGGTAATTAATTTCATGACTCTCTCTAGTGGCAGCAAATTGCACTTCTGCTCTGTATTAACTGTCACTTTTACTCTGGAAATGGTTTTATTTACAGGTTACTGTAAAAGGAGTTCGTTTGCTACTTATATTCCTACAGCAGGTTTGAAAGTTAATTATAAGAAGGAACTAAAGCTAGTGAAACAATAATTCAGTGCTGTTGAACAAGGACAGGCAATTTGAGAAGAGGCATTTTCTAGTGAACTATGATCCATTAGCATAATAGGAACTGCAAAACCGAGGCAGCATTTGTCATCACTGATAAATCATATATTTATATTGAGAGATAATTCAAGAATGATGAGGACAAACCACAGTGAGTTTCTCAATTAGGTTTAGAAAAGGCGTGAGATTTGTGAAATAATACACATTCACCTAATATTAGTTTTTAACATAAATCACACTAATACCAGACAACCATTTTCTCCAATACCTCACCACAAGGCTATTTTCTTATGTCCAGATTGTAATGATGCAAAATAGGCTGCTTTGGCATGAAAGTATAAAATATGAATGTACTAAATGAAATATTCTACAGACTTGAGAGTCTCAAGATCATAAGTATTTATTTGGGATTCAAAAGACATGGACTAAATTCCAAGTTTTTCTCTGCCTCTTTTCTAATGCCACCTTTTAAAAGAATATAAATCCATTGCCTCCTTAGATTATTGCACTTTTCTAGTGAGGGACTGTCTCTTCTTCTGTATTAAATCCCCCAAGTAGAGAAGATAAATACTGAAGTCAAGATGACTCCAGATAGTAACATAATACACATGCTCAATGTCTACCAGTCTTCAGATATTTGCAGAGTATCTCACTACTTAGACGAAAGCTGGAAAAAACTTTTCTAGTCAAGACAGTAGACTGATAAACCTCTAGTTGTTTAAGTGGCCTGCACTGTGAGGGTTTTTTGAGTTCTTTTTGCTCCTGCTTTACCAGATAACAATATGCTGATAGGATGGTAATTCAAATGTTTTCCCACTTGGAATACTCATTGCTGCCTGAAGACAGCAATGAGGTATCTGGTGGGTGACAGTAGCACAGAGATTCCCCACAAGTCTTTGCACACCCTGAACTGGAAACAGTATGTCAAGGGCTAAGCAGGTAATTTAGTCTCACTTCCTAATTATTTTATTAAAATTAAAAAAGCATCTGAACTGATAAATGTGCTTGCACGAGTGCTTACTTATGAGGGCATAGTTTAGAAGTTTGCTCACCAAAATCAGATTAACAGAGTAGGTTGTTATACCAGAGAGACAGACAGAAAAAATTTATCCACATTACACTGTATTCAGAAAATACACCTAGCCCTACTTCTGAACCAAAATTAGGTACATGAAGTAATTTGATACCTGGTATGTTTTGGGAAATGAAACTTTCAAATGAAATTTATTGGCCTACTGTTAAACTTTTATCTTGATTCAGACTTCAAAACTAGAAAAAGTGTGGAGTGCAGTTCCTTTTTGGGTGTCTCCCACCTCAAGACTGATGACAGGAAGCGGGCCCAAAAAAGCTACTGCCAGCACTTCTTGGGCATGATGCGAGCGTAGAACACTCACAGTGTCTTTGCAAGATTAATGTGTCAGGAAAGAGCAAAGGCACTTAATTTGCTAACCTCTTCATGACTGCGGTTCAAGAGACTCAGCAATCCAGGTCAATCACACCAAATATACTTGGCTTTCAACAAATGCTTGCTGGTTTTACATTGTTAAGGGATTACTATACTATAACTCTGACATGACATGACATTAGCCACTTAGCTTTATTCTTATCAGCTACATACAATGGTATTTTCTTCACAGCTAGATGATTTCTCCCTTCTGGCACTATATAGGGGTTTATTCCATATGGTATCATTTGTTGTTTTGCATCTATCATGGGAAATGAGGTTTATTAAAAATAAATCATTTCAGCCTTTCTTTTTAATACTGCTGGAGAAGAAAATACAGGAAAAAAAAAGTCCAACAACTGACAGCTAAGACCTTTTAGCAAGATTAATTTACAATAAGAAGTTACTGTCTACACCAAAATCCTTTTAAATCAGTGTATATTACAATAGTGCACATTGGTTATCAGTTTTGAAAGAGCAACACATCTCAAACATCTTCTAGCTTTTATTCACTGTTCATTCTGACATGTAAGCACATGGTTTAGTAATAGGATTATATTTATATCAATCCTATTACACGATCAGATTACAGTTCCTTATCCCAGGGATGCTTTTCAGCCCTAACAGGAATTTTATATCATGAAGATTTAAGGACCAGCAGTTTCTGTTGGTGAGCATCTTAGCTTTGAAACATTTGCAGATACAAGTAGATACTGAATAAGGTAACAGAGATATATATAGCTTGCGCATTTGCTTATTACACTAATTTCACGAGTTCTCCTAATATAATTTACTTCTTTTATATTGTTGCTCTGTTCTTATTAGTCAATTCAGGAAATTAAAACTGACCTTTGGTGGGCTACGTTTCAAGAAGAACAAAAGGGCACCTCAGAGACAAAGTCTACAGTATCTTTTCCAAGACTCTTCTATTTTGATAAAGAAAAATTTACCACTTCTTCCTTTATTTCAGTCCCACCTTGCATATTTAGGGTTTATATTGTCTCCACCTTAGAGGAGTTATCTTTTATCATGTCAAAATATGGTCTGAGTCCTTTCATGTCATTTAAAAAGACTTATTTGTCAGAGTCATAAAAGTGTCAGTTCATGGAGTGTGGGTGGTAAGAAAGGCCTTCACTATTTTAGACTGTATACTTGAACAGTATCATTCATGTTCATTAAATTTTAAAACCTTAGTGCTATCAGGATTGTGTTGTCAAGATAGAACAAGTATAAAATGTTAAAATGTCTTACTGCTGTTTGGTCTGGCCCACCTGGAAGGCACCTTTTTGCTATAAGCATCCTATTAATCTTGCTGGAGGATTAATTTTTACAATGCTGCAGTGGTATTACAGGCATGTGTTTACCTTCCACTGACAATGGTTAAGGGAACAATGCAGCATGATCACCAGGATAGCTTTGCTTTTACAAACTAGTGTTTTATTGCATCTGTGGTTAAGAGAATATACCCTGATTGTAACAACAGGAAAGGATGCAAGCTGACGATAAATCTTAGTGTTAGCCCATTCTGAGTCAGTATCGAAAATAGCTCTGAATTGAGGACAAGGAAAACTCTAATTATCTACCGTGAAAAGACTCACAATTAATTACTAGCTCTCATATTGACATCATGCCAATTCTTCCCTCCGTGACTCAGAGACAAAGGTAGTACAAAGCCTTTTCTCTTTAACTCCAAGTTAAGTTTTTCTTATTGCAGTGATGTTTGGAGAAAAGAGAAGAAAACATAGGACTCAGAAGGGCAGAAGGTACAGTGGCACCATGAATGTTTCTACAGTTAACAATTGATATGTACTACCCAAATAGTGAAAGATTTCAAAGCTTATCACAGCGCATTAAACAAACACATATTCTGCTGTTTTGGTATCCAAGACCCCTTGCTTCAAGTTTTCATTAGGCTAAAACTTAGCTGCTGAAAATTACTTAACACAGGCTCTCAATCCTAACATAAAGAGGTATGAAGTACAATCTTCTATCTCAAAACAACAAAACTCTCTTAGTAATCTAACATATTCGATTGCACTTTGCAAGCATTTCAATCTATAGTAAGAAAAAAAACCTCCAGCGTTTTAAAAGTACATCCATCAGGCAAGCTGAAAGACCTGTGGTTGAGTTTCTGCTTTTAAACCCCAGAAATATAGACATTTTTATGCATTTAGTCTTCACTTTGGAGTTTCATGAGATTCTTTACTTAGTTATGTCAAAGAAAATTATAATACAAAAAAAAAAGTGTTACACAACTGCCTTTCAGGAATGTATTCAAAAATTTCTCTTTAATGTTAGTCATTTGACATTCCTAGTTTTACCTTAGTGTAGAAAGGACTAAAAAGAAAAAAAAAAGGCAGTTTATATTTTTCTTCATTTAGGAGAGGTTTTGGGAGGTTGGGAATTTTCTTTTTAAGGAATGGAAATGTTCTGCAATAATCTGTTTTGTTATTTGATATACAGAGATAAAGAGGTGCACATATCAAAAGTGTGGGAGATCTGCACAAGAAGAGCTTGACTGAAAGTCTAGTGAAATAAAAGAATTAACAAAAGGATCATTTGCTGGTGAAAATACTTAACGTCTCCACATTTTCCCTGAGAGCACTCCAGTTCATTGAATTATTTTAGCTCAACTTTTTCCTTAAATATCTAATCACATAAAATTCAGAATCCAGACTTTTCTTTTGAATTCAGAAGCATTTGTTTAAAAATTATCACACTGCTAATTAGATGTGGACAAAAGTTACAATCAGTGTCAAATATGCACGTCTGACAAAACATTTTGCTTATTAAAAAAAAAAAAAAAAAGAAAAACTAAAACCAAACACCAAAAGTTGGTGAGCTGAGAGATCTAATTGTCTGCATAGCAGTCTCAGTTGATGTCTGCATCCCAGAGCCTCAATCTGTGAGTTGGATATATGATGCACACTGCAAGATAGTAACTATATCTTGAGAATTTACCAGCATAGAATTGGGTCAACACATTTTGGGGGTAAAAACTGCTTACAGTGCAGAGCAGTGAGTAGCCATGATGACTTGCCAGATGTGATCCTCCTTGCTGTAACACGTTTCCCGTATCAGCACTTATTATTAATCAAATGTTATAAGAAGCTGCAACAGCATTCTGCAACCATGATTAATTAACCAGTAGGTTTTAAAGGGAAAGAAGGCACTTTTTCAAAGCCTAGAGTCTCTAGATTAAAAACTTGTAAGTACAAATGTAGGACTGCAGCGTGTCAGCTGCTCAGCTGATCGTGTCCATCTTGAATGGCAGAGGTGCATGTCAGGCAAATTAAATGTTCTTTCACTTCCCATCCAGAAGCACGATAGAGAAGCAGCACTACATGGTGCTGAATTGCCTCTGAAGAGTCAAACAGTCACAACTCTTGGTGTTCTGTAAAGCACAGGCTCTCTAGTGAGAGGATAGAACCAAAACTCGGTAACTGGTAGCAAATGTCTGTGACCTAGATAAAGCTTTCAGCTAAATTGCTTATCAGAAAAAAAATTTAAAATATTACACTGACATAAATGACGATTCTCTCTCACTGAAGTCTGCATGAAAACTGAACAAGCATGTGTTCAGTTGACCTTAATATATTGCTCAATAGCCATACTCTACTGGAAAAAAATTGTTAACTTTATAATATAAATACATGTTCTAAAAGCACTTCTTATTGATGAAGAGACAAAAAAAGGTCACGCTACATCCTGTTAACAACTAACCATTCAGGTTCCACAAGTTAATCACATATCTGGCCTCACGAGAAACAATGGTATTGCTACAAAATGAGTTTTTTCTGTGAAACTATATTATTCATTGTTATATACAGTTATCATAGCAAACACTAGCTGCTTACTCAAATATCCAGGAATGGTCAGATTTCTATTAAGTGAATAAATTAGAGTATGGAATAACATTTAATTTTTAAAAAAGTTATTGCAGTTCAAGTTGGAAGACATTCCCTAAGTAATCAGAAAGGGAAAAATATAGGATCTATATTACCAATCATAGGTATCAAATGAGCCACCAAAAGAGATAAAGACATAGAAAGCTGAAATAAATGAGAAGTGCAGACAAGGAGACAAAGTGGAGAAAAAAAAGGGATTCTAAGAGGAAAGGAAAGAGAAAAGAGCTTGAAGTAAGACAGAAGTGCTCTCTTGGGAGGCTTTGATTTCCAGATTGGGAGGTGTCACCAGTGCAGGAAGAGACACAAGTCCTAGGGTTCCTTAATTCCAGTGAAGAGCAGGAATATTAAGGGCATTATGACTTGTTCCTAAAGCAGGATTACCTTTGGCAACCATTGCCTAATCTCTGACACAGCATTATCATGTCCTTATGTAGCATCTGACAAGCAGAAGAGCCACGCTCAAAGTCATGGCTTATAAGCCACAGGTCTTCCCCAAATTAGGGCTTTGGACACATCCAGGCTTGGTTCACAATCCATTATTATTATTATTATTACTATAGTTTACAGAACTGTGAGCGCTTTTCAAGCAAGCATGGAAGGGTTGGAGTAGCACATACAAATGCAGCAGCTGTAGGAATGAATTGACTTTTGAATCCTCACATTCCTTTAACAAGCCCCTGAATGAAGGACATGGTCCTGATTGTGCTGAAGGCAAGCAATTAGTGGTTTTGAACACATTTTAAAACGAGTAACTGAAAATTGCTTCATAGCAAAAGTGTCAACCTATATGTGTTCAGCTGTCAAAGATACCCAATAGAAAGCACCAGACAATCTCTATGATCACTATTTAAACCAGGAATGGTTGTGCTATAATCTTGGTAAATTCTGGATAAGAGCTGTTTCCAAACTGTCAGACATCAATTACAACTCACATTAATGTTACACTAAAGTAATACACTAACTATCAATGATTACAGAAACTTTACCTGTAAGCACAGACTATATGATATAAAATTACTTTGTAAGACATGTAGCAGTCTAAATAGTTCCTATTTGCCACGGTGGAAATAACCAACAGCAACCAGAAAACAGAAACCAAATACAAATTATACACTTATGTTTTCAAATTTAAAATTTTCAGTTATTACTGATATGTGGACATGGAAGAACCAAACACATTCTCCAAATTAAAAAAAAAACCAAACAACCCACACAACAAAAAAACCTCAAAATCAAAACAACAACAAAAAACCCAAAAACAAACGAAACAAACAAAAAAAAAAACCACACCAAAACAAAACAAACACAAACCCAAAAAAATTCCAACATAAAGGAGGGGGAAGCATTTTAAATGTAGGATACAGCTTAAATACATGTTAATACACTGTCACAGAATTTACTATCAGCATTTTTATGAACCCCTAAAAGTAGAAACTCAAGTTGGTGCCTGACTGCTGTGGCACAGCTATGCGAGTACTGCTTGCAAAAGAGCCTGGGCAAAGCTGGCTTGCACACTGCAATCCCCGCTCTCATATCCCCTCGTCCTACCAGTGGGAAGCAATAAACCTGCCAGGGTTAGTGCTTTGTTCAGTGACACCGGTGAGCTTGGCGTCAGCATCAATATGTTTGACAGCAAAACTATTGGTAGAATCTCTGCACGTCAAAGAGATGAGGTGTCAACATCCAACAGGCACTGCCCCCTGATGAGTGACGCTCTGCAAAGTGCTGCCCCACCTGTCTGACAGTGCCACTTGACAGCAAATGTGGTGGGTCAGCACCCATCAGATTAAAGGCCAGCAGTAACAACTGGACTTCATCTCATAGATAGCAATCTAATCTTCATACCTCTTTCGGTACTAGATCAAGGATTCTTGAAGATCCATGTCTGTAAATACCACATTGAATGTAGGAAACAGTGAACTATTCTGACAATTTTGATGTGCTTTCCTAATTACCTCTCTGTACTCCTGCGTCTTTTACCTTGTTTCTTACATTTACATGGACATATTTTTATGTTTCTCAAAGTCCAAAAGTGTTTTCGCAAATTAGAAGTGCCCAAGAACCTTGTGAGAGAGAAGGAAAATGGTAAGACAGATGTCTTTGCCTGCATCCAATACTGGTGTATTTCTCCAGAAGTTCACAAAAAAATCAACAGCAAGCCTTCTTAATAATCTCATTCATATACCCATTTATGCTTGTGACAAAAAGATTCATTTTGACAGTTTGCCTCTACTCCAGAGAACGGAATCACACTCACAGTGCACAAGTTGAATATTAGCAGACTATTTACCCCTGGGCAATACATAGCACCGTAAGCAACCTCACTGACCTTGGTGGTGGTTGGTGTCACACTAATTGCCCCAGGCATCTGAAAAATCAAACCAATTAAGATCTGGAGCCAGTAAGAACCAGAATTACTTTTTTTTTTCTTTTTTTCATGGAAATTCTGACAATTTGGAATCACGTTTTAGGTCACGTGGAAGCACATCAGGATTCTCAGACACCTTTCCCTATGACACAGTCAAAATCAATTTCTTCTAGGTTTTGTTTAAAAAAAAAAAAGTTTCAAATTATATGACATGTCAGAAAAGACATCAGTTACCATGGTATGATGCTGAATATATTTCACCTTTTTTTCGTTTTCTAATAAAAATTAATGATGTGGCTATGTACAGGTAATATTTTCATGATTCAAGTGCTTTATTTTGCACCTGAATTAAAGAATTTAACATTGAAAATCTGAAACCTATAGTGATAAAAATATTGGTGCCGATTAACCCCTGGCTAGAAAGCTAGTTCTATTAATATTTTATTTTCACAGACAGGAAAGAAAACAAAACCCATAAGAGAAACACAGCACATTGAAACTTTTCCTTTTTGTCTGTTCATTTTCCATGGGTGTGGTATTTTTATACCCACTCCGAAGATCTCTTGGCTTTGGGTTATCACTAGTATGTGCTTAGGGACAAGACAGGAGTTGTTTGGGACAGAACAAAAGCTGACCAGTGGCAGAGCTTTTAGAGGATGGATTTCACAGAGACTGCTTAGCCTGGGCTATACCAAGCGTGCTTTGTTTCTGTCCAAGCAGCCAAGGCAGTTAATACAGTTTCTTATAAATAATAAAAATAGTGATGCAATAATACATGCAAACCAAATATTAATTGGTCTGAACATAGTATCACCGTAGTGATCACAGTTTGCTCATCACTTACCAATTTAGTGTCACTGCCTGAAAAAAACACAAATCCATATACTAAAGTCCCACTTTCCATCAAATATGCCCCCAGCTAGTTGCTAGGCAACCAAAAATATCATTGTGCATGTGAATTAGGCATGGGTAAAGAAAACACAAGCACACTAAAGAAATATTTGCAAATATTATAAACTGCTCTCCCCTGAATGGTTCCTGGGACTGACACGGCCCGAGCTAGGCTTGCTGCCAGGTGGTCCCGGGCAGGTGACAGCACTGGTGTGCAGCAGCACATATGAGAATTCCCACAAGTTCTCCTGCAAATGCTTTAGAAGTAGCTCATTAAAAGACAACATGGATCAGGCAGCTCAGCTCAGTAAGGTGACCAAGCAACTGAACACGATTAAGGGGGTGTACTGGTGCTTTCAGGAGGGAAAGAGCAACCACAGGAAGTGAAATACAATTTGGTTTATTTCTCCCAGACAAGCAGCACTTGCTTGCAACTTGTCTGCTCTGGGATAGGACAAATCTAGTGAAAATGAGTGCTGGTGAACTTGGAACGCTATGCCAAGACCTTTATTACGCCTAGTACCTAATGTCACCTGGATACTACACACATACACGGGCACATCTTGTTTCTTTACCAAAGGGAATACTCCACTGTGAAAAAACCCTGCCCACCAATTTATTAAGTGATGACAGTTCAGAACTTAATTTCAGCATGCAGTTAGAAAGGATACCACAATGGCAACAAGGTGAAAATGTGGCTGCTGACAGAGCCACATAGGGGAGAAAATGGCACTGATAGCAGGATACCTGTTTTCCATCACTGTCATGATATTGGGGGGATAAACTTCTTGACTCTTCTGCAACAGGACAAGCCCTGCAGTTAAGTAAAGATATCCATCATGTAAGTGTTACATTTAGAATAATAAGGTTTACCTCAGAAGAGCAGAAAGATTAATTGGAAGAGACCACTGGTGGTTATCAGATCTAATGTCCCAGTCAATGCAGGGCTGTAGATCACGTCAGCCATGGTTTTGCCTGGTTGAGGCTTAAATACTTCCAGGGATGAGAGTCCAGAGCCCCAGCTGGCAGCCTCTTCCAGTGCTGAATCATGCATCCAAGGAGGAAACACAGCTCTCTATTAAAGCCTTCCAGGAAGGGAAGGGAATGGCCCCATGCTGGAGTTGAAACAGAGGTTTAAAGATGAAAGCCCTGGTGTCCAGAGACGCTGACTTTCCTTAATTTGACATAATGCTGTTATTACATCACTTAAAGTTGGTAAATTAAAAAGGCTGACTGACAAAAATCTCTCACTGGACATGGGCATTACTTCTAGAAACTGGCACTACGTTGTTATGATTGAGATATTAATAAGAATATCACAGAAATTGGCTTAATTTCAAGTTAGACTGAACAGACTTTTATTTTCATCTCTTTGACACCTTTCCCTACAGATTTATTGAGTCTGAAGGTGAATTCTTATTATATACATCTCAAATATGCCTTTCAGAAAGTAAGGTGAAAATGGATTTGCTTCTTCAAAGGGGTCAAGCAAAATCAGTTCTGTGTAGATCATGCTTTCAGGCACAGGAAAGAAAAAACTTGAGGGTTTAGTCTGTGAAATTATGCACACTTGAATATGCACTTCATGTAGTAAAATAACCCTGCAGAGCTGCAATTTTGGTTTGAAAATATTCATCCACTGTTCTTAACACTTAGCTGAAAAAGGGAGAGGAATGATATAGTTACCACTCAATGCTCGGTGCTTTAAGGATAGCAGGTTTTTTCACTCCTGAGCATGAGAGAAGCAGAATAAAGAAATAAAGTACTACATGGAATTGTCTGCATTGATCTTCACTTGCATTCATTTTGTCCGTGTGTGACTCCATTCAGTGAGGTGTCAGCACACCATTTTCATGTATTCATTCTCTAAGAGTTACAGAATTATTACAGTCCCATTCTAAATCACCCATAAACAGCACAGAACTCACACAGCCTGTAAGGAATTACGTTCCTATCTTTCAAACCCTAGACTAGCAGAACTCTAGAGATACCTCCAAGCAAAACTCAACTCTAAAAGATCTGACCACTAATCCATATTATACCCTTGTCCACCCTAAACAGAGAAAAGAACTATTGTTATCTTTTTTATAAAGACAATATTTAGACCTCCTACATATCAAACACATGTAGATCCCAATATAACCATGGTTTGGCGGCTTTTCTGTTTGGATTTTTTGGCTTTTTTTGTTTATTTGGGTTTTTTTCCTGAAAGAAACCATGGCACTATAAAATAATAAATTGGTTTTTTTTCTCAGGAAGCTAGAATCATGTCACGACTACAGAAGATTATGTGCAAAGATAATTAGTTCCCATAAACAAAACCACTTGCATGATTTCTTTAAAACCTTGCGTGGCAAGCATTTAACACCTATTAAATGCATATCAGTTCTACTCAAAATGGGGGGAGGTCGGTCTCTTCTCCCAAGTAACAAGTGGTGGGACAAGAGTCGCTTCAGGGAAGGTTTAGATTGTATGTTAGGAAAAAATTCTTCATGGAAAGGGTTATCAAGCATTGGAACAGGCTGCCCAGGGAAGTGGTTGAGTCACCATACCTAAAGCTGTTTAAAAGACATGTAGATGTGGCCTCAGGGACATGGTTTCGTGGCAGACTTGGCAGTGTTGGGTTAACAGCCGTACTCAGTGATTTTAAAGGTCTTTTCCAAGCTAAATCAGTCTAGGACATCAACACCATGTCCATCCTTGAATTTGAGGACACATTTGAAACCGAGGACATTGCTACCTCAAGCCCACTTAGTTCAGTCTAGTCAGCTTCCAACACAGGAAGCAGCTTCTGGTTCCAGACCTTAATAAACAGCTAAAATAGGAGTGCCTCAGAATGTTGTACACACATGAGTTGTAAAGAACACTTCTTTCTTTCCTAATCATTTCCCAAATCATTTTCACTAGGAAATGTTTCCTCCCTCAATTGTAACATCTCTAAGCATACACCACAAATAGCCTAAACTGTTTTTTGAGCCTCCCCTCTGGAGCAAGTCTGCAGTCAGTTCTCACCTTCTTTGGCTACCACTGAAATAAGAAACCCCTCCTCAACTCTGTTACCAGTCTACTCTAATGCCAACACCACCTTCCGTGTTTTCAAGGTAATCTACACAAAAGACACACAATTTGTCATGCACACTGACTGACTTTTAGCTCTCACCACACAGGCAAGAACATCATCAAGGCAAAAAACATGTCTGATGTAGAGCAGATAAAATAAAGCACATCAAGAATAAATTGTATGCCAAAATGTTGAGAGAGACAGATGTTTTTTCTGCAAGAGAAACCTAGTATCAACTGAACTATAAACTTCATTAGGACATAATAAGGAAATGAACTTACACACAGAATGGTGCCTTCAATGTACCAGAATTGTCCATGCACCAAACAACCCTAGAAAAGCCTTGCTTGCATTTCTTACTGCCACACAGGGCTAGAAGTCTGAAAGGAATAATCGGAAGAGACAGCTCTGCTCCAGAGACTGCTTTGCAGATTAATTTACACTTAGTAGTTACCTAATAAATGAGGTGTACCAGTTGGTAACACTGACCAAGGAAAGGGTTTAAGTAAATGAAATAACTTCCAGAATGGCATCGTGCATTTCGGGATTGTGTTGTTCGCTGTGACAGGAATCAGAAGTACAGAGCATAGTACATCTTGACACCACCTTTTGTCTCTGTCCTTGCAGGAATTTGTTGCCAAATTTGTAATAAAAAAAGTTATTGTTTTACTTAGCAAGAAATAACAAACTATTTCCCCCACATAACACAAGCAGCGTGGGGGTAAATAGGAAAACAAGGGGTACCCTCCTCCATAAGGAATGGCAAATCCATACCCAGTACTGACTGCATTGTACAGACAGGTTGCCAAATGCGTTTGGGGATTCACAAGAGCAGAGAGCACCACTCTGCAGTGAAACATTTGAGAGCTAGTGAGATTAGGAGCAAGGTTATCAGTGGGCAGTTCTCCTTGGCAAGTGTTGGACAGCCCCTCTTTCAAACAGCAAGCAGTGGATGGGGAAATAGTTTATGAGACCCAGAAAACCATTATGTGCTATAAATCTTCTTAAGAATTATAGCAAATGTCTGTCCTCTTAAATAAGTCTACCTTGAAAGAAGTGAAGTAAAACTAACCTAGAGTTTATAAGGCCTTTTAAGACCTACAGGGCAATAACATTTTAAATCCTACTAATCTGGTATTTAAACCAGTATAAATAGCTACCACATCCCTGTTTGTGCACAAGCATGATTCATTTTACTTCTTGTACTCTCCCTTCCTTTTTCCTCTCCCCACAGGCATCTACTTTATTTCTAAGTGTAAGTGGAAAGAGGTGAGAAAAAAGATTGAGAAGCTTAAGAACTAAGATTCTAATTTTGTAACAGAAAACACAACCAAAAGGTAGAAAAATCCCAGGATAAGAATAAAACTGTAGGCTTTGACCTCGGTTATAATTCTACAGCAGTACAGTATTTGCAGTGTTGGTAAGAGCTGCTTCCAATATACATACTTAAACCATCAGTTCTACAAAGCACTTAAGCATGCAATTAAGTGCACACTTAAGTCTCACTTATTTTAAAGCAGTTTAGACACACCAAGTATTTGCAGAATCAGAGGTGTCAGAGCCAGATTGCTGGCTGCCTGAACTGCTTCAAGTGAAACATTACATACTTCAGATGAAGATCTGCATTTCACTCTTCAGTTTTGATCCACTGCATCAAGGAAAGCCTCTATTAACCTTTTCTCGCACCAAAGGTAACCCACAACCTTAAAACGAAAAAATCAAAGAATGTTGTTTTGCATGCAGTATGAGAAAGCCTTAAGAGAGAGTCCAAGGCCTCTTGTAGCAAAAGAACATGAAATTAAGTCAGTGTAGTAACCCTTTTCTCCTGATTTACATTAACAGGGAGTAGTGTCCACCTTTAAACACCAGTATGCAGCACTTACTACTGGCTCAGTCTTAGCTGATCAGTTATTTCTCTCCCTTAGCAATTAAAAGTTAGTGAAGTTCAGCATCTCTAATTTCTCTTACCTCCTGAGGGATGCAAACCAAGAACAAAGCACATGCACATACTAACCATGTACACACAACTAACCCTTCTTACTGTAACATTATTTTTAAAAATAATGCAACAATTAATTAAAAAAAAAAGTGAAAGACCTTGTCAAAACTATACCCTTCTTGACTGGAAAAATGTTGAAAATCTTTAGTCACTTCATTTCTAGAATTACGTGGTATACCATGAAGGATCTGGGGGCATTTACAGGAATGGTCATATATTTTTCCCGTTCTAGGGAAAGAAAAACATGGCAACTCTGTGACCTTTCCAAGGTCATACTGCAACTGCTCTGAATGGCAGGAAGGTCCTACATGACAATCCCTTCCAAACAAGCACTTGCCTTTATCTCATGTATTAAATACACCCATTTTAGACAGGAGCTGTTCTTTCCAAAATATACATCCCATCACACACAGTGTTATTCATCATATTTTCACTGTATCTTTTGCGCTCCTTGCTTGCATAATATTTGCTCAGTATACTGATTTTTTTTCCCCTTACAGATCCTAGCCATATCTTTCTCTACTTTTCAATAGATAGATAAACTTCAAACCTGAGTGATCAGTTGGATCACCCTTGCAAGCAAACTGCTTGGTAAAGCAAATGGTTCATTACACTCTGACCCACTAAATTAAACAAATCAAATGGCTTATATAAATATGTCTGTGATGTGCTATACCTATAAACAAAATGAAAACCAAATACACAAAATTTCCTTCATATTATAGAGTATCTTTTAAATGCTGCGTGTAACTTCTCTCAGAAGAATACAAGATTTATCAGAAAGCTACAGATCTGTCACTCAACAACATTCATTCAGCTTAAACCTCATCAGGTATTTCTTTGACTGAAACAGGACTCTATATGAGAGAGAAACTTCATTTATACTAAGATTTTTTAGACTACAAAGCCCTGTGAATCAAACAACAGAAAAGAATGTCATCTATGTCACAGAGGAATATAGCAGCTAAAAATATATATATATACATACACACATGTTGCAAAAACTGTGTACAGTGTTATAAAATGGAAATAACATAACTCCAAAAATATTATAAACACCCTAATAGTAGGTCTTGCCAGGTAAAAAATGACCACTGATTTTATGTATACATATTAATGTAAATACTATAATATCAAGTAAAATGAGAGATGCTTTGTTCAGTGCAAATGAAGAGAAAACTCAATAAGTTTCTTAGGTGTGGATATTCTACTGCCTTAGACCTCAGACTTGTCTACAAGTCTCTGTGCTGAATGGAAGATGGAGCTTTTGCAAAAATGCATTGCAAGGTCAGCAGGGTGCCTGTCCAGGTACACACCGTTTTACAACTACATTCATCACTTCCAAATTCAGATGCTATTTACATATAAATCTGGCTGAAGGTGTAGGTTCCTTCTCTTTGAATCTAAACCCACCTAACTGTCTCTGTTCCTAAGACAGGTTGACTACAGATATTGTGAAAAATTTTTAAATTCTTTTAGTTGGTACGAATCCCAGTAAAGTCATTTAAAGCCTAAAGAAGTTTTTCATTGTTCAGGATGCTTTATGTATAACTTTCTGAATGACTTTTAGTAATTAATATTTCACTTTGTGTATTCTTCTCTCAACCCTCAGTTGTGTAGGAAAACCTATGTCCAAGCATAACTAAGGCTTGACCAACAGATTAAAGAAAATAAATAACTAGTATTTTATGCCAACAAGATTTAAATTCCTAAAATTCCCAAAGGTCAAAAATGTAATTTTGCGCTCATTTTATTTTGGAATTGGTGAAAAACCTTTATTGGGGTTTTTGGTTTTTTGGATTTGTGGTGTTTGGTCAGGGATTTTTTTACATTTTTATATGCATTTTATCACTTTTTAGAACACTTTCTTGCGTACTGTATCTCTAGCACTGATAATATACACACTGCTGTTCAATGCAGAGAAATAATTATAGACCACAAAGTGGAAATTACAGAGGACAATATGCATTTTTTTCCAGACACGCTAATATAAATTTATATAATGTAATGCATGGTATTTGAATATAATATAGGCATATACAATTAAGTGGATTTCTACTAGTGTTATAACTGAAGAGAGTTATTACAGGAATACAGAATAAGGAACAAATAATAGCTTTGCAAATTTGGTAGGGAAATCACTCCAGTCACAGAACTGAGAGGATAAAAAGAACCAGAATACATGGGGTGGATATTTTTCAAGTATCTTGCACCAAGACAAACTACCTGAAATAAACCTCTGATAGTTGCCAATATTGCCAAATATTTGTTACCAGGCATCCCATTAGCTTTCCAGGCACATTGTGAGTACGCTTGCTGCAGAGCACTATCAGTGAAGGCTGCAGTACCAAGCCGAGGTTCTGGGTTAAGTGGCTGATGAAGGGAAGTTATTAATAGAGCATTCATTTCATATATTATCTCTGCCATATCAATTACATCACTTGAATGTCATAAAAAGCAGGGCAAGCCAAGATATCCTAACCTGAACCAAGACCAGACTCTGCCCTTACTTTTATTGCTTCAGAGAGACCGTGATGAATACTGAGCTTCCCCAGCTGTGCCATACATTCGAAACATCTTTGGAGAGAGGATCAATTTACATCCAAAAAGCAAAAATGTGCTGCCTTTAATATTTGGTGTTTCTGCATGGCATTACTGTTGTCAGCATTACTGCAGCATGAAAAACAAGGGACAGGCTTCCTCACTCCTGAAGAAATGCTGCATAGTTAATCCGTGATGAAATGAAAGCCCCAGCCAGCCAGGGGAATTGCTCCAGCCTGGAAAGGCTTGAAGAGCAAGGACAAAGTCCCCTTGCAAACCGCAGGAAGAGGGGAAGGTGACGCAGTTAGAGAGGTGCTGTGAGGATTTGGACAGCTCTGGTATAAAGCAGTGAGAGGAGATGGCGAATTTCCAACAGAGGCCGCTGCAGCCTGCAGTACAGCCCGGGAAATCCGAGGTGGACAGGCAAAAACTGGGGATGTCCGCGTGGTGCTCACCAGTGCGTTCCCCTGGCTGCTCAACTTGGGCTTTCTGAAGCAACCACGCCTCACTAGTCAGGCACTCCAAGATGAAATTCAAGGTCTGTTAGGCTCTGCAGAAGGCTCAGTGCAGCTATTCTCTGCATGACAACCTTGCATTGTCCTCTGCCATCTACATATGGTAATATTGCACAAATATACCCTCTGTGCTACATTTGTCCTTTTTTTTTTTCTTCTCTTAAATATATTTACTCCTTACTCTTTCCAGGCAATATGGATTTTTACTGATGTGTGAAGCTCTCATATATTCTAATCATCAGCCAGAAAGGTAATTTTAAATCCTACTGTACTAGTAGTCATTCCCAGGTGTGTAATATTGACTAAATGCGAACACTCAGAAACATTTTCAATGACTGCTACAAAAAGTAAATCCAGTACAAATGCAGCTAATGTGGTCACAGTCATATGCACAGCACTAACAAAAAAAAAAAAAAAAAAAAAAAAAAAAAAAAAAAAAAAAAAAAAAAAAAAAAAAAAAAAAAAAAAAAAAAAAAAAAAAAAAAAAAAAAAAGACAATTTTGTAAAATGCAAACGAATTAACAGTATAGTCACATATATTCACTCTCTTCAGTCACATTCAAACCCATTTTGTCACAGAACGTGGCACATCCTTCTCATTTAGTCATAGCTATAACTGCATTTTCTGATGCATTGCTTGTGAGAACAGAGTTCTGCTCTTTTCAGCAGAAATGTTCACTGGGCTGATACTGCCTTAACTGAGGTGATCCCCAGTGGAAATGCAATAAAACTAGATTTTAGCTGAAAATGCAGGAAAGGACTTCTACTTAAGAGCCTTCGTAATCAGTGAAGACATTCCCTAAACACAATGGGTGGAAATCCTTGCTTCCCTCGTTCCCCAGTCTCTGAGCACAGATGTGGTTGCTTGAGAGAGCAACCACAACCAAGGCACCATTTCCTCCCCTCATGTTCCTTCCTCCAAATGACAATGCCCAGCATATCAGCAAGCCAGATTATACTGACAGGGCACGCAGAAAACTCAATCCCTCTAGCAGAGGTGGAAAGTACACCACAGTCCAGGACTGCACTGCAGTGAAGAGCCTCAGCCCCGCTGCAGCCAGGCTTCCAGAGAGCTCTTCCTGATGTGGGACAGTACTGTCACAGGGGCTCTGAGAAAAATCTCTGTGTGGATGCCTCTTTACACATTTTACAGCAAACAACACTGATTTGAGAGAAAGCCAGTAATATGTGGTCTTGTCTGGGTTCCCTCTTACTGTTTCTACCACGCAAAGGAATTATTTCTGTGGAGAATACTGAAGGTTATCTAACTGCAGCGTTTTGGGTCTTGGGATGCAGGAGATATCTTTTGATTAAGTATTTCGCCCAACCACACTGATTTCAAGCAACACATGAAATGGGATTAAATGCAGTCCACACAGGAGGTTTTTTGACTTGTCATTCAACAATTTATACCAAATTAAAACTACATTGAATGGTAACTGGGATACTGAATAGTAACAGTGAGATTCAAGTGAATCAAAACAACACACTCAAAATTCTAAACCTGCACTTTACAAGCTCACACCATAAAATTTTAAAATACAACCCAAGTGTACTAAAACATTGTTTGCACTTGGAAATATCATTTGGTAAATGAGGCGTGGACATCATATTATGAATCTTACTCATCTGTCAGCACTCAAAGTCTAAGATGTGAACTTGGAATCATCAGTGATGACTGAACAATTGTCATTATCCCAATTGCAGAGAATTCACAGAGAGAAACATCCCTAACTTTGAGAGTCCCACTCTTGTCTTGCTGGACAAAGTTAGAAATGAAGTTAGAGAAGCACTGGAATAACTGGGAAATAAGCGTACCAATTTGCCAAGTCCTTGATACAGATGCAGAATGCACAGTATAAATACTTCTACATATGTCTGTTTCATGAAAGCATTCACATTAAGACATCTTTCTAAATTTTCATTAATGGTCCATTAACAGCTTGACTAATGGACAGACAAATCATGCCCAGGAGGATTTCACTTACTTGCCTCATTGTGACCTTTTTTTGCCTACTCAGGAGAAAGTATATAATACTTGGGCCTACAATCATGAAAGACTGGGTTTGGTCTACATCAACTATATCAACTAAAAAACATTTTACAGAATACTGAGAGTAGTTTAGAGCCAGACTGGGTAGCAATTTCTAATACAGATGATGGGGTGAAAATCTGAAGAATAGCATAGAGAGCCCAAGATCTGAAGCAGCATGTCTGAAGGTATGCCAACCACCCTCCAGATTTTGTTATTCTAAATATTAAGGATAAACTTTCACAGTCTAAATAAGATAAGCCCTATACTTCAAACAATTTATCAATACATTTTGAAGGCTTAAGAGACTGTACTATTATCTGGGCTATTTTGTTAGAAATACTTGCAAACATCCAAGGTTTTCAGGAAACAAAGTTATAGGCTGACTGTTCTCAACACAATAACTCTGTCAGTGTTTCTAAGGGGTTAAGTTTGAAAATGAGTGATTATAATAATAAATGTATGTCTTGCACATGAAAATATTAATTATGATTTCTCAAATGAATACAGAAAAAGCCACACATCTTTTAAAGAACCATATGTTTTTGCTTTGAAAATGAAAACAAATTAAAATATCCACAGGAGCTTTTATAGTGATTAAAATCTGCCAACCAACTGAGCTAAGTAAGTTAATTAGCACCAAAGAAGCCTCAAGTGATCTGCAGTTTTAGTCACAATTCCTTTGTCTTAAATTTAGATGACTCAGGTTACTTTATATATGGAAAAGATTTATGTACAAAGATTATGGTACCAAAGACAATGAGCAATGTTGCAATGATTTTCAACTAATTTCATTTCTACCCTATTTCCTATGCTTGTTTGGTTACAGCACAGAGCTCATATCAGATAGCAGCCATTTTATAATCATCACTTTACCAAATGCAAATGCCCATGAGGAAGAAGCTTAGTATAAGTTAAAAGAAAATATGTGACAAAGCTAAATGCCCAGTCATAGACAATTTTTAAATTCATACAAAAAAAATTCCACTTTTTGCTGGGTTTTGGGCCTCAGACTATTTCCTAAAATAGTTAGCATTACAACTTTTCCTCAAAAAACTAGCAAGCTATATTCAAAATAAATCCCTGACATTTATTAGTTTCTTTCTAACAGTGGCCAAGAGCATACAAACAACATACATTGCAACCAGTTGTAATATCACGAACAAGGGAAATAATTTTTATTTTACTACTGCAAATAGGTCTGAAAAAATAACGAAAACAATTTTCTATGAATACTAGTTGAAATTTTAAATTAATCTGCCATTGTATGTATGAGCATCTGTGTTTATTTTCTCTGAATGGTCTATTTACTGGCAGCATTTCTAACTGAATAAAGTCACTAGCAGCACAATTCATGTAAACAGAATACACTTCTTGCAAGCATTCACACCAAACCTAATTGAGCAAGGAGTTCTTCCAGTGAAATAACAAAAATAATAAATGCAGGGGAATAAAAGGTGATGGAGGTTAATGAAACACCTCCTATGTCAACACAAGACTTAGGACCATGCAGCTGGGACAGAACATTCAGACAGTTTTCCTATAACCAATATTCACAAATGCTTGTTAATGAGCTCAAGAAATTATTTGATAAAATCTCTGTGAAATACATTTGGGAAAAATTTCATCCATCAGTGACAGTTTGAAGACATGAAAAAAAGAGAAGAAATTAGTCAAATAATTAGCACCAAATTAAAAATAAAGAATTAATTTAGACAAGCATTTCAAATAATCAGTGTGCACAAATAAAGAACATTATTAACAGTTGTAGAAATGCCATCTCTGTGCATTGTGCAGGTGCAGCGAACCAAATGGTTTCTTTGCAGACGTCTTTATTTGTACTTGTTATTCAGAAAAAAACAACGCTTCCAACTACACCTTTCACCCACAAAAGATACATGGGTGAAAGTGCCACTGCTGCCCAGTGCCCTCAGGGTGTTCTCTGTGAAGTCAAGTAGGATACAATGGAGTCATCAGAGCTTCTCCCAGCCATGCTCAAAGGTGTCTCATTTAATGGTCACCAGGCACTGCAGGCTGATGTTGTCATCTCTCACACAAGAATTAAAATCATTTGTCCAACTATTATGTAGCATTTAACATTTTTTGCAATTTTTCCTGCCTCTAAAATTTCACAACAACCTACTCCAAAGCCCTGACATAAACCCTGTTTTGCTTAACAAAATGGCACTGTACTATTGCACCCCAATTGGTGAAATAAGCTTTGTTTTCTCACTCTCATTACTACAACACTATGAGGGAAGAACATATTTCTAATTTTACCAGTGTTATTAAATTCCTTTTGCAGGGTTTCTTTTGCAGTTGTACATGATCACCTTCTACTTTATTGCAAGTCAAGAGGTATCTGAACCTCACAGTTCAGATGCCCAGTATTTTAAGGATGGATTGGGTTTTTTTTCAGTTCTGAATGACAGAGTCATATTTAAAGACCAAAGATAAAAGCAACACTCATGATTATTGAACCTAATTAGGATAATAGCAATTATGCCTTTAAATCTGTGGGGAAAAGTGACAAAACTAATACTTTACTAACTGCCACAAATTTCTGATGGCACATTTGTTTTCAGCAAGAAAGCTTCAACAACCCTTTTTGACAAAGGAATCATCTTTATTGAATGATCTAAATTTGGGGATCGAAGACACTATCAGAATCCTTACTATGTCATAAACTGGATCAGTCTTGCATTCCTCTTGGGGTACACTCTGAATATTGATTTATGGAAAAAACCTGAGACACATAATTATGGAAGCACAGAGCATGGAAGAAAAAGTATAGCAAATGCAGAGTCTAGCCTAGCCTGAGATGTTGGCTCAGAGAGGCTTCCCTATGAGAATGTGCCAAATCCTCTGACCCCTGATAATTAGGGATTTCAGTGTGGTTATCCACAAAAGGAAATGATTATGCATTTGGAAAACCTGACTGTAATGGGAGTTTCCTCCATCTCAGTGAGATTAGAGTAAAGTAAACAGTCTGCTACTGTATTAGGAGTCATTAATGTCCTTACAGCTGAAATAATTCACGTAGGTGTAATAAAGAAAAATCTCTATTGATGGATCATTGTCTCTTGTAAATTTTATTTTTTCCCTACCATGTAATTTGTGCAACAATTTATTTATTTTAAATTAGACCAACTGATATTGCTTGGACTTGTGTCTCCACAAGTTCTCCCTTAGTTTGAAACTGAAGCAGTAACTTTAAGTACCATCTGCATTTAATTACACTAAGTTTTACTTGATTTTGCTAAACAACCGACTGGATACAGAGTAGGTAGTAGCACAAGGAAATAATTACAAAACCATTTTTTACCTATTACGTTCAGTGTTTTCTTTAATCACTGTACAGCGGGGCAGACAAAGCTTTTTTCAAGCACAGTAACTCAGCAAAAACTTGTAGGACTAAGCACCTAGTTTGGTTTACGCACTATTAGTAAATTTAAAAGAAAATATTCATGGGGATTAAATTTGCATTACCATTCTAGAAAATACTGCTGTACTTTCAGGTCTCAAAATAAACCTCTACAGCAACCTGTGAATCACAAACATATAAACCATTTTCCTGCATTACCTTCAGCCATTAGCATGAGCTAACCAGAGGCAACATTTCCATTAGATTCCACATACAGAGACATTGACAGAATTTTTCTGGTAACAGCTAAGACTTTTTCTGACATTGGATACAACAGATAAAAGAAAGGAGTCCTGATGCATCCTCTTACATAAGTGTAATTAACTTTTTTTTAATTTTTCTTCATAAATATACATCACTTTTCTAGTTAAGTAAAAGATTCCACCTTTGCTCTGCATTATGCTCGTGCTCCAAAGGTTTAAATCATAAGAAAATCCCATTTTGTGTACCAAATTCCAAATTAAATAGAAAAAATAAAACAAGTTGTGTATATATTTAGTTAACAACTGCAGTGAAGTCCACGTGCAAAAGGATATAGTAATGAGAGGACAGAAAACCAGGGTTGATGTCAAGAGAGTGACATCATTAAAATCTTACTGTAATGAAAAATCTTTTTTTCCTGAGCTGTTACTGTAAATTATCAAAAAACACTTGTTGCCTACAAGTTTCGTTCATGGATGCCACAAACTCCCGCTACTTTATTCTGAAAATGGTTAAGTAACACATTTGTACATTTCTCTCCTCTGTCCTAGTCCAAATTCAAGAACTGACACTCAATAAAGACCTAAAACAACAGAGACAAAATACTTTCTGAGCAAAGTGGAGATGATGCTACAGATTCCATTCTCCTGGATAAAAAAAAGATTCATTCATTTTGACACAAAAAAATCCTTCAAATTTTTCTCTCCTCAGTCTTATTAGTCTTAACAGTGGTTGCTTCCCTGTGCGAATCAACAAAATAAGTTAAAGATCTCCTTTATCTGTCTAGGTAGAAGAGAAAAGAATTGATGTTTAGAGACACTGCTGAAATATGGGAGATTTGAGAAACAGGGAAGAACATTCTAACTTAAGTAAACATACAGTGAAAGACAAAAGCTTTGCAAAGAACTAAGTATATTAAGGGAAATATTTCTAACAATTCACAAGAGTACAAGAGCTATATCATGACACACTAACAGAAGAGGAAAAATGGGGGAAGTAGGTCTAAGCAATCGCCAGGAAAGATAGGAGATTTAATTTTTTTTAAAATCTGATGTATGATAACTAATCCACAACAGCTTGAATCTGCTGATAGAAAAAGCAGCAGCAGCAGCACATGTGTTTTGCCTTGCATGCTACGAATTTTTTTCCCCATACTACAACTAGACTATTCAAACAAGTATTAGTTGAGGGTAGACTCCAAGGCAGCATTTGAACAACTTATATTTCATAGTTTATGTGCTTAAGGTGAAAATACACTGGAAACAAATTGCATACATTCACCAACTATATTCTGAAACCGGAAATTTCATTAAGAAAATAAATAATAAATAGAAAATTTGTAGTCTGTGACCTATAAGTATGAAATGAAAAATTATACACCACCTACAGCTCCAGTCTAAAAAGTCACAGAGCTAAAGTTCATAGCTTTTGAGACCAAGTTGGCCACTTCAGCTTTTTTTCAGAATTATTCAAATGAGACACGTATATGTTGAGATTAAATAGCGCCATTCACAACCAAACCAAACAATTTGGGTTGGACACAACAAGGAATGTTCAGACATAACTTACAGGGTGAATTCTCAATTTCTCTAATTGCCACGAGTATCAGAAGAAATCTTATTTTTGTTCAGTCTAAGAATTTGAGAAGATGACAGCACGGTTAGCAATTCTTTGTGTCCTTTCATCACCTTTTAAATATTATGGTGTACTCCAAACACAAAGGACTCTTTATTCAAATCAGAACTTCATATGCAGCATTTTATGGCAAATTCTGTCCATTCCCAAAACCAAGAAATTATTCTATCTTTATTTTGTGTTATTGGGTATTGCTTGCTTCTACAGCAGATTTTTCAGTACGAAAAGTGAGGAGTAATTAATCTTGACTAAAACTTTGAATTTCTCCAGTATTCACTGTCACAAAACATTGGCAAGTAACTTGGTCATTTACAAGATTGATTTCCCAAGGATTTTCTGCTATACTTTAGTTGCCAAACAGTAAAATCAACTGCTTTGTGTCAAATAGAATAGCAATTCAAACTGCAACTTCAGGTACCTTCCTTTGGACACATAGAAGAGAGCCATTCCTTTCAGAATAAATAATGCAGTGAATTTCTTCTAGAGATCACAGAAATGTAGCAACTCACAGCTGGAAGGGAAAGGTGAAGAGATGATCTAAGCTAACTGCTGCTTTGAATTAGTAACCTTGCAGATATCTGTCTAATCCATTTTTAAGCACTTCCAAGAAAAGCTATTTTCCAGTCTCCTAAGGAGACAGGTCTACATTTTATTTCATAATCTACAAAACTTGCATTCTTAATTAGTTACCTAAATCTCCCTCGACTCAATTAAGCAACTTAGCTTTTGTCCTGCCCTTGGTGAGAATACTTCTCTCCTTCTGAAAACATTTTTTCAGATTTTTAAAACTCTCCTCTTGTCTCTACACTCAGCCAAACAGTTCCTCCAAGTCTTCCTCACAAATCACATTTTCTAAAGCTGTCATTTTTTTTGCAGTTCCTTGGAGTCTTTCCTCTTGCTCTGCATTCCCTTATATGCAGTGCCCAGAACAGGGCAGCCTCACCACCCGCACACCCTGGCACAAACCAGAGGGAGGTGATTACTCCCCGTGATTTACACACACTGACATTGCTAATTGCACCTAGAATAGGCTCTGCCATTTTTCCATGCCATCACACCACTGGCTCACATTTACTTCGCTGTCCATCATAAATTTCCATGCTCTCCTCTATCACAGTCTAGCAGGTTGCTCCCTTTTTTGCACTTTGGCTTTGTGCCTTAGTGCAGTACTTTGCCGTTGTCTTCCTGAATGTCACCTTCTTGGTCTGGGGCAACTTCATCAGTTACCAAATTCTGGTCTCCATTCTGCCAGTTCCCCTCCCTCAGGGACCCAAGAGTTTATCTAATCCCAGTTACAATGCCTAAAAATTATGAGGAGTACAAGTAGACCTGGAAACATATTAATCCCTCCTGGGAAAGCAGAGAAAATTATCTCCCCTTTGGGGAATTTTTATTGACAACTATTTTGAAGTACTTCACAGCCACTTGATAACTCCCTTAAGGGTAAGTTTGCTGTTCCCACTGCTCTTCAAACTACAGACCACTACCCTGAATAGCATTATAAACCACTTTCTGCCCAGCCACAGGTAATTCCATTTATCTATTTTAAGTACATAAGGTGGAGCTCATGAATCATCAGAGTTATACAACAGACTATCAGAGCTCTGGTTTAGTTGTACGTTTTCCTCCTGTTCATACCTCAGAGTACTGCATTTGCACTCTGGTTGGTTGGGATGCCATCCACCGTCCAACACAGAAATGGTCACTAACATTTAGCAGTACTGTCACAGTTAGATCTTTACACAGTCTGGAATTAACTAACTCAGGACGCTTGTGTTTCATAACATTAGTAATTATTTTATTTATTGCTATTTTCAATGGGCTATTGCAATGTGCTGTCTGCCCCAGTATATCCAGTTACTACACGAAGCACCTGATCACAGGTAGTAGAAAGAAAAAGCCATTGGATGCTTCAGCCACAAAAAACACAATGAGTCTGAGCCAAGCTTTCGCAAAGGCAGACCTGAACCAAGGATTTGTGAGATTTTTAGCAACTCTTAGGACTTAGGTAACTAGTACATATTAGCCTTTAACCCTCTAGACCAACACTGAAATCTTTAAGTCAACTTTAAAAGCAGGGTTTACCCTATTGTTTCAACTTATTTTTTGTCCTTAAAATATTTGATCCCAAATACTCATTATTATTGTAGCCTACATTTTTTCCAAAAGGTTCGGTTTTATAGATGAGGGTATAACATCCTTTTAGAAATCAACATGAGGCTTTGAAAATATCCTACTGTAGAAAGACATCTATGTATTTAATATTTATCTAACGGTTTATTTCTTCAGACAGAGAGCACAAGGAAACCATACACACTGTTCTGCATTAACTTTAATCTAAGGTAATGTAAGAGTACAATATTGAACAATTTCAGCAGTTGTGTAGTGGCTGAGTTATTTACTGAAAACAATCCAGCAAACAGTGACATATTTCCCTGTCTGCTCTTCGTTCACACTGAAGATCTGGTTACATGATATTGGAAGCAGAAGAAGAACCTTATTTATATGCCAGTAAGATTTTTACCTGCTATCTTTCCAGTACCCTAAATCTTCCCCAAACAATAATTAACAAATAAGAAAATGTTAAAACATACAGAATGGTAAATCTAATATTTAGCTACTATAAATGCTGGAATCAGAATTAGGGTTCAAGCATCATCTTTTTCATAAATCCTACTAAGTGCGGCAGTTTATCCAGATTATTTTATTCCAACTGTGCTTCTTATTAGACTAGTCAGATTCTATTTTTGGTTCCTTGAAGATAGCACTGTGAGAGGGTTTGTGCTTTTTTTGCTGTGTTTTTTATGTTGCTTTACAACTCCTTCTTCTGAATTTAGTATTCACTGCTGCCATCTAAATTTTTTTGCCTTTTACTTAGAGAATTTGCTTCCTAATATTCAGTTTAGTATTTAGCTTTTCAAGAATGCTTCAGCATTACATCTTCTCTAGTTATCAGAACACCTTCAGTTCTTATCTGGATTGTGAATGCAATTTGAATCTTCCTGCTTTTATTTAGAGGTTGATTTTCTACATCTGTTAGTGAAATCAGCTGATGAAACATTAAGCCTTTCGACAACCCCCATAAAATCAGTTTTGTTTCCTTTTATGTATGTTTAAGATTATAGACTAATTTCTTGTCAGTCTATCTCCAGTCTCCTAACTGTATGTCCCTCTATTATATAAAATCCACTCTAAGACTCATTCTATTCCAGTTAACACTGTCACTGGGCGAGATAATCTCTTTCCTAATGCTATGCTGGATGCAGAGTAACAATGCCAAATGTATGCATAGTGACAAAACCAAAAAACATGTTTTGGTTCATTCTTCATCACCTATTGATATTTAGTGCCATTTCCCATTCCAGAACCTCTAGCCTCATTTGTATTTTTATTTTGATTTGGGCTTGCTGTCACTAAATTAAAAACCTATTGCTAGACAAAACTGCGTCTTTAACAGCTTGATCAAATCTTGACTGATACTAAAGGTTATGAAGTTTTTGAGGGTGGAGAACAAGACAGAAACATAAAACAACAAGTCTTTGCACATCCGGTCACTGCCATAAACATTAATTTGACAGATATCATTAATTATAATGAAGTTGAGTTATAAAAGCTTCTAGCAAATATTTTGTCCCAGAGACCACCCTTTCCAAATGACTATAGTTTTGGATAAGCACTTTGCTGCAAAGTAGTTATAATGTACGCAACACGTTCAAAATAAACCCTATAAGCAAGACAGCCTTCATCACTGACTAAGCTGACTAAAATGCAGGAAGGTTTAAGGCATTGAAGCAGATTTCTTTTCCCACCCAGGTTGCAGATCGTTGCAGTGAGTGTCAAATGATGGTGTCACTGTGGTGTGCAACAGAAGGAGGCAGAAACCCCTGTGCTTTACACATCTAATGGAACAGATTGCTCTAAGTCAGAAATGAGTTCTCTGCAATTCATCTGTTAAATTTGTAGCCAAGGAGCTTTTGGAAAACCAAAAGCAATGAAAGCAGAAACCTAAATATGGTAGAATATTTGCTGCTATAAGTATGTTCTTTTCGTAGATATTTCTAGAATCCAGAATTGATTCTGGGGAAATGCAGAGAACAAATTCTGATACCGGAACTGAATTTACATCTCTTCGGTTTTACACAATCAGATTCATTCACGTGGCCAAATAAGGCCTATACCTCATTATTGACAGTCTGACTGAATTAAAGGTTCAGATTTTTTTCAGTAGGTGTAACCTCTATTTAGAAGTGAAGGGTTTTATATATAAAGTCAGAAATGCAGCCATGGAAATAGCATTCTGAGTGGCAGAGAAGAGCACAAAACAAAACAGTAGAATTAACCGTGAACAGGAGCAGGGAGATCTGCATTATCCAACCCACAGATGCCCATAGTTCTATTCTCACACTGGAGGGTGGCACATTTCAAACGTAGCTTGCATACAAAATTAGAGAGACATCACAAGACAGAAAAACCTTGCTTGAACATTGGTCTATACCTTAAAAGAAAACACTGGTAAAAGGAAAGATAACCTAAACAGACAAAACTCAGCATGCTCCAAACCCATGGTTTTTCAGTAATATCTCTATGAAACAAAGATAACAGATTTTGAGGAAAAGAATGAAGTGACAATATCAAGCTCTAAAAAGAATGGACAGAAAATTTGACTTGAAAACCAACATCCATATTTTTACTCAGTAGCTAAGCACCTAACATGCTACATTAACTGATCCATCTAATGGTGTCACCATGTCACCACAAACACTTTTCAAAGTTATCATCACTTTAGCATGTCTAAGAACTCTAAACCAAGAACTTCAAAGTACTTCCCTTGCTGCTTTGGATCTCACTACCATGTGAAAACATTGAAGCATGTTCGTATCTGGGAATTTGAGTCTGTCTGTCTTCCCACCAACCAGAACCTACCCTGAAAGGTTCTGACCATGAGTCATTTCTCAAGTGTACATAATGGGTCGGTTTGAGCTAAAAGCTGGTGCATCCTGTTCCTGATTACAAAAATAAAGGAGCCAATTCAAGTCCCTTTTTTTTCTTATGGTGATTGCTGTACTAGTGAAAGATGCCAAAATGACAGCTCCATAAGATAAACTTCACCATTAATCACAGGGTGGAAACAGTTCAGCACAAAAGTCAGCAGAGCAGACTACAGAAGCAGCTGTGGTAGTTCATTTCTTACTATCCTGCCACTGCACCTGAGCCAGCACTATTTCCCCAAGCAATTGCTTTCCTTGCTTTGTATTCTCAGCTGACATTCCAAACTATGTCAGCTAGGGTTGGGTTAGGTTGTTAGTTGGTCTGCTTTGTTTTTCAAAAGGTGGAAAGACATTTCAATAACGCAAATATATGTAGTCCGAAAAGGATAATCCATTTCATGTAGCTTAATCAGATAACAGCCAATCATACTCGCTTAATTTTCCATTAAAATCTTTACTGAACACCTATTTTCAGCTCTTGAACTGATTTCAAGGCAGAGTTTCTAGGATAGTGTGCCAAACTAACTTGCAATCAGTAATAGATTCATAAAATAAACTTTTAACAATCCTCATGTTATTAAAATGGGTTGGTGATGGAAAGAGGAATTTGCTGATTTATTCAAATTTCATGGATTTTTCTGCAACAAATTACCATTGAAATTTCAACCTGCTTTTTAGCATCCCAAATGACAGGAGTTTGGAGAGCTACTGAAAGACTCAGAGCTCAGAAAGAAGTCTTATGGTCTGATAACAGACAGGAAATCTACAACTACAGGGAATGCAAAATAACATTAAATTCCAATCATCCTCTGAAGAAAATATATGAAGCAAAATGTGAAATCACAATCCATAACAAATTTGCCTACATGATGAGCAGTTCCAGACCAATAGCCTTAAGCTTCCAAATTCTTTCTGCTCAAAGAATGAAATGAGAAAAACAACAAAACAAAAATGGAAAGCAACAAAAGCTGCGAACATAAAAATATGGAAAGAAAGTACAATTAAAAGCATCTGAGAGCTCACATCTTTCACTGCCTCCTAAGAACAGACTGTCTAGAAAACCAGACAGATAATATTAATGAAGAATCACAATAGAGGAGAGATAACATTTCTCTGTCTGGGCCCAATAGTTACCCTAAACAAAATTTCTGCTTTCCCTGAATGGGGAAATGATTGCAAATCTTTAGCCATATTCACAGGTAACAACAAAAATATTAATTTCTTAATATTAGAATAGAGAAACACAACTTGGCTGGTAAGGTCCCCTAAATAAAAGACATTTGGTGATATTATTTAGATTTCAAGAAATGTAGCACCTTGTCTGTGTTTTAAACCCAAATCACTGGCAGCTGCTTAGTCTTGAAGTGGGAGCTGACAAGGTAAGTGAGAGATGCAGTCACACAGCTTGGCAGAGAGGGACAGCTATTTAATGGTGCAGGGACCCGAAGCCTTTGACTCACGAGGTGAACACAAGGTATAGGGAAGGGGCTGAATAATTTCAGCACAGGCTGTGAAGGTGCTTAGTCTAAAGAAGGATTAGGGGTTTGTAAAACTGCCCAGGAACAAAGCAGACAATAACTTGCTGAACTTCTCTGATCTGCTCAAATGATGCCCTACAAGATTTCCTTCATCAGTCTAGAAGACACCTTGCTAACTTGAAGATAGAAAGGATAAGTTTTAGCCACAGACTTTCTGTTTGTTACATATAAAGGGATCCCTGTCAGGAAACTCCTGTTTCCTATTCTCCCGTTCCTCTTACCAAATTGTGCAACAGTGCTGTGTCTACTTACTCTTCGTTTTTGCCAAATAACAGCTGCATTTCAAGGGTGCTTCACAAATACATTCTTGGACTGTAAAGCCCTTTGAATGAAATGCCTTGTATATGTGTACAATATGCCATGAGTATTGTCAAGGCAACACAGGTTCAAAGAGAAACACAGCAGTTGCTAGGAAACACCACAGCAGAAGAGAGATGGAGAGCTGTTTACTCATATATTTGAAACATTAATTATTATTGTTTGGGGTATTTGAATCTCAAACCATACCTGTATGTTTCTAATTACTACTTCTGATTTAAATTCTACTACTGAAAGAATCCACATGTATCCATTAAACAGACAAAAAATCTTGGACTTTTCTAGTATCAGCTGATGGGTTTAGAACACATTTTGGAATACAGGACTCTGCCATGCTTGTCACAGATCACCACCATCCCAGAGAGCTGACTGAACCATAGGAATTTATTTCCATTCTACGTAGTCTTAAGATGAATTTTTATCAAACCTTCTGAGACAGATGTTAAACAAAACAAAACAAACAAAACACCAAAACACCCCTTTCATTTACTTTCAGGCAATGGAATTATTTGCATAGTTGCTTGAACAAAGCACATAGAGAAAATCAACATTCCTGAAACTTTTGCAAGCAATAAGCAGCACAAAAAATAAGACATACAGTATGATGTAAGATACTCAGGTTAATAAAAAAAAATTCCAGAGCAAACACTCTAATCTTCTGTGTTTATTGAAAAATAGAAAGAATTTCCTCAATGTAACTGAGACAAAGAGTAAAGGAGATCTAAGAGGCAACAACAAAAAAAAAAAGGAAACACAAATTTTTAGAAGAGGAGTAATTCAGTTACATATTATAAGCAATAACAGGAAAAAGCATGTTAGGAAAACTTTGCTAAGGTTGCCAAGTCAAACAGTAGGAAGGTGAACATAATACAAAACAAATCCTACAGACCTTTCATCTACCTTTTTTTTTTTTTTTGGTACACATATTGCGATGGTATCTGCACGTGATAAAGATTGTGAGAAACCCCATTTTTCCAAGAAAGCATTCAACAGCTTAAAATGCTTCATTTCTTCGAATTTCTTTCTCCAGAAGGGTAACAGTGCCAAATTGTATAACATGATACACAGATTTCACAAAATAGTCGTGTCTACAAAGGAGAGCCCTCCTATACTTAAATGAATCAAAGAACCCAGGGAAAAAAAAGTGCTGCGTTAACTAAAGTAATAATAATATACAAGTAAAAGCAGCAGAAGCTGGGAAAGTTATTAAGCTATAAAAAAAACCCCAAAACAAACCATTAAAATGGAAGGTCTCAATTCCTCATCAGTTGACATTGCAAGTTTAAGAATATGTAAAATGCAGCCTTCATGCATAAGAATAAAGAGAAAAAAAATCAGAAATCTTAGCATGTCACACTATACCCAGATCAGTGTCAGCAGGAGTGAGCTAGTTTATTAAAAATTTCTCACATTGTAAAACTTCATAGAAACAAATGAATTTCAACAACCTCTCATTCATCAAAAAAAAAAAAATAAAAAAAAGACAATCCACAGGAGGCATTTCAGCAAGATGAAATTCCTTTCTCCAAAGTTCATTTTTAGACTGCAATTTATATAGAAGAAAGCAAACCAACCACCCAACTGTGAATAAACCTTTTTGATTTTAATGAAAAACAGGGTGTTTTGTCTGACAAAGGCAGCTATAGCTGCTGTCATTCCTTCTAGGGGATAAAAATATAACTTATCTGGACTCATACATCACCCCAGGTAGGCTGGAATTGTGGGAATCATTTGGAGTAGCCCGTGCCCAATGCACATTTATTTTCCCCTTTTGAATATTTTGCCCAGGCAGAAATTGAGGATTTTGTACATTGCGTGCATCCGACAGCCCAGCTGCAGCCACCTGGCTCCCAAAAAGCCACTCTGTAGTACAAAAATCACCCTGTCACTCAGGGTACCTGTGCAGCACCTGCCTCAGAGGCTCAGCACTTCCTCGGTTTGATGAGCTCACTGAGCACAGGATATAAAGCCCAGGTACATGTACTTCCATCTGGCAAATCCACAAGAAACATAATGTCAACCCTCTTCTCACTGCGTTACAAAGGTCTGCTACAAAGTACACTAATACTATTCTAAGAAACAGCCACTTGAATGTATTATCAGAAAAAAAGTCCTGTGTTTCTGCTTCTGAAATTATTATCAGAAAGAGCTGAAATTAAAACAAGACAATGTATACTGATATTAACACAATCAAACTGCAAAAAAGCCCTGAACTTGTATTGGGAAGTGTCTGTAAGTTTTATTAATTCAATTCTGTTAACCATCTCAAATGTGAATGATATCCGGATCAACTATTACAAGCTGACAAATTGTCCCACAGTACATACACAGAAAACCAATTTTAAAAAGTCTGCTTGCCGAGTTTTGAGGTTTTGATGTCATAAGTAGAATTATGTTAAGAAAATTGTCATGAACCCAATTATGATTCCATTCTCTGTCCATTTTCAACAGCAAATTAAAAAGAAAAAATACAAGTTTTCCATCATCCTCTTTTTGTAGGCTTGATTCTTCCTCATTGTATTGTGATTAGCTGGGTACAGAACTTTTACACTGAAAAGGTTGCTTTTAATATTACTGGTCATAAAAAGTGGGTACAAATAATAGGGCCCTGAATAGCAGGGGAAAGATTCGTTATATCTGTTGGGGACAGATAAGTGCTCATGAACAGATTTTTAAAGCGCAGATGAATTCCAAGGGAGCATGATCTGTCAATCACGAAAGACCTACAATATGAAATTTACTGCTCCCACTTATAGTCATTACCCAAACAATAAACTGGCACATCAGCTAAATAAGAACAAATGTATCCTATTTTGAACTAATTCCAGTTTTAACCCCAGCACACAAGCTAAACTTGGGGAAAGAAATTAGTGATTTTAGTCTGCTCTCAAATAGCAAAAACAGAAGTTCTCTGCTCAAGGGAGGAATATGGAGAAGCTTTTAGTTGAGAATACAGGTGAAAGCTTTGTGTAAAGTTTAGGGAAGTACCTATATTTTGGAACTCTTCCCCACATAAATGTGCATACTTAATTGACATACTTAATACCTAATTTTAGCAGCTGAAAATTTTCATCATTACTTGCCTTCTTAGTAAAATTACATAAATCAGTGGGATTTCAGAGTTTAAAATGTGCTAAGGAGGTAACAGCTTTTAGGTTCAACTTTCTCCTTTTGCCTCAAATGTGATTTGCAACAATTCCAGTAGCCTTGATACGATTCTTAATAAAACTACATAGGAATATGATACGTATTTATCAGAGGCTGCAATTAGAACACTGAAGTAGTTTATGTGTGTATTATGGACAGCAGATGGGAAATACAATATACAGATATAAAACTAATAAAAATTAAATACAGAAATAACTGAGATTATGACCTATGCATTAGAGAATGTACCATTCTCTAGAAATTAAGGTCACATACTATTCAAAGACCATTTGTTGATACCTAACAATACACAAGCAGAAATGTTTTTTCTCCTTTATGGATTTATCTTTGTATCCCCCAGCAAAAGGAAACATACCAAGATAGATGGTACATTAGCTGCCAGTTTTGTAAAAATTGCTCAAAAATAGGAATCCTTCAGTGTCCAGCATTATCTTCCTAGCAACTTTCTTACAGCTATAATTTACTGATAAGAGCTATATGGAACCAATACATTATCATGTCTCCATCAGTTGTGTAGCTTTAGAAATATTTCCCTCCTGAGATCATTTAGAGAATTTCAGCTTCCCCCAAATATTTCACAGCAGGCAGAGCTATAAAATTTGTACTATATATCACATGCAATTTGATTATTTGATCATCTGTCAGCCAGAGTCAGCTCTGACTTCAGTACTCACTCCTGCAATGCAGTTGCTGTCTGTGCTGCAACTGCCTGAGGTAGGTCAGAATTGATGGAGATCCCACAGGACATCGTTACAGGCTACATGATAACTGCCTTGGAAGTCAGAGAGCTAATACAGAAGTCAGTGAAACCCATGGCTCTTCACCTGTGGGTTCCTTGCAAGTTCAATATTCATTGCAGCCTTACCAGAGCTCAACATTTCTCAAATCAGATAAATATATCTTCCCAAATTTAACAATCTCAGTTGCAAGGCTAGATCAGAAACACAGCCTTCTTCACTGATGGAAAAAGTGTACTTCATGTTTATGAAGTTGCTTGAGCACTAAACTAACTACACTTCTTGAACTGGAAGCATCATTGGAATTGTGATGAACCACTTGAGTCAGAATTCTGATTTTGTCAGTAACTGCAGCTATCACCATGCAGGCTTACAGAAACTGTTCCCAATTACTCAGCTAATTGGTGCCACATAATATTTAGATAGATCAAAGACAGGGTTTTTACAAGGATTCATGTATTTGCCTACTGTTCAGATTATGCATTTGATACTCTCATATCAGTCTTCTGGCAAAACAGAAAGGTGAGCACAGAAAATTTGAACAGTCTACATAAAACCAGACAAGAAATCTGGTAAAGCAAAAAAAAAAAAAAAATAAAAAAATAAAACAAGCGTGCAGAAGGCTGTATTATGTGACTGTCTGAGGTCCCTTTTATCATGAGTATCCTATAATCCCATGAATCCTTCATTCCTGGTCTTTTACCCCCTGGCCGTCTGTACTTGTCCTGTGCATAACACCATTACAGGAAATCTAACTGCAAAATTTCTTTTTCTGAAAAGAAACAGATACTAAGCCTTTCTTCTCAGTCATGTACTGTATAAGGCTAAAACTGAGTTCTAATTTCGAAATAAGAACAAAATTTCAGGGATTAGCTCCAACAGTCACAGTTGCTGCCATTATACTTCTCAGCATTGAAGCCTCTTTTGGAGTGTTTTACCTGCGTCTTACTGCAGCACTAACTGAGGCCAGTCAAGGCTGAAGCCTGCTGTGCTAACTCACAAATGTACAAAAATCAAAAAATAAACAGTATATGCAGAGAGATTTGATGAACAGAAGACGCATAAAAAGAGGATTTGTTATTCTATTTTTCAAATGTGCTTCCTCAGAGAGGAAGCAGCACTGAAACAAAAAGCTTCTCAAGGTCTGACAAGCCCACACCAAAGCTCATCTACCACACACTGCTCTGCTAGTAAGTGATTCTGACTCTTTCTCATTAAGACTCTTCAAGTAAAATAATCTCAGGCTTCTTAAATTCACATTGGCCAGGATGATCGTGTCTGTCACCAATCCTGGCTTTCAGGCTTTATTAGTCATACGTTTAATCTACTGTCCAAGGCTTCAGCTAGTAACTTTGTTCTTTCATTTTAGGTGTCAGAAAAGATATGTAGCTATGAGGAATGATTACTGTAGTTATTTTTCAAGAGGTTTTTTATTAAATAGACATATAAGTTCTCAGTTCAACATCTAAATGAGATATATGTTTGCAGGATGAACTAGTAGCTCAGTAGAGGGCATTCAGGACTGCTACATAAATAAATCTGCATTTCTAAGTCATCTGTTTACCTATTCAAATTATTGAGGCATTTCAGGTCAATACAGTATAACTGTGCCATAAAATATTTTGAAAAGACAAACAGGCACTCATCTCAGCCAAATAACCAACTGTTTAGCAAGATCCTAACAAAGACTAAACATAAAATCTTTTTTAAGCAGACCAAGCTAACATCCTAAGATGCGCAAACACCAGACACATATGTAAAATTACATTTTATTTACACAGTGAGCAATTCCTTGTACATTAAGTTTCTTGAGCTGCTATTCAGGGGCAGCAAGGGCAGGAAATGTTTGCAGAACAGCTGTGGGGGAACAATCAGAGGAAGAAGTGGCCTGTGGGTGTCAACCCTGTGGGACATCCCTATTGTGTCACACCTTCCTTGGGGTCCAAAGGACATGGGAGGGGGGGGAAGCCTCAGAGAGTGAGGACAAGTTGTGTATTCCTTCAAAGATTCCTTTATGCCTTACCGACTCGGGCAAATGAGCAGCTAGCATGGCACTCCACCCTGGCGGTGCCTGAGCCCATCCTGAGCCTGTCTGGAAAAAGTCTCCACTGGGAACATTTTTGTCTCCTGGGGAGGGAGGTGCAAGTACAGCCAGTGGGTTGAACCAGCTTGTTTGATGGCTTGTAGTGGCCTAAGCCTTCTGTCAGCTCAGGACAAAGATTTTTCCTGCAGTTGCCTCCAAGTGTATTTATCCTCATATTTGGGAACAGCCCATTTTTCATACAGATGAACAGTACAGAAACATGGGACAGTGTGAGCCATGAAAAGTTTAAATGCCAAGCTTCACTTGCACAATAAGTGGAGAGTGCGATACCAGCAGTGCTGGGATCAGTACCTGCACAGCAACATCTGAACTACCAACAAGTAATATTACACAAATAAATATTTTCATCTGTGACCTTTATAAGTATTTTTAACCCTCCTGATTCCTAGCTGACAGACGCTTAAACAATCTTAAAAAAGTTATCTGGCATTTTGCAGAGAGCTGCCATGGCTTTAGCATTGCTGTCATACACATTTTTGGGGCACCCATTGAGTAAAAATTGGGGCCAAGATAGAGCTAAGTAAGGTAGGCAGCTGTTTGATGACATTATCACACATTTCATTTTATGGTAGCAATACTCAAGCAGAAAGGCAACTCTCCACATATTTCAGCAGCTGATGACTTCTCAGACCCTAAAATTGTTCTTGATAGAAATAGAAATGGCAGTGCAAAGACAGGAAACACTTTAGACATAAGTGCAGACACAGCCACAGAAATCACTGAAGAGTAAAAATTGATTCCATTTGCTAAGAAAAGGCAAACACTTTGAGAAGATTAGACTGGGTTGTGTTATTCCATTAGAAAGCTGATGAAGTTTAAGGCTCAGCAGAGGCATTCAGATTAGGCCTATGAAGAGCTAGTTCTGACAGAAACATGCTGACTAAGAAAAATCCTCTTCTATATTTAAAAATTGTAGCAGATGGTGCTAGCAGTAGGATGCTGCATCAAGTTGTTATGACTGTGGGCACTGTCATCTATCACTGAAAGTCTCAAAATGCCACCACTCTACTGCAGGTCTCAGCCTGAACTCTTCAAAATGCTCCAAGTACTAGCATGATTTACTGGGTACCAGTGCCTCTGGGTCAGGCTTCTCTGGAAAACCCTCAAAAATTACATTCCTATGGCTTAGGAGGATTTGGGATGCTTTTAAAATAGTCAGGATATTGGAGATCTGTACCCTGTATTCAAAACAGTGTATTCAAATACCCTGAGTAAAAGCGTTCCCCCAGTTCCAGCATAAAGCCCAGAGCTTTTGGAAACCTTGGGTATTTGTACATGGCATAACAGAGATATTCAAGCTTTGTTAGCATGCCAGAAGGGGTGTGAGCTGGAACGTGGCACAGAAGGGACAGCTCACGTCTGTGAAATGTGGCATCTTTACCCTTCTTGGGAGCTATGAAGAACGCGGGTTCAGGGACCCTTTGCTGAACGTGAGGCTGCACAAGAATAGGCTTCCAGCTGCATCAGCTAACAAAATCATCCTCGGGCTGAAAAACGTGCTGCCCTCTCTCCCCTCCTCCCCTCCGAGGAGGAGGCACAAGGGACTCCAGCAGTCTCCCTGTCCTCCTACGCCACTCACGCTGCTTGGAGCAGCACCACTCCATCCCACCTGCCTCTGTGCTGTGCCAGGGAACCAGCCCCTCTTCGCCTGAAGGTATGAAAACGCTCACACCCACATCAAAGCTAAAAATCACACCATCATGTAGCTACCCCTCCTGGTCACCTCTGCTCTTTAGCAGCATGTATAATCATCTGAACATAACGAGACAAATCAGCGGAGAAATTCCCTCACAGCCTTCTGAAAAATCCACAGTATTTTTTATGAGTTATTAAGCACACAGCCCTGCTGAGCGATGATTTTGGAGTTACAAAGGTATTCACTACAGGGATTTTTTTATTCTTTTTCTCTCTTGCCATGGCAACCAGGGTATCGAAGTACTTCAGAGGAAGACAGCGCCTCACAGTAGACAGAATGTTTGCAGCACATCTGACTTGTTTCTTTTCTATAAAGATTTAATAATTTTTAAAGCTGTCTTGGAAAAATTGGTTGAAGAAACCAAAACTTACACAGCACGATTTTTTCTGCCTGCTTTAACAAGAGGATGTGCATATAACCTACACTCTATAGAATTAGGAGTCCAGAATTCTAACAAAGGGCGAGGACTGCAAAACAGGACCTAGTTTATCTTAAAGTTAGAAGGCACACCTAAAATAACTGGCAAAAAATACCAGAAAAACAAACACACAATAAAAAAACCCGCAACAACCAATTTGTCTTTAGAGACTGTTCTGTAAGGATTTGTGGAAATGCATTAATTTAGAATTTTTTTTTAATTTTTTCAGTTCTCAAAATTCAGAATCCTGCTTCTGCATATCTTATCTGTGTGCCAGTAGCTGATGTCTTTCCTCAGTTATAAAAGACAACAAAGAAATATATAGGAAAATGAATATACCTAAAATATGTATTTGTAGAGGGAGGGAATTGATAGTAGAAGGACTCCTTTAACCCCAGTCAGTAGTATTTATCCCAATCACAATGAAGCAGGATATTTTCTCATTCCTAAAATAGTTAAAATTACTACTGTGCCATTAGGAATTTTTTATGCCTGTAGGGATCATGACACAATCAGTAGACATGCAATGGTAAAGAGAAACTTCTCCAATTCAACAATTCTTTTTAAGAGTTGCCAAAAATCAGACTGATTCCATAAAAAAACAACACCCCATTAACAAGAACTGTCTTGCCCTTCTCTAGTTATCCTTGATGAGGCAACCAGAATTGTCTCCCTAACACTGATTTGAGCAAAGACAAATTACTTGCCTTAGGTAATGTCTGATGACAGCAATTTCAGCCAGTTAGCTATAGTAACAAAATTGTTTATGCATACTTGCTTTTGTATCCTTTTATTCCCGTACTGTGGAGCACAGAAAATGGGAAGAATGAAATATCTTTCCACAGGTTTTGGAAGTCCAAAACCACCTATAGTCAACTAACAGACTCCTAGTGGCTTCAGCAAACTAAAGAATAAGATAGAGCACATCTCTGCTCTCATCCTTCTTTCAGTATTTTAATATTAAAAAAAAAAATAGCAAAATTGAAATAAAACAATAAGAACTGTCTGACAATAGCTTTTACACTTTGTAATCAGCGTTACAGAAAATCAGGGAAATAATTTTATTCTCAGATATTAATTTCCAAGAATGAAAATAATGAATGCTTCCACCAGTGAACACTTCCCAAACACTTGCACACTTGTATTGATTGTTGTCCATTTGCTGAAGAACAACAGCCATCTACTGTTATGCAATTTAAAAACCAGAATGAAGAACAAATAGTACATTTCTATACAAATTATAACAGATTTTTTGGTTACCTTTAGTTACCTATTCTTTAGTTGGTATATAATATCCAACAGTTATTATATTATCCCATTGGATACTATATGCATAATTAAAATCTGGGGGGGAATGTCCCACTTGTTTTTAAAGTATTGTAAAAAAGATTTCTTGAATACTGATTTTATTAAATTAATTATGACATTTTAAAACCAAAATCAAATTCTGCCCTTCTTTACCAATTGTGTTTTGGGAAGTGTTCAGACATCTGATAACTGTGTTACTGCCCACTGTAAAACAAATGTAATTTTGCTATCCAAGCCCAATATTTTGTTTCATTTACTATTGCCTATTTCTCAAGTAAGTTTATTTACTTTTTTCCTTTTTATTTTTTCTTCTGGTTTTTTTTTTCACATCCTTTATTAGCAGTCCATAGTGCACAATTGAGAGGAGGCTTATTTCTTCTGAAGAACAGTATTTCCATGGCAATACACGTCATGTATAGCAACAATCTCTTATCATTTTTTCCCCAACACCTACCACTGCTGGAGCTTAGCTTAACGTTATATAATAAAACACAGCACAAAGAACACAACTCTCAGTGGAGACTTTAGTGCTTCCCTTATGTATCTTAGATATTCCTGGTTTCATGAGGGCCTTCAGGTCATAATGTTTCTTAAGCAACTAGAAGCTCTTTAATTAGAAGCAGGTGTGCACAATGTTGGCCCACTTTTCCAGAGACAAACTCACCTGGCTAGACTCCTAATGAAGTAGAGAATGGATGACAACAGTTAGAAGACCAGATGTCTGTTCTTAATTCTTTTGCAAATATTCTAATGCAAAAACTTTACTGCTACAAAAACCATTAAAATTACTGGGTTGGGTTTTTTGCCCCTTTTTTTTGCTTCTTTCACAGTGGGTGTGAAGCAAAGGCACACATAGTAGGACATGCAGTAGCACTATTTGCCTTTACCTTTATAAATCTCATTACATCAGTATAGATAATGTCAATAAATTCATCTTTAGTCTGACATACTGATCTTTACCCAGAACACACAACTGTCCAAGTCAATTAAACCTATTGCATCTGAGCATTCAAAGTTAACATTGAAATAACAACTCTGGTTAAACTCTGTTGTGTAAGTGATTCACATTTGAATATTACTGTGAAAAAATGAAGATAAATAAGAATGGAATATTTACACCCTGATTAGTCTCTGATTTGGTGGGCTGTGCTTATAATTTTTACCAATATTAAGGCCTTTTAGCCTCAATAGCAGCATAGCAGCCATAGTTAGCAATATTTGTTCTAATTCTCCTGTCCACAAGGCAAAATAACCAGTTGCAAGGAAAGGGTTGAAGTTTGACTATTGTGCTGTTGCTTTTAAACCTGGAGTCAGTTTTCACCATACCAGAAAGACAGCACGACTGACATAAAGATGGAGATGTTTTGACATGCAAACTGATTATTGTATTTCTAACCCTCACTGATAATTATGCCACTTTCAATCTGATCCATCTAAGTGGGAACACAAAAGCCTATTATAAATTCAAGCATATGGCACTGATCAAAGGAATTTAACTTTCTTTTCCAGGCTAAAGTTATTTTCTTTAGTAACACCAGAAAGCAGCATTGATCTGCTGCTTTCCTCTTCATGTTTCACTTCAGTAAGGTAACAGAAACCCAACTGCATTGTCAGTAATGGACATTATCTTCAAGATAAGTGACTTCAGTCCTGCTACTCTTTTAATAACAATACTCTTTGTATTGTTTGGTAGAAAGAAGGCTGGATGATTGCTTACGTGCAAGCAATAATGAAACCTAAGAAAAATACTTCTTTTGTAATATTAATCTGGAAAGGCATTATAGCATTCCCTGAAAAATGAGTAGTTAATGGATCTTGAGTGCCTCAAGAAAGGGTTGGCATCAAGAAGACTAGAATTTATATTGCATAAAGTGAAATTAAAATTCTGATTCACTCTAAATAACAGCTCCTACAAAAGAAACATCTGGTCCAAAAGAATATTCAATGATTTGGCATTGCAGTACCACATTAAATATTGATACTGATGTTGAATTGACCCTGCTGCCTAATGCAAAAACATCACATGTCAGGGTCATTCTAAATAGTACTGCACTGAAAAGTGGCTTGGCCATGCTGCTGAATTACCATTTCAAGCTTTGCAATGTCATTCAGGAACAGACGTGGCTCTAAGTGAAGTCTTGCTGAGAAAATATAGTAGTTGTTCAGTGAGTGAGGAAGGGGAGGAGTGGATACAGATCCAATCTAAATCAGGCAGCAATAACCACTTTATGCCATGCCAGTCTGTGCACATACTGATCAGCACTAATGGAGGGATTTCTCAACTTCCTTGCATAAATACATGTCCATATGTCAAATACTCCATGCTTCTGCCACGTCAGTGGGAAACATATATTTTAATATATTCATAGATCTTAAGTCATCTGATCTGGAAAATACTCTGACTGCAACACTACATGGTAAGAACTAGAAAGCTTTTCTCATCCCTTGCTTCACTGAGGACTTTCAAGGGGCATAATACACTATTTTCCTCTCCTTTCCTAAAAGAAGCTTCTTTCTAGCTGTAGTTCTCAACAGCCAAACAGCAGCAGCCGGTGAAGAAAGATTCCATCCACTTTTATATTTGCATCCTCTCATGTGTTTGCCTGGTACCTCAGAGAACACAGAGCTAAGAGAAATATCATTTCATTGCAGCACATTGCAGCTCCAAAGAAAGAACCATCTATTACTTCTCCCCTAAGAAATTACCTTTTCAGAACATCACACAGGCAGCTGCATCTGAAATAATGTCCTGTTATCAGTCAATAAAGAAGTTTCAATCCAGATATCAGAAAGCAAAGGCTAAACTTATAATCTTACATACAGTTTACAATGCTTTAGCATGACAGCAACCTAGCCTTCAAGCTGCTCAGATCAGCAGATTTTATATAGTGATTGGCTTAGTGTTAAAAGTCTCTGTGTTAAATTGCTGGAAGAGGAACACTGCATCAGTGAGGACTGTTATCGTGTATTTCTTTTGTTTTTTGGGCAATGCCAAACAACATAAACCATTAAATAAACTGAAGCATTGTGGAAGATAAAGGCATCACATAAACTGATGGTGCATGCCAAAAACTCTCCTCCCCTGAAAAATGTGAGGAATTTGCATTGATGGCTTGAAGAGTTTACATATGGTTCAGTGATATTTTTCATTCCATAGTGATCAAAAGTTGTTGGGAGGAGGGGAAGAAGAGAGCAGGGAGAAGACAGATGGCTAAATACAAACCCAGAACTAATAAATATTAAAGAGGTAATTTTTTTCTTTATAACTTACACATGTAAATGCCTATCTGAATCACAAAAACATAAAATATATACAAACAGTTTGAGTCTTCTACAATAACTTTTGTGTGCTGTGGATCATGGTTCCCAAATTTCTTGTGCTTTCTTATTTAATTAGTCTGGGAAACCCATAAAAAATTGCTACGGAGCAAAACCAGAACATATATCTTCCTATGTGAAGAAGAGATAGTATATATAATCATAATTTAAATAGTATGCTAAAGAGAAGGTTATCAAGGCTGCAAAATGATTGTGGTAATCACTGCACATACAAGTAAAGCATTCCAAAGTTAGGGAAGGCCATAATCAAAGAGGTCTGTATGATCTTGGCTTCCCTCTCTGGAGTGTTATGATCCAGCCTTAAAGTGACATAATCATACTTTGCTCTCTCTGTGTATACAAAAGGCAGCACTCAGTGAACCAGAAATCAATTAACAATTTGTTTAATCTCTCTGTTCAGTGCGAACTATCATGTGCTCACATAAGGCATAACAACAAATTAAACACTAACCAAAAACTGCTTTAAGACAGGAGTCTTTCTGACAGAGCTTTCCCTCAGTGCTTCCCAAGTGCTTCACCTGCTTCACCAATAGTCTTTACTACACCTGTTATGGGAGGAGGAACTACTCTGTTCTCTTTGCAGCTACGAAGTTTCTTACTCAGCATCAAACTTTGGATTGCAACTTTGAGATCCAATGTAGAAAATCTCATAAGCCCATTTCCATTAGACTAGTAGCAACCAACTAAAACACATTCCAAATAAAAAAACGTGCTTCTAATTGAAGCTGTCCTGTTCTAAAACGAAGCAGTTTCATCCCCAACTTTTTACAGAGCCCTTATAGAATCAGAGACATTTGAAATAAATCTGAATTTGCATGACACAATAAATCCTTAGATTCTCTCAAAATCCCCCTGTCTCAGTTATTTTCTTCAAAGCTGGTGTTTTTCTTACTGGGTAGGAATTAAAGAGATTGTATTGGTCTTGGAGAACAAATCAACATAGTGTCTCAATTTCCCCATAGGTTTTGAACAGCTTTTATTCACTCCTATTCCAAAAGGTTTGGTCATATTCATGTATTTTCCACATTGCTTTTAATGCAGCAAGAACCAAGGGAAAGAAAGAAACCATCAACCCATTATATAGGCTTCTGAAGGCACTCGTTTAAATTCCTTCTTCTGCCACATATTTCAGTCAAATGGCTTTGACCTTTTTGTTTTTTTTTTTAATAGAAATAACTGCTCCCTAT